>JANAVB010009198.1:20915952-20958452 GCA_029216955.1 Iris pallida | reverse complement strand
TTTTTCCCGATAAGGGTCCTTTCCGATAAACGGGTGACTTCGTCACAACCCGAGAGCACCGAAAGGTGCGTATGGGTGTTGCGAACGTGTGGGCTTTGACGAAATTCGAATTAATTGCGTGTGCACGACAAATTTATGGCTTATTGGTCAAGGTATACCGTATCGGCCCCTTTTGTAAAAACTCCAATTACTTTGTGCATGTTCTTCACATTGCAAAAATATTTGTGCCATTGGACTCGTATCATTTTTCTGGTCCTGTGAGCTATTATGTTGTGTCCAATTCTAGGAAGGTCGACCGAAATGCTATTTCGACAGGCCTATGATCCGACTCAACGAATAATTTTTTGCACGACTCATCAGAATCTAAATATGGACATACCATTGAGTTCGTATAAAAAACTGGACTTATATGTATATAATTTTTTGACTTTAGAGACCATAGAATCTGGTACATTCGGTGCAAAACGGATCCAACGACGGATATTGTTTTGAACAGAAATTACAGTTTTGTTCTTGTGTCCAAAATTGGACTTATAGGCAGTCAAACTTAGACTTTTTTAATGCTCATTAGTGATGTCCGTTTCAACATTCAGAGACATTTGTGGGAGTTAATGTTTTGTGGCTCTTTAATTTGACGAGTTGTTTGTGGGATCTTTTTTGCTACCACCAGGAAAGAATACGTAGCCCTATACACAATTTATTTTACATGCACTCTTTTCTTTATTTCTATTGTATATGTCTCTTTTCTGTTATGTACTTGTTGCTCTACCATATTTTATTTCCTTGTTTTACCCTACCATTTTCTTTCATGTACCTTTATAGTTATTCGTGTCAGTGCCTTGTTACTATCATGACCTGTTCTCTAACCTCGATCGTTAATACGTATCGTGCTGCGATAGAGACTTTATACATGACATGTTTTCCCTTTCTCAATCGTTAGTACACGTCGTGCTGCAATAGAGACTCTATATAGGACTCGCTCCCTAGATCTTTGTCGATATTATTAGTACATGGCTATTGACCACTCTTGATCGTTAGCACGTACCATGTAACGATATGGACTTTATATAAATAGTTAGCACGCACCGTGTTACTTTATATATGACTGTTAGCTTGCGCCACACTGCAGTCTTACTCGACTTTACCTTGTAGTCGGGACTAGTAGCATTACTCATACTCCTGTGTCATCACTTGTGTATTAACTCTGCCTTTATTTCATTATCCTTCCATTGCATGTTATTTACTATTATTAGAGGCATGTTTATATGTATTTTGCTAGTCCTCTGAGGACATGGTGATCTCTCCAGGTATTAGCTGATGTTATCAAGGTAGAATACATTATGAGATCTTGAGTGCTTCTCCAAAATTTTAGGAATATTTTGTTGATGCTATTATCATTCTCTTCTTTATTTATATTTTGTCTAATATTTTATTCTCACTGTTATTATAGACTAGTCTTTTACAAGCTCATCTTTCTTCTAGCTTGTTCATGATATATATATATATATATATATATATATATATATATATATATATATTATTGGGGATCCACTCTAATATACTTATCTATTCTAGAATCAGGGTATTACGGTCTGATCAACGTTAGTGCACTTGATTCGTCATTTTTTTATTATCAATATTTAGTAGATTGAGATATAGTGATTTAGAATAATAAGACAGCTTATACGTATTCGAATTAGGCTGAAGTCTCCTTGATACATAGCTGGCATGTATACGATCTCCTAGTTCTACGTATTTTTGGACTGGAGCGTTACATAGGATCATCACTGGAACTAGTAAAAAAATACTAAGACTTATTTATCTAACCAGTTTGATATGAAAGACCTAGGCGAAGCCAACTTGATCCTAGAAATACAAGTGTCCAAATGCAAAGAGAGATATACTCAATCCTTAGCACATTCAATTGAGAAAATGCTAAGAAAGTTTGAGCGTTTTGACAAAAAACATGCCCTTACTCCTTGTTTGCAAAAACAAAAAGTTTTATTACAAACTTTAAAGAATCGTATACGAGTACAATTAATTATGGGGAAGTATAACTGCAGGAGTCCGGTCTGATTAACGACTGCTTTGTCCCTTTGACGAGGCGATTGTGGATAGAAGCAAGCTTGTCACTGTGTCTCGGAGCTTCTATTGACGAGGTATCTTCTGTATGGCTCGGCCGTGTAGAAGTATCTACAGAACTTCGAATCCGAATAACAGTTGAAGAAATTACTCTTGAGGATTGATAATTACAGAAGATGGAAGTGCAACTGTAGGAGTCCGGTCTGATTGATGACCGCTTTATCCCTTTGACGAGGCGATCGTGGATGGAAACAAGCTTGTCACTGTGTCTCGAAGCTTATGTTGACGAGGAATCTTCTGTATGGCTCGGCCGTGTAAAAGTATCGACAGAACTTCGGCTCCGATTAACGGTTGAAAAACTTGCTCTTGAGGATTAATAATTACAGAAGATGGAAGTGTGATGAGTGCTCGAACTATACCCCTCCTCTCTATCTCTATACGTTGGGGGAGTGAGACTCTATTTATAAAGAAAAAGAATAACCACCTGACAGTTATTCAAAGTAGGCACCTCCAAATGTAGGAGTCCGGTCTAATTGACGACCGCTTTGTCCCTTTGATGAGGCGATTGTGGATGGAAGAAAGCTTGTCACTATGTCTCAGAGCTTCTGTTGACGAAAAATCTTCAGTATGGCTCGGCCGTGTAAGTATCGACAAAACTTCGGCTTCGATTAACGGTTGAAGAACTTGCTCTTGAGGATTAATAATTACAGAAGATAGAAGTATGATGAGTGCTCGAACTATACCCCTACTCTCTGTCCCTGTACGTTGGGGGAGTGAGACTCTATTTATAGAGCAAAAAAATAACCACCTGGCAGTTATTCAAAGTAGGCTCCTCCCTGTACATGGACGCCTAAGCCACTGGGTGCCTACTTTGACAGAGGCACCTATTGACATGTGGTGCCTATGCGGAATAGGCGCATGATTATGGGCGAGTGATGGGCACGTTCTTCGAAAAGCTCGGAGTAGTGTACCACGTTCAGTATGTATGGCAGCTTAACATGCCACGTAGATTTTCAGACGTCATCAGAAAAAATGGGTATTTGAAAAAATAGGCACCCAAGAGAATAGGTGCCTAGGCAAAATGAGCGCCTAATTGTAACAAGCGCCTAAGTAAACAGAGCGCCTCAAAGAGATAGGCGCCTAGATGATCAGGGAGCCTAGGAGAACATAGCTACTAAAAATAATGGGCGCCTGAGAGAGTTAGGCGCCTAAGAGATAATGGGCACCTAAGAATATTAGGCGCCTAAGAGAGACATAAATTTGAGCGCCTACAAGACCCCTTTCAAAGTTTTCAAACTTGGGCGCCCAAACATTTGAAATACTTTGAATGACGACGCGCATTAAATGCAACATAATTCGGCCAACGTCCTAAGAGATTTTGTCGTTCCGAGAATGCATTTGATAGTAATTTACACATGACACATTCTTTTGAAGAACAACATCAACTATCATATCTGTTCAGAGGTAGTAAGGACATAACAAATAACGATGATATTGTCTTTGTTGTGACTATTTTGCCAGAGGTATATATATACGTGACAAATAGATATGGATGAATAATAGAATTAAGAGGTAATGAGGACGTGATTCTTCATTCACATATGATTCTTGATCCATTGAGGCTCAAGAACGAGATACGAGAATATGTTCAGAGGTAAATGGACATGACATATCTCAAGAAATCAGGTCTGTTCAGAGGTGATGAGGACATAACAAACACCGATTTTGAGAAATTATTATCTATGGTTCTATTTACAAAAGATTAAATAAAGATAATAATTCAAAGATTTGAATCATGTACAATATTGATATCTCATAAATTTTTTCGAACATAGTATTTTTATAAAAAATTTGCTATTGATAGGCATCATGGTCACTCGATCGTCCATTCCGGTCAATTGATAAGCTCCGTTTGAGAAAACTTTGCTTACAATATATGGACCTTCCCACTTTGCTTCAAATTTGCCCTTACTCAAATATGTCATAGTCATAGGACGTCTGACAGTAAGGACTAATTTGCCTTTCTGGAATGCTCGTACTTTGACCTTTCGGTTGAAAGCTTTGGAGATCCGGACTTGATAAAGCTCAATATGCTGTTGAGCTAGTAACCGTTTTTCGTTCAGCGCTTCAAGCTCCAGAAGCCGAAGATGATCATTATTCTCGGTCATGAGTTCGTTGGCAATTGCAATTCTTAGGGATAGAATTTGAATTTCTAATGGTAACATAGTTTCACACTCGTACACCAAGAAAAAAGGTGTACAACCGATAGGATTGCGTACGGTAGTACGATAAGCCCAGAGACATTCTTCGAGCTTCTCACTCCAGTTATGTTTGTTAGTAGAAATGAACTTTTTGAGAAGTTTAATGATGGTCTTGTTGAATGCCTCAGACAAGCCATTAGGTTCTAGATTATAGGTCGTGGAAGCGACATTATCGGTTATGTTATCTCGCAGAACCGAGTAAACTTCTGGCTGATGAACTGTGGTCCATTATCATGAATGATTTTTCGAGGGACACCGAATCTGTATATTACATGATGTTTGATGAAGTTGATGACACGGCTGGTCTTAACTTCGGCCAAAGGTATAACTTCAGCCCACTTTGAAAAGTAATCGGTTATAGCCAGTATAAACCGATGTCCACTAGATGATGGTGGATTGATAGGACCAATGACATCCATGCTCCAAGCTTCAAAGGGCCATGATGCGTCAGTCGGGTGAAGAAATTCTGACGGTTGATGAATGAGGTCTGCATGGATTTAACAAGCTCGATACTTCCTTACATGCTCAATGGCATCTGATACCATAGTGGGCCAGTAGTTGCCCATACGTTGGATATGATCATGTAGCTTAGGACCGAAAAGATGTGCTCCACAAACACCATCGTGAGCCTCACGTAGTATTTGTTTTGCTTTGTCTCCCGCAAGACAACATAGGAGTAGACCATCAAACGTTCGCCGATAGAGAGTCTTGGTGGTATGATTGTAATAGGATCAGAGCGATCGCCGACGGATAGTTGTAGCTTCTTTAGGATCTTCAGGTAAGATGTCATGTACCACGAAGTCAATGAAAGGAGCTCTGCAATCTTTACCGATGACATTAATTTTTGTTGAATTGCTGAATTCAATGTTGGAATTATTCTCGATACAAAATAATTCTTTGTTAGTGACAATAAACATCTGTTGTCTTTCAACTGGAATTGCTAATACTACAGCAAGATTAGCTAGTACATCAGCTTCTGTATTGCATGCTTGCCGTACATGCTCAATGAAGAAGCCTTTGAATGATGTAGCCATTCTAACTGTTGTCTCATGATATGGGGCAAGATCCTGATGCCGAACTTCATACGTTCCTCTGACCTGATTGACAATCAGTTTAGAGTCTCCGTAAACCTCAAGATATTCAATATCCAGCTGTATAGTTAGTTGGAGACCAATGACCAAAGTATTGTACTCTGCCACGTTGTTGGAGTATGATTCGTCTAGAGAATAAGCTCTTTGAATAGCCAATCCATCGGGTTATACGGGGACAATTCCGACTCTAGCGACGATGGTGCCTTTTGGTCCGATTTTGGATGCTCTATCAAAGAATAGATGCCAAGTAGGAAATTCTTCAGAAATTATGTTAGATTCTAGGTTTTCGTCAGGAATTTTATCATAGAGTTTAGACGTCTCAGGAATTGGATGAGCCGCTAGGAAGTCAACGAGGGCTTAACCCTTAACAGACTTTTGGGGAACATACACCATATCGTACTGTGCTAATAATATGGCCCATGTAGCGAGCCTAGAATTGAGTGTATTGGGCTTCCTTATCAAAACCTGGAGAGGGTTGACTCGGAAGATGACATGAATGGTTTGGCCTGTGATATAATGTCGTGTCTTTTGAACAGCGAACATCAAGGCTAAATATTCTTTTTCTACCGGACTATAACAACGTTCAGCTCCGATAATCGTGCAGTTGAAATAATAGATAGCCTGCTCATGATCCACTTTATTCTTCTGGGCTAGTAATGCATCCAATGAATGATCCATTGCTCGAAAATACATCAGGAAGGGTATTTCTGAGAGTGGAGGCACTAAAACTGGAGGGTTCATCAAGTATCGCTTTATGTCTTCAAATGCTTGCTGGCATTCTCCAGTCCAAATGAAAGACACACCTTTTTTCATGAGTTGAGTGAACGGTTTACACCGTCCAGAGAGATTTGAGAAGAATCTTCTAATATACGCAAGCCATCCATGGAATCCTCGTAGCTCTTTTAAGTTGCGTGGAGGACGCATCTCTTGAATGGCTTTAATTTTCTCAGGGTCAACGTATATATCTTTAGAGTTAATAACAAATCCGATAAATTTGCCACTAGAGACTTTTAGGAATGACTTGGTGGGATTCATCTTGAGTTGATATTGGCGCATTAGATCGAAGATAGTTTTCAAGTATTTGATGTGGTCTTCCTTTAGATGACTTTTGACAGCAATATTATCGACATAGCATTCAACTGTCTTCCGTAAATGATCACGGAAGATAGTAGTCATAGCCCGCTGATAAGTTGTACCAGTATTTTTAAGACCGAATGGCATGACAGTGTAGCAATAGACTCCCAGAGGAGTACGGAAAGATGTATATTTCTCATCTTCTGGATGTATCTTGATTTGATTGTATCATGAGAATCTATCCATAAAAGATATTTGTTCTAATCCGCAAGTATTGTCGATCATGACATCAGTAATCGAAATAGGAAATTCATCCTTGGGATAAGCGTCGTTGAGGTCTTAAAGTCAATGCAAACTCTGAACTTCCCTATTTTCTTGATAACTGGAAAAACATTGGTGACCCAGTCAGGATGTTGTTATTCTCTAACAAAGCCACAAGCGATAAATTTTCTAACTTCAGTCTCTATGGATTTCATCGTGTCAGGTTTGAATCGACGTTATTATTGTTTGACTGGCCTTACATTAGATAGAATGTAGAGTCTATGGGTAGCGATCTGAGGATCCAATCCTGGCATATCTTTATAACTCCAAGCGAAGACATCAATGTATTCCCGGATAAGCTGAATTAGTTTTTGTTTATCCGCCCCTGGGAGGCTTTTACTGATGAAGATTGGACTAGGCGAACCTTCTTCTCCAACATCGACCTGAATTAATTGATCTTCTGTAGGTGGTTCTCATTGTTCGAAACAAAGTTCCCACTGAGTGTCCATCCTTTGTGCCCAAGGATCTACTTCAGGAACTTCAACAACGTCATCCTCGTCATCCACTGAGAACTCAGCAGACACCATATTAGAAGATAGTGTCACTCGATGTACGTGTCCGACGCTAGTGTCAGAATCCTACGACATGGACGCTATGAAAATGTAAACATGTGGTAGGTTCTTCTTCCGGCTTTTTAAGAAGTTCCAGACAAGTATTAGCTTGTATCAAAGCTTCACTCAATGTTTCTCGGGTTTCCTTTGAGAGACATAATAGTTCAAAGATTGACAGTCTTGCTAGGGTATTAGCTAGTTGAGCCAATATATCAAAGTTATATGGCTTCTCCAGCCCAAGGGATAGAGTCTTCTTTAACACCTTATCGAAGCGAACTGGCTGTTTTCCCTTGTTTGCTGCTGTTGTTGGGAATAGTCTGTTCCACTGAAGGTGATGAAGCAGATGGAACATTCGTGCAGAGGAAGAAGATGATGTTGGAATAGCCTCCGGAGTTGGAGCAAAATTCTCTTGACCTTCTGAGTAATCCCGCAAGTAGAGTCTCCCAGACCTGGTATCGGTTAAAGCTTCTTCTTCGGAGACAGGTTCAAAGGACACCATGTTACAATTCTTCGTACGAATTTTGGTTTTAGAATGTTTCTTCTGGAAAGAGTTCGTCCAAAAACCTAAGCCGACACGAGATTGGTTATGTGAAAGGCATAGAGAAAGTGGTACTAGAGATCCCTTTCCATTATTCAAGCCGGGGGCCTTTTGTAAGTCATATCCCATCTTTGTTATTAGTTCACGAGACTGTGGAGTATATAGATAGAAAGTTGGTAGATATTTGACGTCTATCTTTGACAGTGCTATCTCAGAAGGGGAGGAAGGAGAAGAAGAATCTGCCTCCGAGATGAAGGTAGCAGTTAAGAATGGAAGGCAATGTTTGCCCAATGAAATCATATGACATGACTTGTACTTGGTTGCTTTCTTAGACTTTGTGGAGGAAGATGGTGGTTCAAAGTCCGACACCAAGTCTGGATGGATCCACATGATTTCTTCTTTCTCAGTAGAAAGAGGAACCGACCATCAGTTCGTGTAGGTGGGAGATTTACAATCTCCGTAGTAGTTCTCGGAATAGGGACGACACCATCCTGTACAAATTGAGCAGGAAAATTGCTAAATTGTAGAGAGACGATGTTAGCCATCACAATCTTTTTATCCTGCTGGAGAGTGATTACACCAGAATTGACCATCTCTTAAATCTTTCCTTTGAGCATGTAGCATGCTCGAGTCGGATGTCCAATAAACCTGTGATAGACACAATATTTAGGATGGTCAGTCTTACCGACTTCCCCTGGCCGTTTTGCATCCGGCAACTGAAGTTTATTGCTCTGGATTTGGCAATCGAAGGTGTTCATAATATCATTCTCGTCGAAGGAATATTCTTCTTTCGGACGTGGTGCCTTCGGTGGTGGTATTGTTGGGGTAGGCATTGGCTGACTTATATGACGGCCAGAGCTTCTTTGCCTTTGAGATTGATAGCCAAAGTCTTTTTGCCTTTACGGTTGTTCTGGCGACCTCCGCTACTGGTTGTTTGTTGTTCATCTTTATCGAGATTAGGCATCTAGATGCCTAACTGTTTGAATTTGTCAGCACTTTCCTCAGCTGCTCTGGCGCTTATTATGAATGAAGGCCAATTTTGAAATTGAGTGGAACCCGTCTACATGCTAACTATAGGTAACAAGTTTGATTTGCATGTATCTATAGTTAATGCATCCAGAGTTTCTAAAGGCATTTTGAGTGCTTCGCAACGGTAACGCTCAATGAAACGATCCACGGTTTCGTTGGGCCTTTGTTTGATCTTGATCAAAGCTGACATAGTCATGTCGTTTGTTCTTTCGTAGAAGCGCTCCAAGAACATCTATTTCAGAACTGCAAAAGAAGTAATGCACCCATCTAACAGGCTGCGATACCAGTCGTAGGCTACTCCTTTCAAGCACCCAACAAAGACTCTTATGAGGAGAGCATCATTAGGTTGAAGCTGGTCGATCATTATCTTGAAGTGATCGAGATATTGATTCAGAGATGTACTACCATGAAACAATATTATAGTATGAGGCTTATACTTGGGTGGAAACTGCACCTCTTTCTACTCAATAGGGTATGGTTGTTTGATACCAAGCTTCTGCAGGCCATCTTTTTGCTTGAAGGCTTCAAATTAAGAACGTAAGATTTTTACAGCCTCGTTAGTGTCTTTCGACAGTTGCGAAGTAGTGGATTGATTGGATGTGTTAGGAGGAGGGACTACATGATAAGTACAACCCCCAGCTCGATACTGACTTGGAGTATCCTGCACTGGTATGGAGACGATATGAGGAGACTGTACCCCCAAACTAACATTGACAGGAGAAGATGCCGATATAGGTTCTTGGGTTGTATTCACAACCTGTGGAACCGTGTGTTGAGCCACAATTATGGTGTGCATTTTTGCCACCATTTCGGCTATCATTTTTAATTTATCTTCTAGTACGGCGATTCGTTGCTCCTAACTAGCAAAACTAGAAGCATCATGATCTTCTGTGTTAACGTATGCAGTCATCTCTCTAGCTATTGAATAAGAGATAGTCTGCTCAGAACTCTCGCTGGCGGCATCAAAATCATGTAAAGAGCTACCCCCAGGATAAGAGATGGAAAGATTACTTTGATCGATTCGACTCCTTGATCTGGTGTGTCTATAGACCCCATCAAATGTACGATGAGTACGAACCGGGGGCTTATGAGTACGGGTCCGAGACAAAGTACGTCTTGGGCTACCCCCAGCCTCGTGAGAGCGATAAGTTGTCATATTAACAGAGGCATATAGTAACTCATCTTCTGAAGTGTTTGCCATTAAAATCTTTTGATTGCAAATTTTAATTACAAACAGAACAGTGTTACAATGTAGGACTTAGACGTAGTCCTAGGAGTGCACTTTTATTTATCTGGGTCCCTGTGTCGATGGAGCAATTGGTAATGCGTGGACTCCGTTGATGATCTGACGACGGTTCTCTGAAGGTCTGAGTTGCTCTGGGTGCTGGAGCTGGCGGAAAGGAAGGAGACATTGAGTGTCTGTATCTATCTCTCTCACGGTGTATGTAGGTCTCTGTCCATAGGTGTCTCTGTGTGTGTTCGTCCGGAAAGAAGGAAATGATCCCTCTATTTATAGCTTGCAGGCTGGCTGCTCATGCACGTATATGTCAGATGCGCTTGGTCGTGGGAACGCCACGTGACTGATGCTGGAGGGCGGCGCATGGATGATGCACCATCATTTGTGGGTTGAATCCTTTATGCTGCTTTTGTGGGCTGACACGTAGCAGGAGAGAGGATCTTTCTGTTGCTGAGATCTTGGGTGATTAGCACCCCTTTATAGGCTAAATCGAGTCAAAGGACACGTGGCGCATGCCCGTTGCTCAAAGATCTCAGATTTGGTAGAGTGCAAACTGATAGGATGTGCCTGGGATTGGGCACATGAGAAGACTTTGGCTCACAACCTTTAGGAGTCACAAACCAGTTTAGGCCCACGGCTTTTGAGGCACATGCGAGTCTTCAGGCGCATGGCCGCTGAGGCGCATATGAGTGGTTGGTCGGACACGTGGGTCGTAGCCGTCGAAAGAAAGTAATGATGATGCTGATGTCAGCGATGCTTCGTCTTCTGAAAAAGTTGCTAACTGTTCAGTCCTCGGGGGACGTGCTGCCAACTCTGTCACTTGAACATTAATTGCTTGATGGGTGACAAGCCGGAATGGGCGCATGGGTCCATGTTGATTAGGACTTATGGATCTGTGCTTTGCTGGGTGCATCCTTATGGGGCACTTTAGAACTGACGGGCGCGTCTGTGCGATGCACGGTGTCTGACCGACGCATCCGCTTGTATGGTACATCTTTATTGGTCCGACTTTTGTGTTCTTTAAGTGCTTTAAATAGCCGTTTTAACTTGGCTGAATTCTAAGCATCAGGTTCATCACCATAAATGCAAATTCATTGCACGGGATTCGGAGAGCCCGCCACTTGGCGCATGGGTTTGATTTGCCCGACCTATAAATAGTAGCAAGGATAGAGTTTGCTTCTCGTTCTCTCACGTTCTCCCGAAATAAACATGTTTGCTCGAGCACATTCTATTGACGAGATGTTCCCGAAGGTGAAGATGTGACGCACTATCTTTATTTATACACTTGAAGGTTACTGTTACATCCAAACGTCGGAGTCGAGGGCTTCTAAGGCAGGCGGAAGGTGCCTGTTGCATCCAAAGATCGAGATGCTCGAACCTCGTCTCCGTTATGCTGGAAGAGCCGCAGATCGTAATTGTGGTGCCCCGATCATCTTCCTTGGGCTTTGGAGAGATCTTCCTCCTGCAAGAGTGGGTGTTGCCCATTCTGGTTGTGTTGAAAGCTTCTCCTTTAGCCTCGAAGGAGAGATCTTCCTCCCACTAGGGTGGGGTTGATCGCCCACCCAGGTTCTGCTCAATAAATGCTTCATTAGTCGAAGCATTTGATCGGGTCGAAGTAAGGCGCATATGTTGAGACTTCATGATGCGCATAACTGAGATGCTGAAGGGATGCACATAACTGAGCTGCTGAAGGGATGTGCGTGACTGAGACACTGAAGAGATAAGCCTGACTGAGACACTGAAGAGATACACCTGACTGAGACGCTGAAGAGATGCGCCTGACTGAGAGCGCATGGCGGTTGCTGCGCCTAACTGTAGACGTAGGGTCTTTCTTTGTAGTTGTAAAGCCCTTTTTAGACATGTAATAGACTTTTGTATAAAATAAAAAATCTTCTTTTAATGTCTATGCTTTTGCTGTTTGTTGTGCCAAGTACTTCATCTGAGCTCCCTGGCACACGTAATGTTAGGCGCATAGGATTTTCGGTCCTAAAATTCCATGCTTCTACAAGCCCCCCTTCAAAGTTTTTAAAACTTTTTATCAAGTTTTGGAATACTTTGAATAAGAAGCATGGTGGTGTCTTCAACGGGGCGCATGACTGTTCGGGCACATGATTATTCTGCACATCAGTGATGGGACGCATGCTCCTCTCAGTTAAATGATAACGCTTCGAAGTAATCAACAAAAGATTAATGATAATCTTTTTAGATTATTTGCAGTTATCATTTCGTAGAACCCCAAGCGGCGGCTGATGTCACTCCTTATCAGTTTTTGCGTATGCCCGAGCCTATAAATAGGCGTCTGATGGAGAGAGAGGGTTCATCTCCTCTTTGCTTTCTTCTTCTCTAGAGTTCTTCTTTCAAAAAACCCTAACTTCTTCTTTCACGAAATGGCCCCCAAAACTCCTCGCGGTGGTGCTGGCAAGGGGAAGGCAAAAGAAAAGAACTTATGAAGGCTGCTGTGGATGATGTCCCCAGGACGCCCATCGACGTTCGGCCGGCCGTGATTGGTGGCTTTCGTCGCTCTTTACCATACCTTTCTGTACTCAAGTAGGCCATTTTTAGAACTCACATACGCTGACGCGCATGGACCTTGAGTCCTGATGATGTGCTGAAGCTTTCCGGCTGACGCGCATGGGTTTAAACCCTGATGATGCGCCGAAGCTTCCCTACTGAAGCGCATGGGTTTAGACCCTGATGATGCGCCAAAGCTTCCCTACTGACGCACATGGGTTTAGACCCTGATGATGCACCGAAGCTTTCCTGCTGATGCGTATGGGTTTAGACCTGATGATACGTCGAAGCTTCCCTGCTGAGACGCATGGGTTTGGACCCTGATGATGCATCGAAGCTTCTTTCCAGATGCGCCTGAGCCTTGGTTCAGTGTATGCGCTTCTGATGAGAGTGTAACTCAGAATTTTTGTTGTTCTAACATATCTGAGTTTTTGACTTCTTTTGCTGACCGCCAGTGTCGATGACCGTCCCGCTCTTGAACGAAGTGCTTCTAGATGCTGCTCTCTGTCAGATGGAAGTAGATTATAACGAGGAGGTGATAAATCCTGCCTAAACTGCCATTATGTTGGATCAGCCTTCCGAGAGAATGACCCAAATCTGGGAACAACATCATTGGTTCCTCCAACGGATGATGGAGCGTGGCGTTTTAAAATATGCTATTTCTGATAATGTGACTTTCTTGAAGCCTCATTTCCTGTTTGGGGACCGCCTTACTTCTACTGAAGCAAAGGTGTTAAAGATCAAAGAAGATTGGTTCTTTACAGCCAGAGGGGTGTATATGACTGTTAAGTAACTTGAGCGTCAATGGCCTTTGACGACTTTCTGTCGCCTTGCTTCCAAAAGGAGGATGTCTTGGGAGCTAACCCCGTCTCAGGGGGGAGCGGTAGTAGGCACCATCAAGATCGACGCTACCTCCAATCAGAGGGATACTTTGGCCCCGTGCGGGCTGGACCTTCTTTCACCTGGCGGACTCTGCGTCCTGGGAGCATTTACAGTGACGTCCCTACCAACACATTTGCTTTTGGCATTTCGACTTTTGTAAATCATATGCTATCGTTGAAGCAGTCGTACCCGAAAGGTAAATTTCGGGTAGAGGGTTGGTGTCACTATGTTTTCAAGTGGGACAAGCTGACACTCTGGGTTCTGACGTAGTTTCGAACCGAACTCCAAGAGATTGGGCTGACTGCCACGATCTGGTCTACCTAGGAAGGCATTGACATCAACAGACATATGTTCCTCGCGCTTCTGGAGATGTTTAACACTCAGATCGGGACTTTTTTTACTCCGATGGGGGAGCTGGGATTCGCACTTCATGAAATGTACGAGGTGTCAAGGCTCCCTTGGGGATCAGAACCTTATGAGGAATATTTCCCGACCAACGAGGAATTCTAAGTCTTGGGGGACAAAGTAGAGGAGATGATGGCCGTCTTCACGGAAGTGGCAAATTATCATTATTATATACAGAAGAGGGATAAGGGCGGGTCACAGCCTCATGTGACTGCTTGGAGAGACTATGTCTTTAAGCAAGACAAGGAGAATCCATCTCAGTTTACAACTCCTCGAGCACTTTCCAGTACCGCGGTACTCTCTGAAATGAGCAGGCTAAGTGAGAAGAGTCCCCGGGAAAATGAGGACCGGCAGTTGGACGAACGCTCCTATAGCTGTTTCTGGCATCTTACTCATCGGATGTCGTCCAAAGCTGTGTTGGCTGCTTATCTGATGATTTGGCTCCGGGATTATGTCTTTTCAGGCGGGTCAAGCTCTGCGGAGAGGGTGACCCGGAACCTAATCCTGCCAGCTGTGAAGTTGGTCTTTGGCTGTCGCCTGACTCTACTCCCCGCAATGGTGTGTAACCTGCTGCGAGGTTTACTAGAATTTACGGGAAATATCGTTCATGAATGAGGTAGGAATGACAACTTTTCCCGTGCCAAACTGCCGTTTCATTATTTGATGGGGTAGTTAATTTTGCACCATCCCAACGTGATGAGCCCGGGCCAGGAAGAAGACCACAGGACCGGAGACGCATTCCTCCGCCGTTTCCACCAGAGGAGCTGGTTGCATACTGGTGTTCCTGTTTGCAGAAAAGTTTTATCCCAATTTTAGGGTTAGGAGATCACCAAAGTTGGCCCCGTCTTTTTGGGTTTTGAGGCCAACGAAGACTTAACAGATTCGGGTGAAGATGCCACAACTCTGCCTCCATGGAGATTCCGCTGGTTGTAAAGCATCCGGCCGTCCTATCTGGTGTATCGGAATAGAAACCAGTATTACCTGTAACCATATTTGCCGAGCCATTTTGTACGACAATTCGGCTATGCTCAGTTGATGTTGGAGAATCCCAGTATTAACCTGGGGTATACTGAAAGTTTGTTGGACGGTGCACGAGCTTGGCATTACTACAATGTCGGATGCACAGGAGCTCGTTTTATGCTGCCTGTTCAGAATCTGCGGCCTCCGATTCTTTTTTTGGCCGCCAAATTTTACTGTGCCATGAATGTCGTGCCCCCTGGATATGATCGGGAGACCAGTTTCATTGTCGGCACCCAGTTAGAGACGACTGGGAATCTGTTGGCAAATGCTCGGTCGTACCGCCCGCTAGAGACGGGTTATCGAGGTACCCCAGCCGTATCCATGGGGGGTCAGGCAGAGCCCTCGGCCGATCAGTCGAAGAGACGTGCTGATATAGAGGCTGGCCTTTCTGCGCCGAAGAGACAGAAGAAGGCATTGTCACCGGCAGTGTCAACAGACTCAGCTCCAATGGAGGTAAGGAGTCCCACATAGTCTGGTTAGTTCCACCATTTTGGTGACATATACTTTCTTTTTGTAGGAGCCGCTGAAAAGGAGACCCCGAACTCTAAAATTGGGTGCAAGCAGACCAAAGGAGGTGGCGGGCTCATCTGGAGAGCGTATTCCGCCGATCGTGATGTCTCTCGTGGAGGAGAATCCGGACGATGTCGTTCCTGCGGAGATTTTAGTATCTCCAGATTATGTTGGAAGGGAAGCTGAGGATAAAGCAGTTCCTGGGAGGGTGTAAGCCTCCGTGGGGGCCTTTGGCATTGAGGACCCAGCAGATATGGGGCTTCCAGATGAGGAAGTGGAGTGGAGTTCGTCCTCTTCGGTTGACGTTCCTCCAGAGATGAGTGAGCTTGTTGCGGGAGCAACAGACATGATTGAAATAGAGGAGAGGGCTGATTCCCCTCCTTGTCATGATGATGGAAGGTCGGCTACAGCGTTGCCGAGCCCTACCCCAGACTAAGCAGCGGAGGCTGAGGTGGCTGCCGACCGGGAGGTAGCGACCGATTCTATCCCGCGGAGGGATTCGATGATGAATATGAGACTCGTCCGTCGAGCCTGACTCCAGGGAAGCCGAGTCAGGAAACAAGTGCTGATCTTGCTGCTTTGCCAGAGGGGGAGGGTCCCGTACGGCCTGCTGATAGTGTGTTGGAGACGGAGGAGGTAGCCCCTGACGTCGGTGGTCCCTCCGAGCTTGAGATGGGTAAGGGTTTGCTGGAACCCCCTGTTGCTCCTTCTACTTGGGGTACGATATTGACGCCCCTTTTGGCTCCTTCCGTTCTTTTGGCTCCTCGGGCCAGCGGCAAAGTTTAAGCCCCTGTTGAGGGAGATTCCGTTGATGCCGAGGTTCCAACCTCGCAGATTGAAGCCGACGGGTCTTCTTCTGGTCCGCCGTCTAGAGCAGCTCTTATAACTCCTGCTATGATGCCGCAAGTACTGGCGGATGCGAATGAGTACGTGAAGTTTATTATTAAGGCGGTGTACAAGATGTTGTAGAGGGGCATATCGACAGTGATGAATGCCAATGGGAGTTTTGCGATGGCAAAAACCATGGCACTCCCTCACATTGGTCTGATACGTTCCCACCAGGGCCATGACCATATGGCCGAGATTCTGGAGGCATCGGTGGCCGAGCTCGACCAGCTGCTTTCCAAGTTTCAGAGTATCCAGCGAAATGATCTCTCCGCTTTGATAGAAGCAAAGAAGGAGAAGTTGATCGCTGAAACTGAGTCATCTTATCAGGCCACCGTGGCTGTCTGAGAACGCGAGGTGGCCGAAGCTGAGGCTACGGTGGAGAGGCTATCTCAGTCCATGCAGGAGAAGGCAGAGTTGCGAGCTACGTTGGATGCCAGTATAGCGGAGGTTAATGCCAAGATTCGCCTCCTTGAAGACTAGCGGGCCCAACTCTTGTTAGATGCTGAGCGAGTCCAGGCGGAACATGTAGCATCTAAGGAGGAGGAAGCAGCTTTCACCCGCCAGGCTCTTTTCCTGGCTCAGCAGCGGCAACAGTTGGACGAGAAGTATGAGGATGACACTTCCCCTGAGGCCGTAGAAATGATGCGTCAAGAAGCCAAACACCGAGTCCTGGCGACCGCAGAGACTCGGGCGGAAGACTTGAAGTGTCGGATCGAAGAGCTTTCAGCCAATCCCGGTGATGCTTAGGGATTGTAGCCTCTCCTTTTTTTGTTATCTTGTGTAATTTATAAGTCCTGCTGGGGATGTAATCCTTTACTTTTAAATAAAGAATAAAAAATTTTGTGGTGTGTTCATTCTTGCTGTCATGAACTTGATGATTTGTGTGGACCTGTTATCTTTTGCGCACCTTGGTTTTTTGGTACAGATAATAAGTTTGAGAGAGAACCGACATATTTGCTCAGAGGTAATGTGGACGTGGTAAATATGGGGTTCAACTGTCGGAATCTTCCTACTCAGAGGTGTTATGGACATGGTAGGAGTGACTCTGGGGAGATACGTGGAACTACTCAGAGGTAATATGGACATGGAAGTTCTGCGATCAATGTACGACAATACGAGGGTTGTCTGTACGGGATATTTACTCTGAGGTAATGTGGACGTGGTAAACATGATGGGTAGCGTAGTCTTACGGAGCGTAAGATTCTGCTTTGTAGGGCGTAGAGGAGCAAGTCAGAGGTAATATGGACGTGGTTGCCCTTCTACTGGAGATAGAATACAATTGAATAACTGGGTTCCGAAAGCATAGGATTTTTTTTGAAAGGGAGGTGTATGTGAGCTCTGATGATCAGGTCCACTGATTCCCATGCTAGGTAGAGGTGGAAGTACATATCTGAAAGATGTCAAGAGTAGTACTTCGTTAGGAACTTGTCGTTGATGGGCATCATGAACAAGTCCCCGCTTGATCGGGCGAGACGGTAAGCACTGTTTGAGTATACCGTCTCTATGATGAAAGGTCCCTCCCATTTGGGCTCGAACATTCCTGGTGTTTTGTGTGTCAACACCATCGGCCTCCTGACTGCCAGAACCAGGTCGCATACTTGGAAAGTCCTCTGCTTGACCTTCTTGTTGAAAGCATATGATATACGGGCTTGATAGAGTTTGATACGCTGTTGAGCTAGGAGACATTTTTCGTCAAGTGCCTACAATTCTCGCAGATGGAGACGTTGATTGTCTTCTTCCATGGGTTGATTTACGATCGCTACACGGAGTGAGGGTATCTGGATCTCGAGAGGCAGTACCGCTTCGCTCCCGTAGACCAAGAAGAATGGTGTGTTGTCCGTCTGGGTCCGTACCGTTGTGTGGTAGGCCCAAAGGCATTTATCGAGCTTTTCGTCCTAGTCGCGTTTGTTGGATGACACGACCTTTTTGAGTAGCCTGACAATAGTCTTGTTAAATACCTCGGCCAATCTATTTGCTGCCGGATTATAGGCGATCGATGCCACATTCTGAATGTGATTTTTGTCACAAAATCTGCTGAAAACATGGCTGATGAACTGTAGACCGTTGTCATGGATAATCCTGCGGGGTACCCCAAGACGGTAGATGATACGATGCTTGATGAAGCTGATCACCCTAGAGCTTTTCACTTCCGCCAGTGGAACTGCTTCTGTCTATTTGGAGAAGTAGTCAGTGATAGCTAGGATGAAACGGTGTCCCCTCGATGAAGGATGGGTGATCGGTCCTACAATGTCCATGCCCCAAGCTTCGAAGGGCCAAGAGGCAACCGTAGGATGTAGTGGTTCCGACGGTGTATGGATGAAGTCGGCATGAAGCTGACAAGCATGGCACTTTTTAGCATAGTCGACAGCGTCGGCTGCCATGGTTGGCCAGAAGTAACCCATGCGTCGCAGTCGATCCTGCAACTTAGGCCCAGGTTGATAAGCCCCGCAAGTTCCATCATGAGCTTCTCGAAGGGCTTCGGTTGCTTCTTCGTTGGACAGACATCGAAGAAGAAACCCATCGTAGGAGCGTCGGTACAGCATTTTAGTAGCTGTATCGTAATAGAATCGAAGGGAACACCTCCTGACTGAGACGACTTTTTTTGGGTCTTCTGGAAGAATTTTATAGACAGCGAAGTCGATGAACGGGAACCTCCAGTCTCGGACATTAATACCAGCACTTGTTGATATGGCATAGGCCATTTGTGAGCATAGATTATTTTTAGGACAGACCAAGTCTTGACCAACTACCGTAGCGTAGTGCTGAGTCCCGAAGGGTACTGCCAATGAGGCTGCGAGGCCAGCCAGAGCGTCGACCTCCAGGTTTTGTAATCGAGGTACGTGTTCTATGAAGAACTTGGTGAAGGTTGAAATAATATTCAATACAACTTTATGGTAAGGAACCAGATCTTCATGGCGAACTTCGTATTGTCCTCTGATCTGGTTAACGGCGAGTTTTGAGCTGCCGTAGGCTTCCAGATGATCTACCCCTAGCTGTTGCGCCAGCTGTAGTCCCATGATGAGAGCGTTGTACTCGACAACATTGTTAGAGCACGGCTTCGAAAGGGAGTAAGCACGCTGGATGACCAGCTGATCGGGGGAGACTAAGACTACCCCTACTCCGGCGATGATTTAGCCTTTGGAGCCTGTTCTTGATGCGCCATCAAAAAAAATCTGCTAGATGGAGCTTTCTTCGGTGACGTTTGATTCTTGGACCTCATCCGAGATGTCTTCATAGAGTCTTGAGGACTCTGGGATGGGTTGTGCAGCTAAAAATTCGGCCAGAGCTTGACCCTTGACGGCTTTTTGTGGAACGAACACCGTGTTGTATGGCATCAATAGGATCACCCATATAGCTAGCCGGGAGTTTAATGATCCTGGCTTTGACATGAGAACCCTGAGCAGATTAACTCGGGAGATGACATGAATTGTCTGGCTCGAGACATAATGGCGAGTTTTCTGGATGGCGAACACCAAAGCCAAATACTCTTTTTCAACGGGGTTGTACCGCAGTTTGGCCCCGATCAGTGTCCTACTAAGGTAGTAGATAGCTTGCTCGTAGCCTGTATTGCTGTTCTGAGCCAGCAGAGCGCGAGGAAATGATCCATGGCACGGACGTAGAGGAGAAATGGTTTGCCTGCGACAGGTGCCACCAGAACTGGCGGGCTCGTCAAGTAAGCCTTGATATCATCGAACGCATTCTGGCATTCCTCTGTCCAGATGTAGGAGACTCCCTTCTTCATGAGCTGGGTGAAGGGTTGACATTTTTCGGAAAGGTTTGCTATAAACCTTCGGATGTATGCAAGGCGCCCTTGCAGTCCTCGAAGTTCTCGGAGATTCTTTGGAGGGTCCATATCAAGGATGGCCTTGGTCTCTCGGGATCGACATGAATGCCTTTCGCCGTGATAATGAAATCCAAGAACTTTCTGCTAGAAACCCCAAGGAAGGATTTAGCGGGGTTCATCTTGAGTTGATACGCTCGCATGAGATCGAAGACTGTCTTTAGGTCTTGTAGGTGATCACCTTTTAGACGACTTTTGACAGCGATATTATCAACATAGCATTTGACTGTTTTGCGAAGATGTTGACGGAAGATGGTACTTATAGCTCGTTGGTATGTAGCACCAGCGTTCTTCAAGCCGAAGGGCATCACTGTATAACAGAAAACCCCTTTCGGCATCCTGAATGACGTGTGCTTTACGTCATCGGGGGACATTTTAATTTTGTTGTAGTCTGAATACCCGTCCATGAAAGACATGCGTTCGAAGCCGCATGTATTGTCGATCATTATGTCGATGATCGGAAGCGGGAATTCGTCTTTCGGGCAAGCAGCATTGAGATCTCTGAAGTCGATACAGACCCGTATCTTTCCATTCTTTTGGTGACAGGGACGACGTTGGCCACCCAATCCGGGTGTTTTTCTCCACGGATAAACCCACTGGTCAGGAGTTTGTCTACCTTTTGATCGATTGCGTTCATGATGTCAGGACGAAAACATTGCTGCTATTACTTTACAGGCTTAGCATCAGGCAAGATGTTAAGTCTGTGCATTGCAATCTGGGGATCAAGTCCCGGCATATCTTCATAGCTCCAAGCGAAGACGTCGATAGATTCTTTAGCCACTTGGATTAAAGATTCCCGATCTGGTCCCTTTAGACTCTTGCTGATGAAGATGCATTTGGAAGAAGATCCATCCCCGAGGTCGATCTGCTCGACTTCGTCTTTGGTAGGGGGTTCGCTTAATTCAAAATAAGGCTCCCACTGTGCTCTTAGGCATTGAGCCCAAGGTTCTTCCTCAAAGAATTCTGGCATTTGGTCTTCGCCTTCATCTTCTTGAGATTGTACAGATGCCATGTTGGCTGATAGCAACTTCTTGAAGACTGAGCCGATACTGGTATCGGAATCCCAGTTTGATGCTTCGGACGAATGAGAATGTTCTACTTCTTCTGCCTCCTAACTCTCTAGAGTTGTCGGCGGCGTGACATAGCCCACCCCCCGTCGAGTTCGATGATAGTAGTCCTACGACTTTCCTTTAGGTGTTGGGAGCCGGAGAGGAAGACGTCGACCCTTGCCGTAGTTCAGGCCTTTGTTTCTTTTTAGATCGTAACCCATCTTTTGCATGAGGTATTTTGCCTTGTTCGTGTACCGATAGACTTGTATTCTGCCGGTATCTGGTTCTTGTTCGAGTGGCAGAAGGTCTTGATGATGCTTGACTTTGCCGAAGATGATGGATTCTTTGTCTCGATTCTGCGGTGGGACTACGAAACAGACCCCTTGGGACAGGACTACTCGATTTACATGATTAACGGTCGTTATTTGTGTTTGCAACGACCGTAGAGCGTTATCTAATGTATACATCGCATTCCAATATGGAAGACTAGAATAATTAAAAGACACTCTATTATTGATGAAATACGAGATTTTGTCCCACGGGATTACATTGTTCAGAGAGGGTGCATCTACATCAGCAGATATGTATTCCCCTAGCTCTTCATCTGTGAGTACTGGGGTTGGTTCGGGAGAGTCCACCGTAGCTTTGACCTTGGGGTCCAAGAGGGCTATGTGGGCCTTCTCCGGCAGATTAGATGAGACAGATGATTGCGGAGGCTTGCCTTTAAGATGCACCTTCAGAGGTGCCTCAACTGCACCTTCAGTGATTGGTGCATTCCCCTGTAGTTTTGCCACAAGGGGAGCCGATGTTTGAGGCGGCTTTTCCTTGAGCCGTATCTTCAAGGGAGCTTCAGTAGGTGTTATACCTAGAGAAGTTGGTGCTTTTCCAGGTAGCTTGATGGTCATGGGAGGCAGCATCTGAAGCGGTTTCCCTTTGAATCGAATTTTCAAAGGAGCGTTGGGAATCATCTCTGGCTCCATGTCCGGCTCTGCTGCCGTTTCTGTTTCATCGTTAACATCATTGGCTTCCCCTTCGTCGGGCGACTTGTACAGGATAGAATCAGTGAAGTAGGCTTCGACCCCCTTGAAAGGGTCAATGTCCGCGAACTCTGTCCGGATGATGTCGTTGGTGGACACGTACTTCATACATTGGTGGAGTGTAGATGGCACCACCATGTACTCATGCAGCCACGGACAGCCCAGTAGGAGGTTGTAGTTGACGTCAGCGTCCACGACATAGCAAGTCACTTCGGTTCGGTGGTTACCGATATGACACTTCAGCCGTATTTTGCCCAGTGGCTCGCTTTTGCTAGCATTGAAGGCACTGATTGTAGTATTGGAAGGCGCCAGACGGTACATTAGGATCCCCAGTATTGAGAGTAGCGTCTTCGGGATGATGCTGAGGAAAGACCCTGGATCGATCTGAATCCGCTTCACCTTGACGGAACCGACATACCCTGCATAATACAGTGGCCTGTTGTGTTAATTGTGCTTGAGCAGCATGTCTTGTTGGGTGAAAGTTATATTGGGGATAACTTCATTCGCACAATGGCAGTACGCACATGTGGTCGGGGTATCCTCAGGCTGCTTGACCTGACTGATGATGGATTCAGCATCCTTCAGGGCTTCACATAGAGCTTCACGAGTGTCCTTGGAAAGACGAAGAAGCTCAAACAGGGATAAGTGGGCAGGAGTACTGGCAAGTTGTGCCAGTATGTCAAAGTTGTGGGGCTTGGCTAACCCCGAAGCATTCTCCTTTCGCAAAGGCTTGTCGAAACGGGCCTCTATATGCTTCTGTTTATTGGCTACTGGAGGCCTGGATGGGCCCTCTTCCTGGGCAGCAGGGACGGTGCAAGGAGGCATCACCTCGACGGCATCTTCGTCAGGTTGGGCGTTCTGATGTGAACGCGTCTGTACAGGAAGTGCCTCTTCCGCAGAGGAAGAGACCATACGGCAAGACTTGATCTTCCTGTCCTTGGTTTTAGAGGCAGAGCGGACCTCCGGTTGAGTAACCTCGGAGACGAGATCGGGGTGAACCCATAAGATCTCTCCCCTAGATGTGGTGAGTGGGATGAGTACACTCACGTTGTCACGAGTAGGTGGTAGATTAACCACCTCCATTGTCGTCTCTGGGATGGGGACGACGCCATCTTGTATTGTGGTTAGCGGCAAGGTGCCAAATTGGAGTGACACCAGGTTGGCCGAGACCATTTTCTCCTCATAGTCGACGGAGATAACATCCGCATTGATCATGCACTGGATGTAGTTCTTGAGGACGTAACAGTCCTTAGTTGGATGTTCGATAAACCGATGGTAGTGATAGTACCTCGGATTGTCCACTCTCCTAACCTCGTCGGAAAGCTTCGGGTCCGACAACTTGATCTTGTCACCCTGCTTCAATATCTCAAAGAGTTGCAGGGTGTCTTCATCATTGAAAGAATAAACCTCCTTTGGCCTTGGTACAAGTGGAGGCTTCTTAGTAGGTGTTGATGCACCTTTGGAGGCATTGACAGTCAACGCCTGCTTCCCCTTCGTCTCTCGTCCAGGGTTGTTGGCTGCAGGCTGTTTTCTCTTGTCCTCAAAGGCAGGGAAACTGAATCCCAAAAGACGAGCATTGGACGCCTTCTTTTCTGCTGCTTCGGCCTCGATGATCAAGGAACTCCAGTCGGAAGGAGGAGTGGAGTTGAGCCAAAGCTTGATCGCAGGTAGCATGTTCATGCTGCAGAAAGAGAGGAGTGCATGTTCTGGCATGCCCGGGGGCAGTCTGAAGCAGGCTTATCGAAATCGTTCGATGAATGCTCGAACTGTTTCCTTCTCCTTCTGACGTATCTCTATAAGGGACGCCATTATCATGTCCTTCCCTCCGTCGTAGAAACGATCGAGGAAGAGACGTGTTAAGTCGTCGAAGAAAGATATGGAGTTGTCGGGGAGACTACAGTACCAGTCGTAAGCCACTCCTTTCAGTGCCCCGACAGATATGCTGGTGAGTAGTGCGTCTTCCTTTGGGAGATGTCCCGTTTGAGACTGGAAGTACGTCAGATAGCAGCATGAAGAGTCCTTCCCGTCGTATGGCATCAATGTTTGTGGTTTATACTTGGGAGGATAAACTACTTTGTTCCATTCGAGGGGTATGATTGTGGGATCTCCATCTTTTGGCGCTCCTCTTGTCTATTTTTGGACTCAAAGCGTTCGTGCAAGTCCCTGATCATCTCAACCACGTCTTCCGTGGAGCTGGGAGTCAGAAAAGGTGGTACAGCCTGGAGTTGAGCATTTGATGGCTCCGACGTCCGTGGTGCTTCGCGGTGATCTGTATCCAAGGATACACGTTGAAGGGGTACACTTGATTCTCCATTGGCCCCTGAGTCAGGACCGGTAGAAGGTGCCCTGGCCAAGGTGGACCATATCTCAAACACTGCTTGAGTCAGTGTTTGCATGGAGGCAGAGAGGGTTTTGAGTCCTCCCTCCAAGGTATCCATGTGCTGGACGAGGTCTACTGACGGCACATCTGACTCGGTATCAACCCCAGTCATGTATATTGTCATGACACGGCTGGAAGTGGATGGATCGGTTGAGGCTTCACTTTCGGCCTCACTCTCCTGTAGAGGAGTCGCTTCTCCTGAAGCTTTATCTTGACTACCCCCAGCTATGTTCTGGAAGATATCTTCGCCTTCGGGATCGACAAGGACTTGGCTACCCCCAGCTGTGCTCTGGAGGACGTCTTCGTCTTCAGGAGGACGATCGACACTGGCTTGACTACCCCCAGCTATGCTCTGGAGGACGTCTTCGTCTTCAGGAGGACGATCGACAAGGGCTTGACTACCCCCAGCTATGCTTTGGAGGACGTCTTCATCTTCAGAAGGAGGATCAACAAGGGCTTGACTACCCCCAGTTTCTCCTAAGATCTTCTTTCTTCCCCGAGTGCCTTCAAACACTCCAGAGGACGGGACAGTTGTCTTGGTTTTCCTCGACTGGTTCTTGGATGAGGACGAGATCGAGGAGTTGCCAGTCACCTTTCGGATTGACGAGGAGTTAGAGATTACGTTGCAAGAAGCAACCTTTAGTTCTGGCTCCTCTTCAATTGACACCTTCTTTCCAAGGCGACGTTGGAGGGGTGTTGATGATTGCAGTCGCTGGAACACCGACTGCCTTGGTGGTAGGACTGTTATTTTGCAACAACAGTTGATGGCGACTACAACACAGGTGTGCCCTATGAGGGGCGTATTGTACTTATCAGTCGACTCTCCTGATCGGCACTTGTGACTGATCACATTACGTAAATTATTGGAGGATAGTGCCACCTTCGCACCCCTATCAGGCGCATGGCAAGGCCAAGTGCCGGGGTGGTCAGGTGAATGATGCGCCCCCTGAACCAACGCAGAAGATGCGCTCAGATCAGTAGTGGAGGCACAATATTTACAGTGACTTAAACCAGCCACAGACGCACATCCTATGTAGGCGCTGGGGTTCAAGACCACAGAGTTTGCCATGCTCGACTTGGTTACGAACGTAACAGATGCACCCAAGTGAGGTAAGGACTTTGAAGGTTGACTCGTTTCTGGCGCAAAAGCACCCGAGTCGACCTTATACAGCTTACCATCAGCAGCACGTATGATCGTGAGCGCATGCTTCAGGTTTGCCGCTGGCATAGCACGTTTGAGGCGCATGGCCCGTGCCGTCTTAGACTTCTTTGTACCAGCCCGCTGGGGCGTATAGTGCTCAGAGTCCAAATTCTCCTCGCCACGACAGCGAGTGAGCCTGCCAAAGACAGAGACATTCTGTGGTGCGTCAGAGTTACTGTACAGGGCGTTAGATGCGCACTTGCTCTGTCGGTGCATCTTTCTTGTCTGAGAAGGAGATGGCTGGGGAATGTGGTCAGCACCACGATTTCTCGAGAGATGCGCTGCACCGGTGGGTGCATCCTGGCTGCTGAGGACATCAGCGAGAAGGGTGAACTGCATCGGCACGTCCCCTTCAGTGGTGGTGCCAGGGGCCTCGACCATACGCACCCAGACTTAGCGAGTCTTCTTCGGCTTTGGCAGCCGCTTCGAAGGACTTGCGCTGCCTTCAGAGATGAACTCCTCATACGCCTGTTGATTGAGTCGTACGACTAGCGTCTTGTGGGAGGAGCCCAACTTCACGTCGTCGGATTGCAACACAAATATTTTAGTGGAGGAGAAAGAAGTCCCCAGCAGAGTCGCCAGCTTGTTTGCCATTAAAATCTTTTGATTGCAAATTTCAATTACAAACAGAACAATGTTACAATATAGGACTTAGACGTAGTCCTAGGAGTACACTTTTGTTTATCTGGATCCCTATGTCGATGGAGTGAGTGGTAATGCATTGACTCCGTTGACGATCTGACGACGGTTCTCGGTTCTCTGAAGGTCTGAGTTGCTCTGGGTGCTGGAGCTTGCGGAGAGGAAGGAGACATTGAGTGTCTGTATCTGCCTCTCTCACTGTGTATGTAGGTCTTTGTCCGTAGGTGTCTCTGTGTGTGTTCGTCCGAAAAGAAGGAAATGATCCCTCTATTTATAGCTTGCAGGTTGGATGCTCATGCGCACATATGTCGGATGCGCTTGGTCGTGGAAATGACACGTGACTGATGCTGGAGGGCGGCGCATGGATGATGCACCATCATTTGTGCGTTGAATCCTTCATGCTGCTTTTGTGGGCTGACACATAGCAGGAGAGGAAATCTTTCTGTTGCTGAGATCTTGGATGATTAGTACCCCTTCATAGGCTGAATCGAGTCAAAAGACACGTGGCGCATGCCCGTTGCTCAAAGATCTCAGATTTGGTAGAGAGTGATCTGATAGGATGCGCCTGAAATTGGGCGCATGAGAAGACTTTGGCTCACAACCTTCAGGAGTCACGAACCAGTCTGGGCGCACGGCTTTTGAGGCGCATGTGAGTCTTCAGGTGCATGGCCGCTGAGGCGCATGCGAGTGGTTGGTCGGCCACATGGGTCGCAGCCGTTGGAGGAAAGTAATGATGATGCTGATGTCAGCGATGCTTCGTCTTCTAAAAAAGCTGCTAACTGTTCAGTCTTCGGGGGACGTGCTGCCAACTCTGTCACTTGAGCATTAATTGCTTGATGGGTGACGAGCCGGATGGGCGTATAGGTCCATGTTGATTAGGACGCATGGATCGTGCTTTGCTGGGCGCATCCTTACGGGGCACTTTGGAACTGACGGGCGCGTCTGTACGATACGCGATGTCTGACCGGCGCATCCGCTTGCATGGCACATCTTTATTAGTCCGACTTTTATGTTCTTTAGGTACTTAAAATAGCCGATTTGACTTGGCTGAATTCGAATCGTCAGGTTCATCACCATAAATGCAATTCATTGTATGGGATTCGGAGAGCCCGCCACTTTGCACATGGGTTTGATTTGCCTGGCCTATAAATAGTGGCAAAAAGAGAGTTTGCTTCTCGTTCTCTCACGTTCTCCCAAAATGAACATGTTTGCTCGAGCACATTCTGTTGACGAGATATTCTCGAAGGTGAAAATGCGATGCACTGTCTTCATTTATGCACTTGAAGGTGACTGTTACATCCAAACGTCGGAGTCGAGGGCTTCTGAGGCAGGCAGAAGGTGCCTGTTGCATCCAAAGATCGGGATGCTCAAGCCTCATCTCTGTTATGCTGGAAGAGCTGCAGATCGAAATTGTGGTATCCCGATCATCTTCCATGGGCTTTGGAGAGCTCTTTCTTCTACAAGAGTGGGTGTTGCCCATTCTGGTTATGTTGAAAGCTGCTCCTTTAGCCTCGGAGGAGAGCTCTTCCTCCCGCTAGGGTGGGGTTGATCGCCCACCCAGGTTCTGCTCAATAAATGCTTCATCAGTCGAAGCATTTGATTGGGTCGAAGTAAGGCACATATGCTGAGACTTCATGATGCGCATATCTGAAATGCTAAAAGGATGCACATAACTGAGCTGCTGAAGGGATGCGCCTGACTGAGACACTGAAGGGATGTGCCTGACTGAGACGCTGAAGAGATGCGCCTGGCTGAGAGTGCATGGCGGTTGCTGCGCTTAACTGTAGACTTAGGGTCTTTCTTTGTAGTTTTAAAGCCCTTTTTAGACATGTAATAGACTTTTGTATAAAATAAAAAATCTTCTTTTTATGTCTATGTTTTTGCTGTTTGCTGTGCCAAGTACTTTACCTGAGCTCCCTGGCGCACGTAATATTAGGCGCATAGGATTTCCAGTCCTGAAATTCCAGGCTTCTACATGAAGATACCCCAACATGATGGGTCAAAGCAAGACGATCAAAAACTGACCATTTGGCTACTTTGTAACAGCACATGATTGTAATCTCATATGAGCTGCAATAATGCACTATTGGTGGAGATGGGGATACGGCCTTCCGTTTCTGAGAAATTAGATCACGTAGGTCAATTTTCTTAGTAGAAGAAGAGGGAAGATGTGGTCTTTTCCTGGCCTTGTTGGTTCCTTGAAGGTATAAGGAAGCGCCTAAGTCAGCAGCATAAGTGAGAGGATTTTTAGCACTCATCTTTGGGCACTTTGAAGTAGTAGGTGTCACCCTTTGAACAAGATTCACATTGACAGAGGGGAATTTTGGGCGCCCAAAAGTTATAGGCGCCATTGCTTGTTCAGCAATGGGGCGCACACTCTAGTTAAGTTGGGCTCGATGCCTATTAAGATGGGTGCACATATCAGTACCAACCATTGTTTCAGTCTGCTGCACTTGGAATTTTCCTCATGCGTTACGACTTATACGTATGTTAGAAAGTTTTTCATTCAAATGGGGGGTACAAAGTATCCCCTTTTGTTGTGCACGCAATCTCTCAGTGCATCTGATACGGCGCCTTTGAGCAGCCATAGTGCCTTTGCTGAAAGATTTTGGGTTTAGCAAAATAGATAGAAGAGAATGGGTGCCCTCAAGTGGGTGCCTATCTCTCTGGGGCGCATCTCCCATAGAAGAACTAGGGACAACAAATTTGAGAGAATGGACGCCCTCAAGCGGGCGTCTATCTTCAGATGATGTGCCCACAGATTTAGGCATCACTCTAGAGGCAGATTTGAGAGAATAGGCGCCCTCAAGCGGGCGCCTATCTCCACATGATGCGCCCACAGATTTGGGCATCACTACAGAGGCAGCTTTGAGAGAATGGGCACCCTCAAGCGGGAGCTTATCTTCAGATGATGTGCCTAAAGATTTGGGCATCACAGCAGAGGTGGGATCAGTGGTCTTGAGAGAATAGACACCTTCAAGTGGGCGCCTATCTCCTTGTGGTGCACCAACAGATCTTGGCACCCATTCGAGGCGCCTCTTCAGAGAGTGGTTTTGCACTTGTGCAGTGCTCCTAGCTTTGATCACAGTAGCTGTACGTGCCCTGTTTGTAGAAACAGGGGCACGCTTAGCACCAGGAGCACTTAGCATCTTTTCGAACGATGTTTGGTCGAATTTAACAACCAACATTCCTTTCTTAGTGCCAATAGATGATGAATCGCCTTGAGTTGTCACCTTCTCGTTGGAGGAGAAGGTCATCCCTAGTAGAGTTGCCATTTTGTTTGGAAAAACAAAAAGTTTTATTACAAACTTTAAAGAATCGTACACGAGTACAATAAATTCTGGAAAAGTACAACTATTGGAGTCCGGTCTGATTGACGACCGCTTTGTCCCTTTGACGAGGCGATTATGGATGGAAGCAAGCTTGTTACTGTGTCTCGGAGCTTCTGTTGACGAGGAATCTTCTGTATGGCTCGATCGTGTAGAAGCATCGATAGAACTTCAGCTCCGATTAACGGTTGAAGAACTTGCTCTTGAGAATTGATAATTACAGAAGATGGAAGTGTAACTGTAGGAGTCTGGTCTGATTGACGACCGCTTTGTCCCTTTGACGAGGCGATTGTGGATGGAAGCAAGCTTGTCACTGTGTTTCGGAGCTTCTGTTGACGAGGAATCTTCTGTATGGCTCGGCCGTGTAGAAGTATCGACAGAACTTCGGCTCCGATTAACGGTTGAAGAACTTACTCTTGAGGATTGATAATTGTAGAAGATAGAAGTATGATGAGTGCTCGAACTATACCCCTCCTTTCTGTCCCTGTACGTTGGGGGAGTGAGACTCTATTTATAGAGCAAAAGAATAACCACCTGGCAGTTATTAAAAGTAGGCACCTCCAACTGTAGGAGTCCGGTCTGATTCATGACCGCTTTGTCCCTTTGACGAGGCGATTATGGATGGAAGCAAGCTTATCACTGTGTCTCGGAGCTTCTGTTGACGAAAAATCTTCTGTATGGCTCGACCGTGTAGAAGTATCGACAGAACTTCGGCTTCGATTAACGGTTGAAGAACTTGCTCTTGAGGATTGATAATTACAGGAGATGGAAGTGTGATGAGTGTTCGAACTATACCCCTCCTCTATGTCCCTGTACATTGGGGGAGTGAGACTCTATTTATAGATGAAAAGAATAACCATATGGCAGTTATTCAAAGTAGGCACCTCTCTGTAAATGGGAGCCTAAGCTACTGGATGCCTACTTTGAGAGAGGCGCCTATTGACATGTGGCGCCTATGCGGAATAGGCGCATGATCTTGGGCGAGTGATGGGAATATTCTTCGAAAAGCTCAGAGTAGTGCATCACGTTCAGTATGTATGGTAGCTTAACACGTCACGTGGATTTCTAGACGTCATCAGGAAAACTGGGTATTTAAGAAAATATGCGCCCAAGAGAATAGGCGCCTAGGAAAACTGAGCGCCTAATAGTAACAGGCGCCTAAGTAAACAGAGTACCTCAAAGAGATAGGCGCCTAGGTAAACAGAGAGCCTAGGAGAACAAAGGTCCTAAAAATAATGGGCCCACCGAGAGAGTTAGGCGCCTAAGAGATAACGGGCACCTAAGAACGTTAGGCGCCTAAGCGAGACCGATATTTGAGCACCTACACTCCTTATGATAGTAATGTTTTTCTTAAGAAGAATGAAGGATCACCTATAGAATAATACAAATTTTCACAGATGATAGGGTCCCTTATGTACATAACCAATAGGACCAGACCCGATATTGCATTTGCTTTTGTGAGACTAAGTAGATATACTAGTAACCCAAACTAGTCACATTGGCTGCATTAGACAAATTATTTAGATATCATAAGGGTACTATAGATTATAAACTTCATTATACTAGACACCCTAATATCATATAATGTTACTCAAATACAAATTGGGTAACTGATTCACATGATGTGAAATCCACTACTGGATATATTTTTTATTCTAGGAGGAGCTACAATCTCTTGGGGATCGTGTAAACAAACTATCATTGACAGGAGTACAATGGACTCTAAAATGTAGCTTTGGAAATACTTGTACAAAAGCAGAATGACTTATAAATCTTGTTATGCTAATACCTATTTCTGTTAGTCATGTTCCTGTAATTTCTATTAAATGTGATAATAAATCTGTCATAGAACTACTAAAGCATGATTCTATGAATGCTAAGATGAACAGGCACATGTAGCTGCGCTTCAAGTCAATAAAGAGCCTATTAGACGAATATGTGGTTCTTGACTATATAAAGTCAGAAAAGAACCTTGCAAACCACTTGACGAAGGGTTTGTCTAGAACATTAATCCTAGAATCATCGAGGGGATGAGGTTAAGCCCATAAGTTATTCACCAGTAGTGGCAACCCAACCGAGTCTGACTAGAGATCCTAAGAAGCCGGTTCAATGGGTAAGAACAAGCTGAACTTAGGTGACTATTATGGATTACTGACCTTGATATTAAGTTCTCTTAAAATAAATGCCCAAGAGGTTGTACAATGTTGTACATGGATACCCCAACCCTATGGTGACAATGTTCCGGTATGATATGGTTAGGATAAGTTTAACTCTTAATAAGTCCAAGCATGATATGCAGGGTTGACGCCTATTACCAACCCTTCAGGACTTACCTATATGAGAGATCGTGAAGGTCGCGACTATAGGATAGGGTAATCCTAGCAACTCTCATGAATATAGAAAAGTGCACATGGCCAATCAAACGTGCCATCCGATAAATCCAAAAACCTCTAGCATACAATGTGTGTTATTTTCTGAATTTGGTTCAAAAAGTCTGATTCAAGGCATAGTCCATCAAGCACTTCTTCAGATAAAGATAATAGTCACCAAGTGAGATTCAAGGATGTAGTCCATCTCATTTATACATAGTATATACCAGTCCAGATCTTTTCTACTTATATCTTTCTTATTCTGAATTTGGTTTTTTTGGGATTGTTGTTGCTGCTTACAAAAAAACCAACTCCTATTTACAAATAGTCCCACATCGGTTGGAGTGGGGTAATTGCTTGAGCATATATTGCTTCTCTCCTTGTTGCTTTATTAAAGTATTATATAGGAGCTTTATGGGCCACATGCGTGCACGTCGCCTCCATACGGCCCAGCCCGGCTCGGTTCGGTTAGACGCTCATAACAGGTGCGTGTATGTGCCCACATCTGGGGGAGCTGTAGCATTTGCTCCCTAAAAATGGAGTTTGATAATTAAGAATTGATTTGGGATCACAAGGGTACGTAAGTACCTAAGCCTATAGGTTAAGTATAATGAAACTAGGACAGATATGGTCACTATGGTCCCTAGGCAGCCCTAGTGTGTTATTTTATTATTTTATTATATCTTTGATTTTTTGGTAAATTTTAGATATTTTTATCTATAGTATTATTATTTTTATAAGCTTTTTGGATTTACTGTAAGGGGGTACCCGAGGTTATTTTTTGAGGCCAAGTAACTTATTTGGACTCTAGAACCATACAATAATTTTCTACGAATTTTTAGGAATTTTATGGAATTATTGGATTTATAAGATTTTTTCTGATTTTTAATTGATTTTCTGTAACTAAAAATCCTATTTACCCAATCAGCTGAGCGAGGTCCCACCCGTCAGCCGCTCTCGCACGGGGGATGCAGGCCTACCCGTCAGCCTCTGGGTGGGCTGACCGAGTTGGTTCCTTATATGTCCAGGCTAGCCACTCAAATCCAAGCCGGCTAGACCCATAGCCGTAGGATCTGAGCGGGAAAGGCATGATGGTGACACATGTCACTGTTAGCTGACTTAAGCTATAGCCACTGACTCTCTTTCACCCTATATATATAAGTATGTAGTTGTTAATTCGTAAACCTAGAGTAAAATCTAGCAGCCTTTTGCAGGAAGAGTTCAATAGCGTTCTTCGACTTCGCGGAGCGATTGCCCTCGATTTAGACGTCCGTTTCATGCACCATTTTTTTGTTAGAAGCGCATCGAGGTTGGATTTCCGAATATCTATTTTATTTTTTGTAATTTTGAGTATAAATTTTTGAATAATTATTTGAGTATCGGTTGTCCAAAAATAGACGCGTCGTACGGTTTTTGAGATTTTGAACTCCGATTTGCGATCTTTTTAAAGTTTTTGGAAAGCTAACACAGAGACATATAACATATAATTTTTCCAAAAATCAAAAATTTATCTAGTACTTCATTTTATTCGTAGAAGTCAGATTTGGTCAACGATTCATCAATTTGGTTACGGTTAGCCCTAATAGCGATAACTTTTGACCACATCGTGATTTTTTAGCACGGTCGATTTCAGTGCACTCGTGTGCGGAAATCTACTAGGCTACTCAAACTTTTGAGGTCGTAATTATTTGCCATAACAAAAGGTTATACGAACATTTTGTACATTAAACGTGTAAAGAGTACAATCAATTACTAAACATGAGATCTAAGTACAAATTTTTTAGAAAAGTGTGACAGTGGAGATCGAGCACTGCGGTGGCTCCTTAACTTCGTTGATGATCTGACAACGAGTTGAACTTGCTCTGGCTTTCTTGTGCTTGAGATTGGAACTCTGGGGTTGCTAATCAAGAGGACGCCGAAGTTGTGAAGATTTCAAAGCCACTTTATCGAAGGAAAATTCCTTCTATTTATAGGGAAGCATATATACGATATGTATAAAGATTGTGCAGGAACACTATACATAGAGATATGAAAGAATCTCGAGGTTGCACGGTGTGGGCTGCTGCTGAGCTGACATGTGGCGGACGTTAGGATTCTCCTTTATCAAGACCTTAGGGGAATGATCAACATAACTGAATAAACGACACATGGCATTTGTTTATTGTTGATCGGATGAACTTGAGCAGATTTTTTTCTATCCTCGAAGTTGGATTTTGTCTTATCTCACGGGGCCATTGGTTTAAACAAACCGATTGGGTATGGCCCTCGTCCATAAGAACAAACTCTGTCCTTATCTGTGGTTTAAATAAACCAATAGGATATTACTCTTATCAACAGAATCAAACTCTATTCTATCTTATGAGTGGTGGTTTAAAACAACCAATTGGGTGATATCCGAAAAGATATAAGCACCTGTCTGGCCACGTGAAACCATGTGACCTCGTAGGACTGCGCTTCTATGTGAGCTGCACTCCTGGTGAGGCTTGGATGTCACTGCGCGCTTGGGCAAGGAATGGACTATGTTTCAAAGACTACAAAGTTACTGCACTTTTGGGCGACGAGTAGACGGTGTTTTGAAGACGACGGAGTCACTGCGCTTCTTGGCGACAAGGAGACTGTGCTTCAGGCGACAGATTTACTATGCCTTGGGGCGACGAGTAGACTGTGTTTGGAAGATGATGGAGTCACTGCTCTTTGGGGCGATGAGTAGACTGTGTTTCGAAGTCAATGGAGTCTTTGCGCTTTTGCCGACGGGTAGACTTGTCTTAAGGCAACAAAGTATCAGATGAGGGAGTCGTTGAACGGGCTGCGCTTTTGAGTTTAAAGGATCTAGCTTTGTCGAAGTCATAAGAGCAATTAAATGACAGCTCTTTCAACGGATGAGTCAGTCATCTCTTCTTTAATTGTCGTCGTCATTTCGGGAATTCAAGAAGCTTATGGCCTAGGATTCAGTCAAATGAACCTATTAAATAAGATTAATTGTGCTGAGTCTTAGGTTCATCCCATTAATTTGGGAGTCTTTGACCGACGACCATGTGGCATGTGGGTTGGACCACACTTAGCCAATATAAAGGAAAGCTTTTCTGAAGGTCACATCTACTGTCTCTTAGCATTCCTACCGTCATGCTCGATCCTGACTTAGCTTCGAACAGCTGTTGGCCCTGCACAAGTCGACCGTTGGTTGTGGATCTCTTCATTCAAAGAAGTTATGTCCTTGTAGAAGACCTGCTACTAGATCTTAAGATGCACTTGAGAGTTTGGCATGAGGATTTTGAACCTGAATAACATCTTGGAGGTCTTCGAGATCCAAGCTTTCGGGTTTAGATTGATTGCCAATCCAAAGAGCTACATGTTGTGCTCTGCCCTGCTCAGGAGTTACAATAGTATGGCGAGCAGGAGCTGCATTCTGGCTTGGGCCAATGGTTGCTTCATTAGCCATATTGGAGTTCCTTCATGTCTGGCTACTAAGCGGCTTGCTCTGACGAGGAAGTGATTCGCTCTGACAGGCTGCATGTCTGGGGGCTGTGCACTAGTGAAGAAGATTGCCCAGGTGTTCTAGTCTTTATATGTAATCATGAAGAATCTATAATAGATCTTTGTAGACATGAATTTAATAAAGAACTCTTTCTGCACCCTTTTTGTACGTCTCATTGTGGCTTTTGTATGTTGTCTGCACTTTTGGGGTATCTGCACATTTGTAAAGTCATGTATAGCAAGTATTGTTACCTACGCTTTTGATATGTCTGTGCGTTTTCATGCTTCTATAGTAATGTTTGACTAGTTAGTCAATATGTCTCGGTTTGCGTGCCACGGGTCCTTAATTTGGAACCGTGATTTTCCTTGGCCAAATATTTGTGTTTAGTTTTATTTCAGATTTTAATTAGGTTAAAATAGGATTTTGGATGATTTATTTCAAAATTAAAATAGAAATAATTAGGTTAATCCGTTAGCCAGTTTATAAGATTTTTAGAGTGGGATTCATAGATCTAACTTGTGGTTATTTGTGTGACGGGGTTCGTTGGATGATGGCATGATTTGATAGCCTCTAGGATGGTGTTCATCTTGTCTTCAACTTGTGAAATCATTCCGTCCAGGAATTCAGGGAAGTACTTGTTGACACCTTCATGTGCATTTACTTTATATTGTTATATTTTACTTATACACGATATTTTTTGTGTCTTGACTATTTACACACACAAGAGTTGAGTGATTGACTATTGTGCATGGTTTCTCATTGTTATCATGATCGTTATCGTGACCGTGTTTACATGATTTTGAGGTATGGATATTAGAGGGTTACAATTACTAGGCACGTGGATAAAGCCCGATATTGGCAACTCTTCCATTTACGGGGGCAGGCCTTATATCTTCATTATTCGCCCAAGTCGTCCTTGTGTAGGAACGTTGTACTTATGACACGTGCACTATTATGGTTTATATGAGTTTCTTTATCCTTTCACGCTTGCTACTTTCTTTACCAGTTTCTTCTATTTTATGATTTCTTGTTCATATTGTTCATGTTTGCTTTGATCATTGTTTTCCATGTTTAGTATTTTATTGCTTTATATTGTACTTATATTATGTTGGTTTAGACTTGTACTTATTTCAATCCTGACTGGATAACCATTTTTCTGTTGTAGACGACATGATCTGTCCAGAGGTTTACGGTGAGTATGTTGGAGACACTGACGTCACTGGCATACCCGATTCTAATCCTGATGTGAATTAGCATATTTTCTTTCTTATAGATTCACATTAGTTAGTAGTTATAGTTGTAGAGTTTAGATTGTTTTATTTTCTGCTATCCGGGTTTGTTTCTGAGACTTTCTAAGTTGTAGTGGATTATTTGATAATTATAATATTGATACTATTGGATATTTTTGGTGATTATTGCTGGCTTAGTTGTGGATGATATATGTGCATGTTGTGCTTGTTGTGGACCATTGTTATCGTAAACATCGTACTACCGTCGATGTTGCGACGTAGGCTGGACTTGGCCACGAACTCGAATTCGAAAAGTAGGAACGGGTCATGATAAGTTTTTATGGTGGCCTATGTAGGTCCAATTTCGTAAAAGACTGTGAACTCGTAGTAGTGTTTAAGTTAGTTGTACTACTGCAAGCCTGCGAATAGAGTTGAATTTAGGAGGTTATGTCATCCATAAATAGGATTTCTAACCTTATGAGTCTGTTTTAACTTAGTATCTTATTCTCTTATTTGTATCATGTTTGATTTCGTCCGTGATTTCTTTGATATGTTTGTATCTATCATTCTAACCATATCATTTCTTTCCTTTTAGTTCACAATGATTTAGACAAGGTGCAGTTCGATCCATAAGGAGAAAAGGGTAGCTAACCCATATGCTACTTCCGAACCCGATGGATCGATAGCAGAGAGTATTGAGTTCGTAGAGCCTTCTAACCATCAATAAGATAGGGTTAGTGCCGAGGATCTTCCACCACCACCACCAATAGCCCTAGCCTAAGGAGTGACTGTGGATGGAGCACATATCAGTGTGATACTCCAGGGCAAGATGGAGACTCGGCAGAGGCATGCAGATGTTTTGGAGAGGAGCATAATAACACACCAAGATCGTATGGGTACTATTGATAGGTTTTGCTAGATGAACCCACCTCCCTTTACTAGCTCGGAGAAACCTATAGAAGTCACCAACTGGCTAGTAGAGATAGAGACACCAATAGAGGCTTCGAAATTGTCACCAGAGAAGTGGATAAAAGCAGTGAATTTACAGCTCAAGGACAATGCACATCATTGGTAGGATGTACAAGAAAGACGGTTGGGCAAGACCGTGTCATGGGAAGAGTTTATGGACCTCTTCAACACCATGTTCTTTCCTATGATAGTTCGGAAGGAGTTGCGGGATCAGTTCATACGACTAGGGTAGAGAAGCATGACGGTAGCCGAATATGATAGAGAATTTAGTCGTTTGAGCAGCTTTGCTCCTACTCTTGTCTCTACAGAAGAAGAAAAGGCAGAGAAGTTTTATTCTGGGTTGAACTACAAATTGTAGAGTTTGACAGCATCAGCAGATCCGACATCATATACGACTATCCTGAACGCGACAAGACGTTAGGAGTCCATCTTGAAGAAGAAGTAGACTGGTCTGAAGAGGCCCTCTTCCATGATTTTTTAGATAAGACATCTCAAGGTGCGATAAAGCGTCCTCTGTTTCAACAACATAGACCAGCTATCAGAGCAGCACCGGTATATTAGAACAAACAGAATCAGCCCCTTCCAGTATTCCAGTTTTGTCATAAGACTGGGTATACCTCGGCTGTATGTAGGAAGAGGTTGGGACATTGTTTTCATTGTGGATCACCTAACCACCAAGTGCGAGTGTGCCCTTTTATATCACAATGACCATCCAGTGGGGATCATAGAGCATTATTTTATTCTCGATTGATAGTAGAGGGAGGGCCGCAGAGAGGACAACCACTACCAAGCCAAGGACAGAAGTTTGCTCAATATCAGCAGCAGAAAGGAGGGCAGAAGAATGGGCAAGCATTTACCATGACAGAAGAGGATGATAAAAATTTGACAGATGTTATCGCAGGTACGATTTTATTAAAATTATTATCTGCCATTGCTTTATTCGATTTTGGGGCTTCTCATTCTTTTATATCAGTAGCTTTCTTGATGAAGCATGGTATTATGACTACTCCTTTGAGTAAGAGCCTTAGAATCTTAACCGGTGGAGGTAGTATTTCGGTTAGTAATATTTATAGGGACTGTCCTAGTTATTTTTGGTAGAGAGATGCGAGCAAAACTTTTTGTTACGCCCATTGCTAGTTTTGATATTATTTTTGGCATGGATTGGCTGAGCACATACCACATGACAATAGACTGTTATCGAGGGTGTGTCATCTTTAGGCCACCCGGAGTGCCTAAGTTCGAATTTTCTAGAGGAGATGCAGAGCTTAGCGTACGAGCTATATGTGGATCCTTGACAACAGAAGAAGTTCCATATCATTCACTTATTATGGAGTTCTTGGACGTATTTTCCGAGGATCTGCCAGGTCTACCCCCAGATAGAGCAGAAGAGTTCTCTATCCACTTAGTGCGAGGAGCGGCACCGGTGGCACAGAACGTGTACCGCATCAACAAGAAGGATATGGAGGAGTTGAAGGAAAAGTTGGAGGATCTTTAGAATAAAGGATTCATTCGTCACTTCGCCTTTGGGTGCTCTAGTGCTTTTTGTGTCCAAGAAAGATGGGTCAGTGAGGATGTGTATTGACTATTGTGCACTCAATGTACTAATGGTCAAGAACAGATATCCTTTGCCCAAAATTAATGATCTCTTTGACCAATTGAGTGGAGCCAGGGTATTCTCGAAGATTGATTTACAATTCGGCTATCATAAAGTAAAGGTGCGGAAGGAAGATATTGTGAAGACAGCTTTTAGGACTCGGTATGGGCATTACGAGTTCCTAGCGATGCCGTTTGGATTGACCAATGCTCCAGTGGTATTAATGAATCTGATAAACAAGGTCTTTTTATTAATATTTGGACTGGTTCATGGTTGTATTTATAGATGATATACTAATATATTCAAAGACTCAAGAGGAGCATGAGAAGTATTTGAGGATTGTCTTAGAGACATTACGGTATGAGAAGTTATATGGCAAGTTATCTAAGTGTGAATTCTTCTTGGAAAAAGTTAGTTCCCTTAGGCATATTGTGACATGAGATAGAATATCAGTAGATCCTAAAAAGATAGAAGCTATGAAGGCATGGACCACACCAGATTCTGTAGCAGAGGTGAGGAGCTTTTTGGGTTTAGCCGGTTATTATCGAAAGTTCGTGAAGGATTTTATAAAGATTGCAAGCCAATGACGAAACTCACCAGGAAGAATGCGGCTTTTACTTGGACAGAAGCATGCCAAGACGCTTTTGATGAATTAAAAAGATGATTGACCACTGCTCCTATTTTGATCTTACCATCAAGATAGGGAGGATTTGTGAAATATAGTAATGCCTCGGGTAAAGGCCTTGGTTGTGTGTTGGAGCAACATAAAAAGGTGGTGGTGTATGCATCTAGGCAATTATGACCACATGAGAAGAATTATCCTACTCATGCTCTCAAGTTGGCAGCAGTAGTATTTGTATTGAAGCTTTGGAAGCATTACCTTTATGGCGAGAGGGTAGAGATATACACAGACCACAAGAATCTCAATTATGTGTTCACTCAGAAAGAACTTAACATGAGACATAGAAGATGGCTCGAGTTGATGAAGGATTTTGATCTTATATTATAATATCATCCAGAGAAGGAAACTGTAGTAGCATATGCATTGAGTCGATATTCCACAATATTGTACTTGACAATTGATAGACATGTATTGGAGGACTTGGAGAGCTTGGGTATTAAAATAGTTATACCTGGAATAGAAGGACAGATAATGAATATACAGATTGGATCAACTTTGATGGACAAGGTTCGGAAGGCACAGACACAAGATGAGGGACTGCAGAAGATCGGAGCTCAAGTGGAAGCATGAAAGAGCAGTGACTTGACTATTCATGAGGATGGATCACTTAGGCATGGTAATAAGCTTTGTGTACCAAATGGAGGAATTCGGAAAGGGATTCTGCAGGGGGCTCACAAGTCTCAATACTCGATATACCCGAGGGCAACGAAGATGTACAAGGATCTAAGGAACCACGTATGGTGGTATAGTATAAAAAGGAAAGTCGCCCAATTTGTTTCGAGATGTTTGGTATGCCAGCAAGTCAAAGTAGAGAGACAAAGACCCAGAGAATTATTGCAGCCATTACCCATTCCAGAGTGAAAGTAAGAACACATTACGATGGATTTTGTGACTGGATTTCCATGGACGCAGAGCGGGAAGGATGCGATTTGGGTCATCGTAGATAGGTTGACCAAATCATCACACTTTCTACCTTTCAAGGTGGGGTTGTTTACCGAAGGCTTAGCTGAGTTATATGTTCGATAAATTGTGAGACTGCATGGTGTTCCAGTGAATATAGTCTCTGACAGAGATTTTAGGTTCACATTACACTTTTGGAGGTGTTTGTAAGAGAGCCTCGGTACACAACTCAAGTTCAGTACGACTTATCACCCGCAGACTGATAGACAATCAGAGCGTACTATTCAGACACTAGAAGACATGTTGCATACTTGTATGTTAGATTTTGAAGGGTCATGGGATGATCACTTATAGTTGGGGGAGTTCTCTTACAATAATAGCTATCAAGAAAGTATAGAGATATCACCTTTTGAGGCAATCTATGGACGGAGGTGTCATACCCCTTTATCATGGGACGACGTGGGTGAAAGGTCCTTGTTAGGACCAGAGATGGTCAAAGATGCTGCAGAAAAGGTGAAGAAGATTTTAGAGTGGCACAAGATCGATAGAGACATTGGGCAGATAGTCATCGGAGGCCATCATTAATCGAGGTTGGCGATTTGGTATTCTTGAAGATCTTGTCGACTCGTGCTTGTATTAGATTTGGTAGAAACGGGAAGCTTAGTTCAAGATTTATTGGACCGTTTGGTATTCTGGACAGAGTTGGAGATGTTGCTTATAGACTGGCATTACCACCCTCATTGGAGAATGTTCATAATATATTTCATGTATCCCAGTTGAGGAAGTATGTGACTAATCCAAGCCATGTATTAGATCATTCAGAGATTGAGGTAGGACCGAGCCTATCCTACCAGAAGCAACCGGTGGAGATATTGGACCGACGAGAGAAGGTTTTGAGGAGGTAGATCATACCTTTGGTTCGAGTAACATGGAGAAATCACTCACCGGGAGTCTACTTGGAAGCGAGAATAAAATACGCGAGAGGTTTCCCCATTTGTTTGAAGATTGAGGTAATATTGTTTTTACATCATTATTTTATTTTGAGGACAAAAATCTTTTAAGGGGGATAGTTTGTAGTATTTGCTCCCTAAAAATTGAATTTGATAATTAAGAATTGATTTGGGATCACAAGGGTGCGTACCTAAGCCTATAGGTTAAGTATAATGAAACTTGGACATATATGGTCACCAGGGGCCCCAGGCAGCCCTAGTGTGTTATTTATTATTTTAGAATTCTTAGATTTTTGGTAATTTTTAGATAGTTTTATCTATAGTATTTTTATTTTTATAAGCTTTTAGGATTTACTGTGAGGGTACTTGAGGTTATTTTTGAGGCTAAGAAACTTATTTGGGCTTTAGAACCCTACAACTATTCTAAGAATTTTTAGGAATTTTTAGAATTTATTT
>JANAVB010009198.1:20628826-20903772 GCA_029216955.1 Iris pallida | reverse complement strand
ACATAAAATATATATATATATATATATATATATATATATGTATATATATATTATATATATGTATATATATATATATATAGATGTATATATATATATATAATATGTATATATATATATATATAGATGATATATATATATATAATATATATATATATATATATAATATATATGGCGCACTGGAGGACTTTGGAGTCCCGATGGCGCGAGTCTTCCTATTTTGGAGACAGCAGATGATGCACGCTTGGCCCTTCCCGCGCCAATAATGGCTTCGTAGGCTGTTTGGTCGACTTTTACGACCAAAGTCTTCTGCGTCGTGCCGACCAACGTAATATCGCATTGAGTTGTCACTTGCTCGTCAGAGGAGAAAGTTGTTCCCAGCAGAGCTGCCATTTGTTTGCAAGAATAAAAGTTTTCCAAGAAAACTAGTTTACAAACTAAGAAATAAAGTACAAGAGTACAATTTGATTCTAGGAAGTACAAATTTAGGAATCTGATCAGAAGACGATCATTTTATCCCTTGGATGATGCGATGTCGAAGAAGAAATCCTCTGGAGAGTGCTGCAGCAACTTGGTCTGGAGATTATGATCAGTAATGATGCTTGTGTAGTGATTTGGAACTCTATTTATAGAGTTTTGAGATAACTGTTAAGACAGTTACCATTATTGGTGTACACTTGCAATTGGCACACCATCATCCATTAGCCCGAATGGTTGGTTTAACTGTTGAAGACGCGTGGCCTTCTGTAAAAGAGATGCGCTTTGTCGTGGATAGTGACATGTGCATGTTCTTCGAGATTAGTGGGATGCGACCACGTCATCTAACTGCTTCTGGATGAAAATTGATCAAGTGGCACTGAATGATAAGTAGCGCCTAGTGCAATTTGATTATTAGAGCACTCTGCTTAATATATTAAATCTGTAAGAGTTGTCTACCTCACGCCAAATGATAAATAGTGTGAGACAGCTGTCAGTCATTATTATAAATCTGACACAAGCTTCTCGAGCATCGCACGTGTAATGCATGTGGTTCATATTACGTATCTTGGTATACGTGTACGTATTTTGACTCGTATTGCATGTCTCCCTGCTTGGTTTATTTGGCATTTTTATTGCTTGGTTCACCTTAGGATTGGTTCGGCTAGGCTTGGGTTTGCTTATTTGGTTCATCATGAACCAAGTGGAGAACTCCTACCTACCACCACCATCTCCATTTATTAACCCCAACCACCTTTCTCTCTCTTCATTCAATTACTTATTACTACTCTTCCTCTTCTTCTTCCTCACCGAACCCCCATCGTAGGCAAGTGTAACTTGCTTCATGATGGAACTCCCATTTTATTGTTCCATTTTCATCTCCACAAGATTCTAAGCCTCTTTCAAATTCCATGGCTCATTCTATATAGGTCTAAGTTTCTAGTATTTTCGATTTTCTTGGTTTTGATCTACTAAAATAGCTTATTTTCGAAAACTAGGAGTTCCATGTGGAAGGCCTCATGATTTTTGCACAAGTTTATTTTTGGGATGGTCGAATTTCACCAAGTCCTGGCCGAGATAGAGTTTCCTTGAGTTCCTGAGCTTTTACGCATATTTGAATTTAGCCATGTGGAGAAGATGGAGTTTTACGCACACGTATTATGTGCCAGCGTATTATTCAGCGTTTACGCTTACGTCTTAACGTGATTAGCGTAGTGCCCTTTTACGCACACATATTACGTGCCAGCGTATTGTTCAGCCTTTTACGCTCACGTCTTAACGTGTTTGCATAGTTCCTCTTTTACGCTCACGCATCGCGTGCCAAGCGTACTCATTTTACGCTGAGCTAATCGATTTTACGCTCGGGACTCTCCCGCTCGCGTAAAATCGAGCTAGCGTAAAATCCCTAGCTCGAGCCGGCTCACACGAGCGTAAAGTTTGTCGAGTGTTCCTCGCGTAAAGTTTCCCTCGCGTAAAGCTTTGATTGAGAGTTGGCGTGCGTAATCTTACGAGCGTAAAGCCCGGCTAGCGTAAAACCCCACCCACATGTACCCTTGCTCGCGTAGAGCTATCTTACCTTGCTCTTGCTAGCGTAAGCCACTTTACGCTTGAAGGGCCCTCGGCCTAGCGTAGTAGTACGCGCGTAGAAACTTGGGTTCCTATGACGTACACCTTTACCTTATATATATATATATATATATATATTTTTACCCCCATTTTATATCCTTACGCCTTTTGTCATGAACTTGAAAATCACGAATTTAATTAATATGTTTGGAAATAATAATTGAACATGGCATGGTATGACAAGTATACCCGACATGATTATTTCGAATTGATGTTGCGACGACTAACATGTCATGACATGACCTGACAAGAATGATTGACCTGGACACCGTGGACGATTGTGTTTGTACAAATAAACAAGTACTGTCTCGCATCATATCTAGGACGGGGACCCCTGAATACCACGGTCAGGGGCACCTGCTAAAGTTGACTAAGGCTAATTTACTAGAATAATTCAGTAGACATAAAGAGATTTCCAGCTACAGGTAATCCCGTTATCTGGGCGCATTTAGTGGACTTGTAGCCTACCGACGAGTAGGGCACATTTCCAGCACACAGTCAGGTGGTGCACCCTTCATAAATAAACATTCGACCCAGATAACCGGATGGTCTGTAGGGCTTGTGGCTGTTGGGATAATCTCATTGCATCGTGCTAATAACTAGGCCTGTGATAACCCTAGTTAGTTAAAGTATCAAGCCGTACTCTTGATTGGCCGTGATTGATTGGATGGAGTTTATTCCAGCTTAGTCTTATCCTGATCCTGTACAAGACTGTGACATGATGCGATTGATTGTGCTTGCCTTAACAATGACAATCGGGGGTCCAGTTCTGTTCAGGCGAAGGGTTACAACTCCGGTCCTTGTTTGGTTTAAGGGTTGTAACCTGGCTCCCAGAGCAGTTCTGTGTCCTCTCTTCGTTTATTGTCTTATCGCAACTCCATGCCATATTCGTCATGTTTTACCTTACTTTAATACCCTGACTATTTATGCTTACCTTGACAATAATGCTCAGGGGCCAATTCTGTTCAGGTAAAGGGTTACAACTCCGGTCCTTATTTGGTTTAAGAGTTGTAACCTGGCTCCCAGAGCAGTTCTGTGTCTTCTTCTCGTTGTTGTCCTATTTGTATCCCATGTCATGCTCGTCCTATTTCACAATAATATGACATGACATGATTACCTATGATTGCCTTAACAATAAAGATCAGGGGCAAGGTTCTGTTCAGGTGAAGGATTACAACTCCGATCCTTGTTTGGTTTAAGAGTTGTAACCTGGCTTTCGAAGCAGTTCCTTATCCTCTCTTCATTTATTGTCTTATCTTGTCCTATCCCAAGACTAATCATGTTTTACTAATTACTAATAGTATTTGAGACGGATTTCTATTCATGTGAAGGGTTACAACCCCGGTCCTTGTTTGGTTTAAGGGTTGTGACCTGGCTACTTGAATGGTTTCTTCGTACTCAGTTTACTGATGTTATCTCTATTGTTATCAGTTCTTTATTTATTATTTATCTTTAATATTCTATTGTGATATGCTGGTTATAGTTCCTAAGTGAAGCCTCCTTTGTGGCACTTTCTCTTTCTGGGGTCTAATCCAGCTGGTTTTGTATGGCCAGATATCGGAGCAGCACCAGAGGATCTACCTACCTTCCAGCCAGATGGTGACCACCAGGCGTAACCCTGGCAACGAGTGGGTTTCTTTTTGTTCTTCCACTTTATTATAAAATTATTCTTTTGAGGCGTTTAGCTGACGAGCATTTGTTAGCTCGGTTGTACCTTTATTTACTGTCTGTCTACGGGTTGTAACATGATTAACAGATCCTAGGGTTGATCATGTATGACTAAACTCTTGCTAGTCCTGACATTTTGTAACGACTAGCTTCATGATCAGCTGAATATGTAATGTTTGGGATGCCTTACGATTGTATATTTGGTGATCTTACATCTTGTAACACTTACTTACTTGCTTGTGATTGAGACAATATGCTTGTTCTTGACCATAGGAGACTGATGGCTTGTAGTTAAACCCTCATGTATCTAGACAGCCGTGACCGTATAGCGAGGTGAGTTGCACTTCAATATACGTAGCTGGCTATGTCTGCCCCCGCTCTCCAGTATTCTGGTTCTGGGGCGTGACAGCACACTCGGGATTCGAAAGGATTTTTCTCGACTGACGCATTGTCAGTTATTATGACGAGTGACTGAGCTTCTCGAAGAAGCTTGCCATGTGGGATCGTGCGCCATTCTTCTGAGCACCATTTGATTCTGAGCATCATTCGCTTCTAAGCTCTATTTGATGCTAAACACCATATGTCCAGCACAATCTGTAGCAATTTTTAGCTTCTATAAGACCCCATTCAAAGTTTTTAAATTTTAAATTTTTTTAAAATTTGAAGTACTTTGAATAAGAAGCAACTTCATGCATTTTGGCGTACTACAGGAGCTTAGCCGACTCCGAATTTTAAGCATAATTTGTGCGATCGTTACACTTTGAGTTTGGCTATAAATATTTGAGAGAGGAGAGAGATTAATGGTCAGCGTCTAAGAAGACGAGGATGAAAAGTGTGTCCCTTAACTGGAATCACTAGGACATCGTCCGGACTCTCTTTTTAGTCTTTTCAGTGTCCATAGCCAGTACGACTTTCGTAAACTCTACTTTATACATTCTAGAGTCTGTATAATATGCCTTGATACCTCGAAAGGGATTAAGATCAGTCACTTCCTTCCTGACTTCCCCGTTGTCATCATTATATTTGAAGCATTGATGAAGAGTTGATGGCACGATGTTATGTTCATGCAACCACGGTCTTCCTAACAATAAGTTGTAAGAGATGTGATTATCAATCACATAAAAGGTGACCTTCGTATGAAGATTGCCAATTTCTAGGCGAATCTTTGCCAGCAATTTACTTCTTCCAGAATTGAACCCCAGAATAGTCGTAACAGTTGTAGAGAGGTTATGGCCTGGGATCCCCAGTGCATCCAACAGAGTCTTCGGTATAATGATGAGTACAGATCCAGGGTCGACTAGAATGATCGACCTTCATTGTATCGATGTACCCCGTATAGTAGAGAGGTCGGTCGTGTCAATTGTCCTCCTGAAGCATATCATCTTGAGTGAAAGTGATATTGGGAATCAGTTCCATCACGCTATGAGAGTGAGAGCATGCCATAGGTTCCTCGTCTGGTTTTTTGAGATGTGCCAGACAAGCATCGGCTTGCATCAAAGCCTCACTTAATGTTTCTCGGGTTTTCCTCGAGAGACGCAGGAGTTCGAAAATTGATAATCTTGCCGGAGTATTGGCTAGTTGACCCAATATGTCAAAATTATACGGCTTTTCGAGTCCTTAAAGTGGAGTTTTCTTCAAACTTTTATCCAAGCGAGCCGGCTGTTTGCCTTTGTCAGCTGCTATCGGTTTGGGAGGAACAGGTCCCGCTTGGGGCGATGATGCCGAAGGAACATTGGAGATAAAAAAAAGATGTCGGAGGGGCATCGGAGACAGAAAGAGGAGGAGTGACAACATTCTTCTGCCCCTCTAGATAGTCTCTAAGATAGAGTCTTCCAGATCTAGTACCAGTCATGGCTTCTTCTTCTGGGACAGGTGAGAAAGAAACTATATTACAATCCTTCATTCGTGTCTTGCTCCTGGAAGACTTTATTTAGAGAGATGAATGATCTGTCCAAAATCCTAAGCCGACACCCGACACGGGACTGGTTGTCCTGAAGACGTAGAAAAAGTGGTATCAGAGACCCTTTTGCATTGTTCAAGCCATGGACTTTCTGTAAATCATATCCCATCTTTATCATCAGGTCGTGGGACTGCTGATTGTACCGATCGAATTTTGGCTGGTACTTAATTTCTGGCTTTGGTACTACCGTCTTGGAATAAGAAGGTGAAGTCGCTGCTAGAACGAATGTAGCATCCAAAGGGGGAAGATGACCACCCAGTGATGTCATGTGGCACTACTTGTACTTGGTTGCCTTTCTTGACTTGTTAGAATAAACGAGTGTCTTAGATTCAAAATCGATGACCAAGTCAGGGTAAATCAACATGATTTCCCCTTTGTCGATTGATAGAGGTACAAGACCGTCGCTTCGCACTGGCGGAAGGTTGATGATCTCCAAAGTAACTTTTAGAATAGGGACGACTCCATCCTGAACTAGTTGAGCAGGGAAGTCTTCGAACTGTAGAGAGACAATGTTGGCAGTCACCGTCTTCTCGTCTTGTTGGAGAGTGATCACTTTAACATTGATCAACTCCTGGATCTTTCCCTTAAGTACATAGCACGTCCTGGTTGGGTGCCCCTAAGAACCTGTGATACATACAATATTTGGGATTGTCAGTCTTACCTACTTTATCTGGCCATTTAGCTTCAGGCAGTTGAAATTTATTGCTCTTGATTAGACAATCAAAGATGCTCAGAATGTCATTCTCGTCAAAGGAGTACTACTCCTTGAGACGTGGTGCTCTCTGTGGAGGGTGTCGACTGACCACGTTGATAGCTGAGGCTTCTTTGCCTTTGCGATTGTTCTGACGACCACCGCTGTTAGTAGTAAAATGCTCATCTTTGTCAAGATTAGGCATCTAGATGCCTAGCTGCTTAAATTTATCAGCACTACCTTTAGCTGCCCTGGCACTTACCATAAAGGAGGCCCAATCTTGAAACTGTGTGGATCTGGTCCATATGCTGACTATAGGTAACAAGTTTGATTTGCATGTATCTATAGTTAATGCATCTGGAGTACCCAGAGACATTTTGAGTACTTCACGACGGAAGCGCTCTATAAAATGTTCAGCAGTTTTATTAGGCCTTTGTTTGATCTTGAAAGGCCAACATAGTAATGTCATTTTTAGTGCCACAACAGATATTTTGCAACCATCTGGCAAGCTACGATACCAGTCATAGGCCACGCCTGCCAAACACCTAACGAATACTCTAGTGAGTAGAGCATCGTTCGATTGAAGTTGGTCAGTCATCACCTCGAAGTGGTTGAGATACTGACTCAGAAATGAGCTGTCGTCAAATAACATTATGGTTGGCGGCTTGTACTTGGATGGAAATTGTAACGCCCAGTCCCAAAATACGTAGGACTAGGAACGTAGACATGCCAGCTGTATTCATACAAAGTATACTCCAATATATGGAAGCCTCGTATAAATACATAAGCTGTAAAATGCAGTAGAACCATAACTAATATCATCCACACAAATATAAAGGAAATAAAGATGTCATATAATGAGAAAGAATTGTCTTGATACAATATGTTGGGCGGAGACAAATCCACTACCAACAAAATAAGAAAAAGTACATAGAAAACGAAATAAGTGGCGAGCGAAGCGAAGACGATCCAAGTGCAATCATCCTCGAAAAATAGCAATGAACACGGCTAGAGCCAAAGCACCTGCGAAAGACAATAGCACACACCTGGCAAGACAACCAGGTCCTCAGAGGGACGTAACAAGACACATAATAGCATGCCATATAAACTGAATAAATATTGCTCAATAAATAAGTCAATCGAATTTATAACATGGTCCAATACGCACCTACTGAACAAGCGTACCATCCCCCCAACCAAACAAGGACAGGAGATGGTAAACTAATTCACGGCGACGTATCTTTCCATGCTAAGAATCCGATATGGTATCCGGACCCCAACAAGGTTCAATACCTTCTCATCGAAGTAGTAAGTCACACCTATAACCAAATAAGGACAAGATGTGACAACTAATCCGCGACAAGTTATTGTTCCAAGCCACGGTCAGATATAAGTATCCAAACCAAAAGTACTCGTACCTAACGGATAGGGTAGCCTACCATTCTAAGTGAAATATTGTTAAGAACAATCCTTCCTACGCATGGGCCCTGGCTGAATAGGATCGGCGTAGTCCCCCTTTGGGCACCAGAGGCCCCATCAGGAAGAGCATGACGTTTTGCAGAATCGTCAGTGGCCGTCAGTAATCATGGGTCATCAATCCCGTATCTCCAGTGGAGAGTCCGGGTCACAAGGGAAGTGCATCGAAGCCCATACGCTAAGGAATTGTCCTCCCCGCCCAATGCCTACTGTGTTGTATCCACAACACAAACCACTATAACCGCTAAGTCAAACTAGCATGCAACTTCTATTAGCGGTTATTCCTATCGCACGGCTTGTACGTACTGGTGGCCAGCCAATCATGCACTTCCGTGTCCTATATGCGACACACAACTTCGTGTTTACAACGTGTCAAGGCCAATGAATGCAACACACAAGGTGGTCCCTTAAATCTAGGTTTAATTTGTAAGAAAAATAATACACAGCAGGAAATATAAATGAACGGTAAGTTCTAACAGTTATGCTATGTATCACAGTTTATTTTACATAAAGAAAATAATAAACATGCATGAAATATGAGCTAAAATAATTAAACAGAAATGGCAAGGTGTCTTGCCTGGTAGAGCGCCTGGTGTGCTGCGATAATCATGGTGGCACGGACTGCGACTTTGGTGCAACAATTATGCAAGGTGACCTCGGTTGGTGGCATGGTCAGTTCCATTAGGTCCAGAAGGGTCAGTTTAGTTAGGGACGATAGGGGAAGGACACAATTTACGAAGGAAATGGAAGAATGGAATTTGTCATGGACAGGAGGAAATTCAAATGAAAAGGATAATAATATATATAAGATTTTTAGAAATATTTGAAAACTATATTCACTAGAAAAATAATTATTTTTTTGGTAAATACTTTAAAATATGGAAAATAGATTTAGGCTAAAACCCTAACCTTTGTCAAAATAATATTTTTAGTTAAATCTATATTTCCGAACATAGTTTTAGATAAATACAAAATAATTATTTAAGGCAAACCCCATTTGAGTCAAAAATATCATTAGTTTTGCGGGTCAAAATAATTTTAACTAAATAATAAAATCTCGAAAATTTATCTAGAGTTCTAAAACTATATTTTTAAAATAAGGCCAAGCCAATTATAATATTGGTATAAATATGTATATATATTTTTGAAGGCTTAGTATGCCTAATTATACAAAAAAATCTAATTCTTAATAATAACTAAATTAACCAAAATTCCTAGTCAAAAAAAATATGAAAATAATATTAATAATAAGGACAATAATAATACATAGTGGACACATCCCCCATGTACATATAATACTAATCAGTAAAATACTATTATTATAAGATACTTATACTAAAAATCAGAAATATCATAACAAAATAATAATAATAATAATAATAATAATAATAATAATAATAATAATAATGATAATAATAGATATTAAGGAATGAAGGATGAAGCAACAAAATTTTCCTAAATTTTCACTACAGATGCTGAGTCCCGACTGCTTTTCTCGGGATGTGAGCTGTTCCAAAAATAACAAGAGGAAAAGGAAGAAGAAAATAAGACGGAGAGAACGAGCAAGAACAGAGAGAGAGAGAGGAGAAAGAAGCGGGTCGATAGTAGAGAAGGGTTTCGAGTGAAGGAAGAAGGGCTGTCGGTGGTGGGGTTCAGTGGAAGCGGCAGGCGACTAGGGCACGACGTCGAGGTGTAAGGAGAGGCGGTCAGAAGATGAGCGGCGTACTCCGGCGGTCGACGCGGGGCGACGTTCGTCCGCGGAAGACAGTGCAGCGTCGGGTGCCAGGGTGGAAGGTCGGCGGCACACTCAGGCGGAGAGAAGGGGAAAGGTCGGAGTCGCCGGAGGGGAGGAGCGGCGTAGAGGGCAGCGGTCGAGCGGTCGACTGAAGAGGGTTTGGCGAAGGACACGTGCGGTGGAGATCTCCGGTCAGGCGACGGAGCGCTGGGTTTGTGGAGGAGGGCGTAGACCACAGCGGCGGAGAGATTGGGAGAAAGGGGCGGCCGCGTGGGAAGTTCATGGCCGGGCGACGGTCGGGTCGGGGCTCCGACCATGGAGGCTGAGGCGGATGCGGGGTTCGATGGAGGCACGCACGGGAGGAGGATGGCCACGGCGGTGGCGCTCCGACGAGGTAAGTTTGTTTTGGGTTTTATTTGCTGGGTTTTCCTTTGGTCGTCGGCGGTTTGCGCCGGTGACGATAGTGGTGGTGGTTGGGTTTCTGGGGTGATCGGCCACTGGCCAGGTTCTGTGGTCGTGGTGGTGATGGTAGTTGTGGTCGGGTTTGGCTGGGATGAAGGAGAAGACGGGCGGTGCTGGCAGTAGCGGTGGTAGCTGTGGGATGGTTGTGGTCGGGGCGATAGATATTGTTGGCCACGGATTTGGTTGGCGGTGGTTGGAGGAGACGACGGGGGATCCGGGGCCAGGTCAGGTGGTCGCAGATTTGGACAAGGTGAGGAAGAAGGCTGTGCTGGCGGTTAGGTTAGGATTATGGTTAGGGATAGGGATATTATGTAGGATTTGGGGATTATGTGTCGGGGTTGTCGACCCCGCGGGGAAGAATTTGTAATTGTAAATAAATTGGAATAAGAATTTGATGGTGGAACACGGACACGAGGCACTTGATTGGCTATGGAATTAATTTGTGGAAGATGAATAATGTGGAGGAGTACCTGCCTATTTATAGGATGTGGGAATTCCCACTTGGATAAAGTTTAGGAATATTTAAATCCAAAATAGATAATTCATCTATTAATTCAAATCCAGATCCAAATGCAAATCCAATTTAAATCAAAATCCATTTCCAAATATAAATCAAATTTGAATCTAATTAAATTCCCTAGTTTAAAATCAAGTGGAATAACTTAATTTTCAAATATTAACTATTAAAATAAATCCACAGTTTCAAATCAAGATCTAAATCTCCATAATGATTTCGAAATATATTTTCCAAAAGTACTATAAATAATAATTTCAAAAATTATAATTATTTTTAAATACCTTTTTAAGTAATAAAATATTTATATTAATAAATCTAGAAAATTATATTTTTATTTAAAATAATCTAGAACGAATAATATTATTTATTCTAATTGAAAGGCTATTCATAATTAAAATTATAGACTTGAAAATGATAGCTAGAAATAATTATTACATATATTATTTTGAAACCGTAAAAATAGAAAAAAATATTTTTCTAAAAATATGTACGCTCGCACATATTCGCACTCGTCGAGCAAAAATAAAATTTCGTGTGCGACATAAAATACGACTATACGACGTACTATACAAAATTTTAAATCGGTATCAAATTTAATAAAAAAATAGTAAAAATTTAGGGGTTTTACATCCTACCCAACTTAAAAGAATTTCGTCCTCGAAATTAGGAATTAGTAGGGGGAGAGGACACAAGGGGGTATCGATGGGGAACAACGATGACAATATTTTCCCAAAATCACGTCGTAAGAAATTGCGATCTAGTTTATAGGAAAATAATACGATACGGTCGGAATGAATGAGGGTCACGATTAAGAGAACGAAATAGATTCGATTTAATTAAGCGATTAGAGGGCCTTGATAGAGTCGAGTAGTTTAGGATAGCAATATCGAGTGAGAATGGTCATAGCCGATAGCAAGGCTAGAGGAAGTTCTAGCTCGACGCCTTCGTCCTTCGAAAATTGGTGAAGACGAAAGCAATATAGAGTTCGAAGGAGGCGTTTGTCGAATACGAATACGTTATTCAAAGGCGATCGAAAAATTTTAAAAGAATTGTCAAAGCAGTCGTGGATGGGATTCTAGAGGACAAGTTTAACTATGTCCCCATCCACGTAGAATAATAGGCAAAAGCGAACCAAAGTGCACTCGGTTGATCAGACCATTATGCACCGGTTCTGATAGACAGTATGTTAGTGGGGTACCTCCATTAACATATATGTCACGAACAAGCTTGGTCAAAGGCTAAGCTTGCAAAAACTAGGCTACATTAGCATCATTAGTCTAGATAGTAAAATATAGGCACGATAATAGAAGAATAAAAACAAATATGAATGGTCTAAGAGTCATAAGGATCTAAGTCTTGTTGATTCCTATACCATCATTCTACGGTTTTATTGACCAAGGCTTGGTTGACCAAATGGTTTAACTTCCTCTAGTCTCTATGGTATAGATAATACCATTTGTATTAATGGTCAAGGGTGTGTGGGGTATTCTACCCAACTTAAAGAATTAAACTAATGGTGTTTTGGGACAACTAACTAATAGGGTCAATCTCTAGCAAGCACGAAGGAAAGATAAAAATAGGGATGGAAGGAAGCAAGCAAGATGCAATTGATGAGTCAAACGGTAGATAAAATCAAGGAAGTGGTCAAGTATGTAGATGAGATCCTATACTTCTAATCATATACGCAGGCTTGCTTGGTATGGTAAAGTAACCAAACAATTTATCTTGACCTGCATGGGCCACCACAAAAACATGTAACGCCCCAGTCCCAAAATACGTAGGACTAGGAACGTAGACATGCCAGCTGTATTCATACAAAGTATACTCCAATATATGGAAGCCTCGTATAAATACATAAGCTGTAAAATGCAGTAGAACCATAACTAATCTCATCCACACAAATATAAATGAAATAAAGATGTCATATAATGAGAAAGAATTGTCTTGATACAATATGTTGGGCGGAGACAAATCCACTACCAATAAAATAAGAAAAAGTACATAGAAAATGAAATAAGTGGCGAGCGAAGCGAAGACGATCCAAGTGCAATCATCCTCGAGAAATAGCAATGAACACGGCTAGAGCCAAAGCACCTGCGAAAGATAATAGCACACACCTGGCAAGACAACCAGGTCCTCAGAGGGACGTAACAAGACACATAATAGCATGCCATATAAACTGAATAAATATTGCTCAATAAATAAGTTAATCAAATTTATAACATGGTCCAATACGTACCTACTGAACGAGCGTACCATCCCCCCAACCAAACAAGGACAGGAGATGGTAAACTAATTCACGGCGACGTATCTTTCCATGCTAAGAATCCGATATGGTATTCGGACCCCAACAAGGTTCAATACCTTCTCATCGAAGTAGTAAGTCACACCTACAACCAAACAAGGACAAGATGTGACAACTAATCTGCGATAAGTTATTGTTCCAAGCCACGGTCAGATACAAGTACCCAAACCAAAAGTACTCGTACCTAACGGATAGGGTAGCCTACCATTCTAAGTGAAATGTTGTTAAGAACAATCCTTCCTATGCATGGGCCCTGGCTGAATAGGATCGGCATAGTCCCCTTTGGGCACCAGAGGCCCCATCAGGAATAGCATGACGTTCTGCAGAATCGTCAGTGGCCGTCAGTAATCATGGGTCATCAACCCCGTATCTCCAGCGGAGAGTCCGGGTCACAAGGGAAGTGCATCGAAGCCCATACGCTAAGGAATTGTCCTCCCCGCCCAATGTCTACTGTGTTGTATCCACAACACAAATCACTATAACCGCTAAGTCAAACTAGCATGCAACTTCTATTAGCGGTTATTCCTATCGTACGGCTTGTACGTACTGGTGGCCAGCCAATCACGCACTTTCGTGTCCTACATGCGACACACAACTTCGTGTTTACAACGTGTCAAGGCCAATGAATGCAACACACAAGGTGGTCCCTTAAATCTAGGTTTAATTTGTAAGAAAAATAATACACAGCAGGAAATATAAATGAACGGTAAGTTCTAACAGTTATGCTATGTATCACAGTTTATTTTACATAAAGAAAATAATAGACATGCATGAAATATGAGTTAAAAAAATTAAACAGCAAATGGCAAGGTGTCTTGCCTGGTAGAGCGCCTGGTGTGCTGCGATAATCATGGTGGCACGGACTGCGACTTTGGTACAACAATTATGCAAGGTGACCTCGGTTGGTGGCATGGTCAGTTCCATTAGGTCCAGAAGGGTCAGTTTAGTTAGGGACGATAGGGGAAGGACACAATTTGCGAAGGAAATGGAAGAATGGAATTTGTCATGGACAGGAGGAAATTCAAATGAAAAAGATAATAATATATATAAGATTTTTAGAAATATTTGAAAACTATATTCACTAGAAAAATAATTATTTTTTTGGTAAATACTTTAAAATATGGAAAATAGATTTAGGCTAAAACCCTAACCTTTGTCAAAATAAAATTTTTAGTTAAATCTATATTTTCGAACATAGTTTTAGATAAATACAAAATAATTATTTAAGGCAAACCCCATTTGAGTCAAAAATATCATTAGTTTTGCGGGTCAAAATAATTTTAACTAAATAATAAAATCTCGAAAATTTATCTAGAGTTCTAAAACTATATTTTTAAAATAAGGCCAAGCCAATTATAATATTGGTATAAATATGTATATATATTTTTGAAGGCTTAGTATGCCTAATTATACAAAAAAAACTAATTCTTAATAATAACTAAATTAACCAAAATTCCTAGTAAAAAAATATAAAAATAATATTAATAATAAGGACAATAATAATACATAGTGGACACATCCCCCATGTACATATAATACTAATCAGTAAAATACTATTATTATAAGATACTTATACTGAAAATCAAAAATATCATAACAAAATAATAATAATAATAATAATAATAATAATAATAATAATAATAATAATGATAATAATAGATATTAAGGAATGAAGGATGAAGCAACGAAACTTTCCTAAATTTTCACTACAGATGCTGAGTCCCGACTGCTTTTCTCGGGATGTGAGCTGTTCCAAAAATAACAAGAGGAAAAGGAAGAAGAAAATAAGACGAAGAGAACGAGCAAGAACAGAGAGAGAGAGAGAGAGAGGAGAAAGGAAGCGGGTCGAGAGTAGAGAAGGGTTTCGAGTGAGGGAAGAAGGGCTGTCGGCGGCGGGGTTCATTGGAAGCGGCAGGCGGCTAGGGCACGACGTCGAGGTGTAAGGAGAGGCGGTCGAAAGATGAGCGGCATACTCCGGCGGTCGACGCGGGGCGGCGTTCGTCCGCGAAAGACAGCGCAGCGTCGGGTGCCAGGGTGGAAGGTCGGCGGCACACTCAGGCGGAGAGAAGGGGGAAGGTCGGAGTCGCCGGAGGGGAGGAGCGGCGTAGAGGGCAGCGGTCGAGCGGTCGGCTGAAGAGGGTTTGGCGAAGGACACGTGCGGTGCAGATCTTCGGTCAGGCGGCGGAGCGCTGGGTTCGTGGAGGAGGGCGTAGACCACAGCGGCGGAGAGATTGGGAGAAAGGAGCGACCGCGTGGGAAGTTCACGGCCGGGCGACGGTCGGGTCGGGGCTCCGACCATGGAGGCTGAGGCAGATGCGGGGTTCGATGGAGGCGCGCACGGGCGGAGGATGGCCACGGCGGCGGCGCTCCGGCGAGGTAAGTTTGTTTTGGGTCTTATTTGCTGGGTTTTCCTTTGGTCGCCGGCAGTTTGCGCCGGTGACGATGGTGGTGGTGGTTGGGTTTTCGGGGTGATCGGCCACTGGCCAGGTTCTGTGGTCGTGGTGGTGATGGTAGTTGTGGTCGGGTTTGGCTGGGATGAGGGAGAAGACGGGCGGTGCTGGCAGTAGCGGTGGTAGCTGTGGGATGGTTGTGGTCGGGGCGGTGGATATTGTTGGCCACGAATTTGGTTTGCAGTGGTTGGAGGACACGACGGGGGATCCGGGGCCAGGTCAGGTAGTCGCAGATTTGGACAAGGTGAGGGAGAAGGCTGTGCTGGCGGTTAGGTTAGGATTAGGGTTAGGGATAGGGATATTATGTGGGATTTGGGGATTATGTGTCGGGGTTGTCGACACCGCGGGAAAGAATTTGTAATTGTAAATAAATTGGAATAAAAATTTGATGGTGGAACACGGACACGAGGCACTTGATTGGCTATGGAATTAATTTGTGGAAGATGAATAATGTGGAGGAGTACCTGCCTATTTATAGGATGTGGGAATTCCCACTTGGATAAAGTTTAGGAATATTTAAACCCAAAATAGATAATTCATCTATTAATTCAAATCCAAATCCAAATGCAAATCCAATTTAAATCAAAATCCATTTCCAAATATAAATCAAATTTGAATCTAATTAAATTCCCTAGTTTAAAATCAAGTGGAATAACTTAAATTTCAAATATTAACTATTAAAATAAATCCACAGTTTCAAATCAAGATCTAAATCTCCATAATAATTTCGAAATATATTTTCCAAAAATACTATAAATAATAATTTCAAAAATCATAATTATTTTTAAATACCTTTTTAAGTAATAAAATATTTATATTAATAAATCTAGAAAATTATATTTTTATTTAAATTAATCTAGCAACATATTTATGAAATATATGTATGAACGAATAATATTATTTATTCTAATTGAAAGGCTTTTCATAATTAAAATTATAGACTTGAAAATGATACCTAGAAATAATTATTACATATATTATTTTGAAACCGTAAAAATAGAAAAAATATTTTTCTAAAAATATGTACGCTCGTACATATTCGCACTCGTCGAGCAAAAATAAAATTTCGTGTGCGACATAAAATACGACTATACGACGTACTATACAACATTTTAAATCGGTATCAAATTTAATAAAAAAAATTAGTAAAAATTTAGGGGTTTTACAGAAATAGAACTTCCTTCCACTCTACAAGATAGGGTTGTTTGATCACTAACTTCTGTAGACCATCCTTTTGTTTAAAAGCTTCAAACTGATTTTGCAGAAGCTTGACCGCCTCGAGAGGATCTCTTGATGCTTGAGGAGCAGCAGACTAGTTCAATGTGTTTGTGAGACCCGTCTCACTGTATCGGTATTTTATACGGATACGTGTTTATTGAGCCGTATTTCGTATTTCTCGATTTGCGTGATATTTTAAAATTTTCCTAAGTGTAGGATTTTCATGACTTGGTTTAACTTGGATTTGGTTTTATTGGCTCGGTTCCACTTTGACTTGGTTTGGTTTAGTTTGGTTCTTTAGAGATGAGGTGTATGGCTTAGATTTAGTGGAGAGGGATGAATGGTGGAGATCACTTGAGCTTGTTATATAAGCCACCTACCACTCTCTCTCCTCCATTATTTTTATTTCCATCTTCATCTTCTTCCTCCAGCCCAAGGCAAGTACACCTTGCCGAATGTTGGACTATTTCAATTTCGTTTGTTCCATTCTCTTTCTTGTTACATTCTAAGCATGTTTAGAACTTGGAGTTTTCGGTTTTACCAGGTGGATTGTTGTAGATCTAGCTTGTAGTATTTTCCCCATGGACATCTCCTCTGTGGGAAGCCATCATTTGTATTTTGGCTTACATGCGAGCTTGCTGGCATTTTTGGAGCCGCATGCACGTATGGGCATTTTGTGTTGGCCGCATATGGAATTATTCCAGTTGACCGCATGTAACTTATTAGCTTGCATTAATATTTGCATAGTAATAATGTGAGCCGCATGTGGCTTTGTTTACATTAAATGTATACTTGCATTTTTACATTTATCATGAATGAGCCGCATAGGCTTTAAAGAAAGCAATTAATGCACTTTTTCTTATAATGAAATCTTTCATGCATTTTCCTAAGGAATGCATTAGTGAGCCGCATTGTTCTGGAGGCTTATTCCTGAAAGCATCTCTTAATGTTTTGTCTTATGTTCTTTAAATGTTTGTTTAAAGCATTTTTTTTGCTTTAATGATTGGTTAAAATATTTTGTCCTTTTGTGCCTTAATGTTTGGATTGAAGCATTTGTCTTAATGCTTTAACCTCCAGCCGCATAGCTTATGCTTTAAAGCATTTTAGGCCTTAATGTTTATGATTTTAGGCTTTAGTCCTTAGGAATGTATCATAATCCAAAGCTAGCCGCATAAAGGCTTACATTCCTAATACATGCTTTAATGCATTTTAGCATTTAAGACCTTGGCATTAAATATTTTATGCTTACATCTTAAAGCGGTACTTTAATGCATTTAAGCATTTAAGTCCTTAGTAGCTACTATCCTATACTTAATGTCTTTCCTTGGAGGAGTCAGCCGCATAGGCTTTGGTAGAATGAGCCGCATGTACTTGAATTCATTGCATTTTGGAATCAAAGTTAGCATTTTGCATGCATTTAATGCATTAGCTTTTGCCTTGTGCCGCATAGACTCCCTTCTCCCACTGTCTAATATTCTGGCCATGTGAGCCACTCTTTGACTGGCAGCCATCATTTCATTGTTTGGCCATATGACATTTAATTTGCTAGCCGCATATGGTCAGGTGAGTTGCTGCCTTGCATTTATTTCGGAGCCGCATGACCTTCAATTAATTACTGAGCTGCATGGAATTATTTGTTGACCAGTCAAATGTTTGTTGGCCGCATGGCCTCTTCCTACTTGCTGGCAGCATGGCCATTGTACTTTTGGACTTTGAATTTAATATTAGATCGCATGGCTTTTCTTGAGCTGCATGTACTTGCATGATATATATTTATATATATATATATGTGTCATCATTGCTTGGCCACGTGAACTAATATTTAAATGGTTCACGTGAACCTTTTCTTATTGCATTAATTGTGGGGGGTCCCACATAGCTTTCTTTAGTTGACTTGCTTGCTGAAGTAGGATTTTGCATTTAATGAGGGTCCCACTGTCTTTTATCTTATTTGATTTTATGGCCTATTTATTGTTTCCTGGCCGCATGGATGGTCTTCTACTTTCTTGACCGCATGGGGTCCCTCCCACTCTTGGCCGCATGCACAATTGTATGCTAGCCGCATATGGCTTGCTGGCCTTAAATGTTTGACTGATTTCATTTAAATAATTTCGGAGTCGCATGGGTGGCCTCCCACTCTCTTTGACCGCATGTTTGTTCTCCCACTTTTGGACCGCATGGGTTCCATTTTGATTGTTTAAATGTCTTATTTGCATGATTTGTGGTCCGAATTTCTTTCCACTCCCAACATGAAAGTTGTAGAGTTTCTCCTTGGCTTCAAGAATATATATATTATAAATATATTATTATTTAATTGTGCAAGTTTCTTCCTTCTTTGATAAATGACATGACACGATAATGACCCGTAGTGGTGCACTCTTGAAATAAACTTGACATGATATTCTTGACATGATAACTTGGCTTGATAATTCTTGATAGTGGCCCGCCGTGGCACACTCTTGACATGATAAACCTGACATGATATATCTCGAATGCTGTTGCGACGGCTAGCATGACACGACAAGATTGAATGGCCTGGACACCGTGGACGATTGTGCTTGAACAAATGAACCCGTCTTATCTTGCATCATGTCTAGGACAGGGACCCCTGAGTACCACGGTCAGGGGTACCCACTAAAATTTACTAAGGCTAATAACTAGAATAATCCAGTAGTCATGAGAGATTTTCCAGCTACAGGCAATCCCGTTATCTGGGCGCCCCACTTGGGATCTGTAGCCAGCCGTCGAGTAGGGCACATTTCCAGCACACTGTCATATGTTGCACCTTCTAAGTCACCTAAGGGTACATGCATTTCCTGGACGATGTACCCACATGAATTCAACTGTAATTGCGTCCGGATAGCCTGGATGGTCTGCAGGGTTTGTGGCTGTGGAACATCTTATTGCATATTGCTAGTAACTAAGGCTTGTGATAACCCTAGTTAGTTAAAGTATCAAGCCGTACTTCTTGCTTGGCCGTGAATGTTGGATGGAGTTCAATCTGTCTAGTCTTATCTTGATCTTGTGCATGACTGTTACATGTCCTGATTTCTTACTTTATCCTGTCGATAAATGGTAGGAGAAACCAAGTTCTGTTCAGACGAAGGGTTACAACCCCGATCCTTGTTTGGTTTACGGGTTGTAACCTGGTTATCTGAATAGTCACATGGTTTTCTCATCGTATATCCCCTTCCCAATTCTATTTATTCAACTTGTTCTCCAGTTTACTTTATGACAAATGATGATTTACTTACTGTCTCCCTATGTTCGGGATAAGTGCATTGGTACTGCACAAATCTCGATCCTCCCTTACTTATTGCTTGCTTTGTTTACTAATGATTGCTGGTTTTAAGTTCATAGTTCAGCCTCCTTTGTGGTACTTGCTATTTGGGGTCTGACCCCACTGGTTTTGCATGGCCAGGTTCTAATAGAAGAGCCCGAAGGATCTACCGTACCATCTACTCGACGGTGACCAGCTGGAGCACCAGAGTGCCTCAGTAGGATTCTTCTTCATTCTCCCACTGATATGTAAATTCTTCTCTTGTAACGTTTAGCCCCGAGCAGGTGTTTAGCTCGTGTTTTGGTATTTTCCTTGATAACGTAGCCTACGGGCATAAACATGATATGTGTATTCTAGACTATAGCTAGTCCTTATCATGTACAACTAACACTCTAGCTAGTCATTATTTCTGTGGTACTGGCTTCATGATCATTCATGTATATATGGTTCGGGACGCCTTACTATTGTATGTATGATGATCGTACTCCTTGCTCTTGTGTAACTGCCTGTGATTGAGATACCTAGGATTGTTAAACCATAGGATTGACTGATGGCTTATAGAGTAACCCCCATGTCTTGACAGCTTATACGTGATTTCAGAGTATTAACGTACTTTGGGATTACGTAGCTGGCTATGTCTGCCCCCGCTCTCCGGTATTCTGGTTCTGGGGCATGACATGGTTTTAGTGGTGGCCCATGCAGGTCTCGATTTTCAGATTTGTGGGGGTTACCATGTTTAGATATCTCAATCATGATTATCCTTATTGATCTCCTTCGGATTATTCTCTATCTCTGATACTTGACTTGATATCTGTTTTGATCGTTGGTCAGTCCTGTTCCCATGATTTGATCTTGTGTCCTTCAACTTTCAAGGGCACTATTCTTGATCCTTCAGATTATCTTGTTCGTGTTTTGCCAAGGGCAGCTCAGCATTCTTCGGCTAGGCCAGTCATGGAGATCAGTCTCAGCATGCAGGCAGAGATGTCAGTCCATCCCGATCAGCCAGTCGCTTCTGTCATCGTATCTTGAGACAGGTGATAAAGTTCATGCATCTGTTTCAACTATGATGACACGTCCTGGGTAGAGTCATGTCTTGAACTAAGTCATTGGTACCGACTTACCTTAAGGCTTGACTTTTATCCATTTTTTGGAGTCAGCTTAGGCCAGCGAGGACGTTGGTTTCTACACAACTGACTCAGGAGTCATATTGATCCATATGCCTCCAGCCCTTCTTGATCATGATTGTATTTATTCTTGTGCATTTATTTACCGCTTACGCATTTATTTACATTACTGATTGTTTTACTTTACTTATATGCCATGCTCGATTTATTGAGATTGTCGAGTTTCCTAGAGCTTTTGTTTTGTTATCCTGCTCGACTAGCCTCAGGAAATTTTGAGGACAAAATTTTTCTAAGGTGTGGAGAGTTGTGAGACCCGTCTCGCTGTATCGGTATTTTATACGGATACGTGTTTATTGAGCCGTATTTCGTATTTCTCGATTTGCGTGATATTTTAAAATTTTCCTATGTGTAGGATTTTCATGACTTGGTTTAACTTGGATTTGGTTTTATTTGGCTCGGTTCCACTTTGACTTGGTTTGGTTTAGTTTGGTTCTTTAGAGATGAGGTGTATGGCTTAGATTTAGTGGAGAGGGATGAATGGTGGAGATCACTTGAGCTTGTTATATAAGCCACCTACCACTCTCTCTCCTCCATTATTTTCATTCCCATCTTCATCTTCTTCCTCCAGCCCAAGGCAAGTACACCTTGCCGAATGTTGGACTATTTCAATTTCGTTTGTTCCATTCTCTTCCTTGTTACATTCTAAGCATATTTAGAACTTGGAGTTTTCGGTTTTACCGGATGAATTGTTGTAGATCTAGCTTGTGGTATTTTTCCCATGGACATCTCCTCTGTGGGAAGCCATCATTTGCATTTTGGCTTACATGCAAGCTTGCTGGCATTTTTGGAGCTGCATGCACGTATGGGCATTTTGTGTTGGCCGTATATGGAATGATTCCAGTTGACCGCATGCAACTTATTAGCTTGCATTAATATTTGCATAGTAATAATGTGAGCCGCATGTGGCTTTGTTTACATTAAATGCATACTTGCATTTTTATATTTATCATGAATAAGCCGCATAGGCTTTAAAGAAAGCAATTAATGTACTTTTTCTTATAATGAAATCTTCCATGCATTTTCCTAAGGAATGCATTAGTGAGCCGCATGGTTCTGGAGGCTTATTCCTGAAAGCATCTCTTAATGTTTTGTCTTATATGCTTTAAATGTTTGGTTAAAGCATTTTTTTGCTTTAATGATTGGTTAAAGTATTTTTTGTCCTTTTGTGCCTTAATGTTTGGATTGAAGCATTTGTCTTAATGCTTTAACCTCCAGCCGCATAGCTTATGCTTTAAAGCATTTTAGGCCTTAATGTTTATGATTTTAGGCTTTAGTCCTTAGGAATGTATCATAATCCAAAGCTAGCCGCATAAAGGCTTACATTCCTAATACATGCTTTAATGCATTTTAGCATTTAAGACCTTGGCATTAAATATTTTATGCTTACATCTTAAAGCAGTACTTTAATGCATTTAAGCATTTAAGTCCTTAGTAGCTACTATCCTATACTTAATGTCTTTCCTTGGCGGAGTCAGCCGCATAGGCTTTGGTAGAATGAGCCGCATGTACTTGAATTCATTGCATTTTGGAATCAAAGTTAGCATTTTGCATGCATTTAATGCATTAGCTTTTGCCTTGAGCCGCATAGACTCCCTTCTCCCACTGTCTAATATTCTGGCCACGTGAGCCACTCTTTGACTGGCAGCCATCATTTCATTGTTTGGCCATATGACATTTAATTTGCTAGCCGCATATGGTCAGGTGAGTTGCTGCCTTGCATTTATTTCGGAGCCGCATGACCTTCAATTAATTACTGAGCCGCATGAAATTATTTGCTGACCAATCAAATGTTTGTTGGCCGCATGGCCTCTTCCCACTTGCTGGCAGCATGGCCATTGTACTTTTGGACTTTGAATTTAATATTGGATCGCATGGCTTTTATTGAGCTGCATGTACTTGCATGATATATTTTATATATATATATATATATATATATATATATATATATATATATATATATATATATATATATATATATATATGTCATCATTGCTTGGCCACGTGAACCAATATTTAAATGGTTCACGTGAACCTTTTCTTATTGCATTAATTGTGGGGGGTCCCACATAGCTTCCTTTAGTTGACTTGCTTGCTGAAGTGGGATTTTTCATTTAATGAGGGTCCCACTGTCTTTTGTCTTATTTGATTTTATGGCCTATTTATTGTTTCCTGGCCGCATGGATGGTCTTCTACTTTCTTGGCCTCATGGGGTCCCTCCCACTCTTGGCCGCATGCACAATTGTATGCTAGCCGCATATGGCTTGCTAGCCTTAAATGTTTGACTGATTTTATTGAAATAATTTTGGAGCCGCATGGGTGGCCTCCCACTCTCTTTGACCGCATGTTTGTTCTCCTACTTTTGGACCGCATGGGTCCCACTTTGATTGTTTAAATGTCTTACTTGCGTGATTTGTGGTCCTAATTTCTTCCCACTCCCAACATGAAAGTTGTAGAGTTTCTCCTTGGCTTCAAGAATATATATATTATAAATATATTATTATTTAATTGTGCAAGTTTTTTCCTTCTTTGATAAATGACATGACACGACAATGACCCGTAGTGGTGCACTCTTGAAATGAACTTGACATGATATTCTTGACATGATAACTTGGCTTGATAATTCTTGATAGTGGCCCACCGTGGCGCACTCTTGACATGATAAACCTGACATGATATATCTCGAATGCTGTTGCGACGGCTAGCATGACACGACAAGATTGAATGGCCTGGACACCGTGGACGATTGTGCTTGAATAAATAAACCCGTCTTGTATTACATCATGTCTAGGACAGGGACCCCTGAGTACCACGGTCAGGGGTACCCACTAAAATTTACTAAGGCTAATAACTAGAATAATCCAGTAGTCATGAGAGATTTTCCAGCAACAGGCAATCCCGTTATCTGGACGCCCCACTTGGGATCTGTAGCCTGCCGTCGAGCAGGGCACATTTCCAGCACGCTGTCATGTGTTGCACCTTCTAAGTCACCTAAGGGTACATGCATTTCCTGGACGATGTACCCACTTGATTTCAACTCTAATTGCGTCCGGATAGCCTGGATGGTCTGCAGGGTTTGTGGCTGTGGAACATCTCATTGCATATTGCTAGTAACTAAGGCTTGTGATAACCCTAGTTAGTTAAAGTATCAAGCCGTACTTCTTGCTTGGCCGTGAATGTTGGATGGAGTTTAATCTGTCTAGTCTTGTCTTGATCTTGTGCATGATTGTTACATGTCCTGATTTCTTACTTTATCCTACCGATAAATGGTGGGAGAAACCAAGTTCTGTTCAGACGAAGGGTTACGACCCCGGTCCTTATTTGGTTTACGGGTTGTAACCTGGTTATCTGAATAGTCCCATGATTTTCTTATCGTATATCCCCTTTCCAATTATATTTATTATACATGTTCTCCAGTTTACTTTATGACAAATGATGATTTACTTACTGTCTCCCTATGTTTGGGATAAGTGCATTGGTACTGCACAAATCTCGATCCTTTCTTACTTATTGCTTGCTTTGTTTACTAATGATTGCTGGTTTTAAGTTCATAGTTCGGCCTCCTTTGTGGTACTTGCTATTTGGGGTCTGACCCCACTGGTTTTGCATGGCCAGGTTCTAATAGAAGAGCCCGAAGGATCTACTGCACCATCTACTCGACGGTGACCAGCCGGAGCACCAGAGTGCCTCAGTGGGATTCTTCTTCATTCTCCCACTGATATGTAAATTCTCCTCTTGTAACGTTTAGCCCCGAGCACGTGTTTAGCTCGTATTTTGGTATTTTCCTTGATAACGTAGCCTACGGGCATAAACATAATATATGTATTCTAGACTATAGCTGGTCCTTATCATATACAACTAACACTCTAGCTAGTCATCATTTCTGTGGTACTGGCTTCATGATCATTCATGTATATATGGTTCGGGACGCCTTACTATTGTATGTATGATGATCGTACTCCTTGCTCTTGTGTAACTGCCTGTGATTGAGATACCTAGGATTGTTAAACCATTGGATTGACTGATGGCTTGTAGAGTAACCCCCATGTCTTGACAGCTTATACGTGATTTCAGAGTATTAACGTACTTTGGGATTGCGTGGCTGGCTATGTCTGCCCCCGCTCTCCGGTATTCTGGTTCTGGGGCGTGACAGTGTTAGGAGGTGGAACTGTATGATAAGCACCTGTCACGACCCGCACCCACTGTGAGGGTACGAATACGTAACGACGCCCAGCCTACGCCGCAGTGTCGGCGGTAGAGCGATGTCCTAGGTTACTATCTTACCAGCAACTCACACAATTATAATGTACTCATCATGATCAACTCCGAACGGAGGACAAGTATAAGATATTGAACTCAATCACAGTCTAAGCATGATAAGATAAACACAGAAGAATTAAACTAAGAATAGAAGAACAACTACTAAAATAATAAAAACTCTCAACAAATCTCAAATACTACACAAGTCTCAAAACTTCTATAACAAGTTCAACATGGAAACAATGCTAGTCTACTAAACTAAATTCCGATCACTCCTGAGTGTCGGGGCCAAAGGTAGTCATCCCGTCTCCGGGTCCATAATATGTAGGGCATGTGTCCTCAGGGCAATCATCTCTAAAATTTCAACAGGTCCAGTCAGGACAGGAACGAGTACAACTCATCAAGAAATCCCAATTAAATGACAGAGAACTATAAAGCAGTTATAAACAGTTTTATTGATGAAATATGGCAGTTTGTAACAGGTGATGGTATAGAGAAACAATTAAGATGCAAGAAAAGTAAGGTAAGTAAAAACAAGAGAAGAAATATAGCAATAAGGACTGTAATTAGAAACTAGCTGAACTAGAGCAACATGATATAAGTCCAGAATGTAAATGTAAACAAGTGCAAAACCCAAGTAAATCTAGACAACATGAATCTGATACCAGGTGGTTCCAGTACAAGATGAGTCCGGTATAAGATGAGTCCAGTTGGTGATCAAAGGTTCCAGGGTGAGTCCAGCCTATACTCTAACAGTGTGTTTTAAAATATCGGGATTGACATGTGAACGGCTGTAGGTAATACGGCACATCACACACCTGGCCGGGTGTGAGATGGCTATCATTCCAGTATAATTCCAAGAGAGTGGTTCCAGTATTTGGGTATGTTCACATGCCTATTCCAATATTTCCCCGCCCAGCAAGTACAAGTGAATCCAGAAAACGACACGAGAAATCGAGATGAGTCCAGCCAAACATAATGATACCAGCAAAAGATTCCAGAGTGATTCCAGTAGGTGGTTCCAGTAGTGATTCCAGAAGGTGTTGCCAGTAGTGGTTCCAGAAAATAGAGGCCAGACAGATGGTAGGTGTGTCACATACATGAATTCAGAAATATCCATACGTGTTGTAAGAATCACATAAAACTATCTAGAACTGAAGTACAGTAATTGACAATTAAATGGAAGAACTATCAGAGAATGTACTCGCCTGTATACGGTGAATCTGGAGAATATATATTGTCCGAGGAGTGGTGTCTGTCTCCTATAGAACAGTACAAGTCACAACGAGTCCAGAATAGTAATAAGATGCACTACGATGCATACTACATGAATCTAGGTCAATCTAGACCAAAGTCAACTCTTTGTCAACTCTGGTCAACATTGGTCAACCCTAGAAGTCAAACTAGGTCAACCAAGTCAAACCTAAGTCAAACTAGTCTAACTAGTCTAACAAGGCTATTCTAAGTCTAACTAGACTACACAAGTCTAATCTAGGCTCCACACTGACACACAGGCACAACCATAGGCCATAGGCTAAGAGACTAGGCCATAGGCTAACCCAAGTCTATACAACCTACAAAACATCTATACACATATCACATGCATATATATATCTAGTGTATGTGTGTAGGTCATGAGAGAGTGTGAGATACATGAATGTGTGGGGGATTACATGTGAGTGTAGGCTTGTGTGTGTGAGTAGCTAGAGGGGACATGTGTGTACACATGTGTGTGAGTGTAGGGGGTATGAGAGTGTTGTGCTAGTGTGTGTAGGTGATACATAGGCATGTGAAAACAGAAACAGGAAACAGTGTGCTAGGCTAGAGTGTGAGTGATGGTGAGGATCAAAACAGTGACAGCCCAAAACAATTACTCAGTTTAAATACCCAAACTCAGATTTCATATAGAACCACCCCCAATACATAAATTCCAGATTTTTCATTGAAAACCCCCTCAAAACCCTAAAACACTTAACAATTGAATTCTCAGTTTTTAACCCAACTCATATCCAGATTATACATTGAAACTAATAGTTCAAACTCACGTTGGATTTCAGGTTTAAAACAGTTGAACCCTTCCCCCCTTCAAAACAGTTATCAGATTATAGGAATCAACCAACAGTTAACCTATTGACATAAAACCAAAACAAGAGTTCAAAAACAGTCCTCTAAATATAATTCCATATTTTAGCCCCCAATCTCAGTTACAAACTCATGAAACACATTTAAACCATTCTCAGTAAAACAGTCCCCCTACTCCATTTCAATCTCAGATTTAACATTGAATGAGAACTCAGGTTTTTGCCTTAACAGGAATCTCATTCGGCTAATCAGTTCATAAAATAGGAAAACTGGGATCTCAGGTTCTTAACCAATTTGAAAAGGAAAGGAAATCAATTTAATATGGTTTAAGAATCAATCTCAGGTTTTGTTTGAAAATGAAAGGGAATTTATATCCCAGTCTCAGATTTTGAAACTAACATAGTATCCAAAAATCCCACTTCCAATTCCAAAAGTCTATAATTGAAAGTAAAAACTTAGCTAGCATGAATTGTAACATGTGGGGATAGTTTGCAGTTGAAATCCATCCTTCAAATCAGAAAATAAAAGGTTTAAAAAAAATGGAACTGAAGTATCTGCGCGTATCAGTGAAAGCCAAAAAAAACCATGTTCGAGACCCAATGAACCTATTCTAAAATGTGAATCAATCTAACATAGTTAATAGATGATATATAGGAACTAAACAACAATTATAATCATGATTTAACTGCATTAAACTCAAACGAAATCACAAGGAACCAACACACACAGCACTGTCCTGGACTGCACAGTGACGAACCCATGCACACACGAATACGTGTCCGACACGACACGAGGACTCGTGCAACTCGAGGAACCTCGTGTCAGTCATGGACACAACGTGTGTGTTGAGTTTCGTGGGTCGAAACGCTGTATGCAACGAGCAGTTCCGCCCGAGTAGCAGGGGATGCTCAGGCCCGCGCGCGCGTGTGCACGACCGCGTGTACACGTGCCCGACACGACTCGACACGACACCAAGAACACAAAAGGATACCAGAAACCTATAAGCGAGGTCAAATACTAATTTTTTATTCAAACAATTTCCCAAAATTCACACGAAATGCCCATTGGGGCATTTCATCAAACACCTAAAACTAGACACTGATACGTGTCCTGTTAGGACACGAAATAGACACAACTTGTGGGGATTCCTATTCCTACAGTTAGGTTAGGGCTAGGGCATCCTAGAAATGCAATTAAACAGGAATTTCATGGGTTAGAATAGATTATACCTATTGATGTGCAAAGCTCACAAAAGTTCCAAATGGAATGGTTCTCCAAGCCTCAAAAACTCCCACAAATTGATCCTACTCTGAAATATTCTTACACAAACAGAAAGAACAAAAGAATTAGGTCCTAATGCAATTGATTTGAAGGAAAATGGAGTTGAAATGGATTTCCTATGATTTTAGAAAGATGGAGACTCACCTCTTCCAAAACTTGCACAAATCCCAATGGAGGCTAGCCCTAAATTCTAGGAGAGGATTAAATAGGGGAAAAGGATCAATAGTGGCTGCCATGGGCTGATTAGGGTTAGGTTTGGTTCATGGTGTGGGCCTATGGGCTATAAGTCAAGTCATTAATCATGACTTATGAAGTCATAAGCCATATTAGTCAAATCAACTCCAAATCTCTCCAAACAAGTTCCAATGACTTAAACTTCACTAAATTAGGTCAAACCAAGTTTACTTAACCTAACCAAGGGGTCTTAACCTAGGTTAGTCACTAGGTTAGTCTTCTAGTCAATACTAGTCAAAGTCAACTATAGGCCCAAAATCAATTCTACTAAAAATCACTAAAATTATATTAATTCTAATAAATATAATTAATACTAATAATCACTAACCATGGTTAGCTGAGACTATCTATGACTACTCTAGGTTGGGTCCAAACCAAGTTAGGCTAATCACAATACATGGCAATCAATTAAATAATATTAAAATCACACTATTCTTAATAATATATTAAATTCCAATAATATATATTAAATTCAAATAAATTCAAAATGACAAAAATACCCTCGAACTAGAAATGATAAATGAAACACCCTAATCACATAGTCAGGCTCTAGGTTAAGCTGTCTCTAGTGTTACACTATCAAATCACCAAAATCATAAGTCATAAATTTAAATAGTTTAAAAATAATTAAAAATCATAATATGAAATAAATATCCTTAAATAGTAATTATAATTACAAAATTTCAAAATTACCCATTTTCTGGAAAACTGGGTGTTACAATCCTACCCACCTTATAAAAATTTTGTCCTCGAAATTAAAATGGTCGTACCCCTTCTAGGTCAAACCCAAACAATCAAGGTCAAGAGATAATCATGTAAACAAAATCTTACTGGTCGTGATTCCACAGTCTCGTACAGGGTAGCTACACTATCTAGCAATCACAAACAATATCCTGGCAGGTACTAAGGGAATCACACAGGAAAGTGGGGAGGAAGAATGAGAAGGACAAACCTGCTAACCCATCACCTGCAGCGTCGGTCTCCTCGACCGCCATCGCAAAAGCTCTACCCCTCTGGTGTTGAGCTACAGGTGGCCTAGCTCCCTCATAAGGAGGTACAGTGGGACAATCTATCATCTTGTGAGCACTAGACCCACAGAAGAGACAAACCTTCAGCCTCCTCCTACAAGACTCCCAAACATGCCCTGCCTTCCTGCAGTAGGCACAAATCGGCATCTCGCGATCATGTCCTCTATGCTGATGTTGTGCCTGCTGCACTCTTACTGGTGCCTGTGCCTGCTGAATCTGTACGTGAGGCCTCTTGGCCTGACCTCCGCTGTTGCTACCACCCTGGGAGTCCCGACCCCTCTTCAACTTCAAGCCCAGGTCGTCCTCCGCTGCCATAGTCCCAGAAAATATTTCCGCGTAGGTAGCGTTCCGGTCGCTCTTAGTCAGCGACCGAACCTCCCTAATCAAGCCTCGGCGAAACTTCTTCGCCTTCGTCTTCTCGGTCAAGTCATCTATGAACCGGGCCAATCTATAAAACTCCCCAGCATACTCAGCTACTGACTGGTTCCCCTGAACCAGGCTCTCAAACTGTGCCTCTATACCTTCCAAGGCCACATCAGGAAAGAACTGCTCCTTAAACAGCTCCTTTAACTGGGCCCAAGTCTGGCCCTCAACTCCTACCCTGGGATCTGTCTGGTACCACGTACGGGCTAAGTCCTGCATCTGACTGCCCGCCGCCTCGATATGGAGTCGATCTGGTATCTCTGCTAACCTGAATATCTCCTCGATATGCTCTATCCAATCGTCTGCATAATGAATGCCCTCAGTGCCCAGGAACTCTCTAGGATGCATCTTCTGAAAGTCCTGGATATCTTTCTCCTTCCGGTAAGGCTGCTGCTGCTCCCCCCGAGCTGTCACCATCTCTACTGTAGTATGAACCAGCTGGTGGGCCTTGTCAATCCCCTGACGATAATCGATCGTCTGCCGCTACTGCTACTGTTGGTGAGATGCCAGAATCCTCTCCACGAAAGAAAACAGATGAGCAGCATCTACCATCCTCGCAGGTGGAGGCTGCTGTGGTGGAAGAATCTCGGGAAGCACCGGACTCTGCCTCCCAGCTAGTGGAGGTGCTCCTCCGAAAGCTGCTGAGACACCCACCCCAGCTGGCATGACAGGGGCTGCGGTACCGGGAGCTGGCTGCTAAAGGTGAGAGGTGGCAGACCCCTCTGCAGCGGCTACTGTACCAGAGCGATGTGATCGTGTCTCCACCATCCTGAAGACAGATCGAAAAGGAAGTCAATACTGAGCAGGAATCGATAAAATCAAAGGAGGACAGTTTATTGCAAAGAAGACAAGTCAGTAAGATATGTAGATGGCATGATTTGAAGCAGAATTTTCCTAACTATGATCGAGTACCTCTCCGTTAAAGCCTATCTCTTAATCCTATCGCAGGCTCGCAGTAGTACAACTAAGTCGCCGTACTACCACGATATCGCACTAATGCGACTCTCGACCTGCATGGGCCACCACTAAAAATATGTCACGACCCGTACCTACTGTGAGGGTACGAATACGTAACGACGCCTAGCCTACGCCGCAGTGTCGGCGGTAGAGCACTGTCCTAGGTTACTATCTAACTAGCAACTCACACAATTATAATGCACTCATCATGATCAACTCCGAACGGAGGACAAGTATAAGATATTGAACTCAATCACAGTCTAAGCACGATAAGATAAACACTGAAGAATTAAACTAAGAATAGAAGAACAACTACTAAAATAATAACAACTCTCAACAAATCTCAAATACTACACAAGTCTCAAAACTTCTATAACAAGTTCAACATGGAAACAATGCTAGTCTACTAAACTAAATCTCGATCACTCCTGAGTGTCGGGGCCAAAGGTAGTCATCCCGTCTCCGGGTCCATAATATGTAGGGCATGTGTCCTCAGGGCAATCATCTGTAAACTTTCAACAGGTCCAGTCAGGACAGGAACGAGTACAACTCATCAAGAAATCCCAATTAAATGAGTACAACAGGTCCAGTCAGGAACGAGTACAACAGGTCCATTTAGGACACGAAATAGACACGAAATGCCACGAATTTTTAGGGTTAGCTAGGGGACACCTAGATCTAGGCTAATATGCAATAATAACAGCAATTTCAATAAGTTTTGAAGGAATTACCTATAGGTGTCAAAAACTAAAGAAAGCTCCAAAGAGGGTGTTCTCCTTACTCCCCAAACTTCACCAAATTGCTAACACACTGAAAATAAATTACACACACAGCAAGAATACCTAAATTAGAACCTATTGCAATTTGTTTGAGGGAAAAAGGAATTAAATTGGATTTTCTATAAATTTCTAAAGATGGAGCATACCTCTCTTTCCAAATGTAAACTTTCTAAAGGAGGCTAACCTAATGGAAGAGACTATTTATAGGGTGGGGTTCCCAATGTGGGTTGGCCGGCCATGCTAGGGTTAAGGTTAGGTTTTAGGTTGGCTAATAGGCTTGGGCCAAATTCACAAGCTATGGGCTTAAGTCATTAATCATGACTTGTGAAGTCATATGCCATTAATCCAATCTCCATTCTAATTCCTATTTCTAAATTGGTTCTAATGACTAGGATATGATTAACTTAAATCAAACTAGGGTTTCATAATCTAACCTAGTAGTCATGGCTAGGGTTAGCTTCTAGGTTTGTCCCCAAAGTCAACACTAGTCAAAGTCTAGAATATCACTCAATTAAATTATACTAAAAATCATATAAATTCTAATAAATCTCAATAATTCACAATAATTTGAAAATAATTCCCAAAAATTCAAAAATGACCAAAATACTCTCATACTAGAAATGTGGTAGTGACAAATCTACCCTCCTTAAAAGAATTTCGTCCTCGAAATTGAAAGGCGAAATGCAACTGATGAGAAGGATAGAAAGTATACCTCACAGACCAAAAAGATATGGGTATCGCTCGTGCATCTCATCCTCCCGCTCCCAGGTATACTCTCCTGGAGAATGATGCCTCCATACGACGCGTACCAAGGGTATCACCTGGTTCCTCAGTACCTTCTCCCGTCGATCCAGAATCTCCACTGGCTGCTCTAGATATCTGAGAGAAGGCCCAACCTCAATCTCCGAATGGTCGAGCACATGGCTAGGATTAGCCACATATCGTCTCAACTGTGATACGTGGAATACGTTGTGGACCCCCACTAGTGCAGGTGGCAAGTCTAGCCTGTAAGCCACGTCGCCGACTCTTCTGTTGTAACGAAAGGGCCGATGAAGCGCGGGCTAAGCTTCCCACCTCCACCAAAACGTATCGTACCACGAGTCAGAGATATCCTCAAGAAAACCTGGTCTCCAACCTAATCACAAGCAAGGTCTCAATTTAATTATGATAAACAAACATGATCAAAATCATAAACAAATAACCTAAATCTAATCCTACTCTAATCTGTACCTCAAACTCCAACGGCCTCCGGTGGCTATCGGCCCAGTGCCGATGTCTGTCCTGCGCCACGCGAAGTCTGTCCCTGATGAGCTTCACCTTCTCGGCTGCATCAACAACCATCTCTGGTCCCAGTAAAGCTCGCTCACCAACATCATCCCAAGATAAGGGTGTACGATACCTATGCCCGTACAGAGCTTCAAAAGGTGACATCTCAATGCTGGCCTGAAAACTATTGTTGTAAGCAAACTCCACCAAATGTAGATGATCCTCCCAGGAACCTTCAAAGTCCAAGATGCACATCCGCAGCATATCCTCAAGTGTCTAAATAGTCCTCTCTGACTGTCCGTCCGTCTGGGGGTGGTATGCGGTACTAAACTTGAGCTGAATGCACAAGCTAGTCTGCAGACTCCTCCAGAAATGGAAAGTAAAGCGACTGTCCCGATCTGAGACGATGCTGACCGGAACCCCATGAATCCTGACTATCTGCCGCATGTACATCTCTGCAAGCCTCTCTGTAGACGTACCCACCTTGAATAGCAAGAAGTGGGCCGATTTGGTCAACCTGCCAACGATGACCCAAATCGCATCTTTCCCTCCTGGTGTACGCGGCAATCCAGATACGAAATCTATAGTGATATGCTCCAACTTCCACTCGGGAATGGGCAATGGCTGCAACAATCCACCGGGCCTCTGCCTCTCTGCCTTGACCTGCTGACAGACCAAGCACCTAGCTACGAAGCGAGCTACCTCCCGTTTCATCCCGTACCACCAAACATGCTCCCTCAGATCTCGGTACATCTTGTTGGCACCAGGGTGTATAGAGTACTGAGATCTGTGGGCCTCCTACATAACCTGCTTCCTGAGATCTCCACTGGGCACACATAACCTGGAATCGTGCCACAAGGCACCATCCTTTGCAAGAGAAAACTCGCCATCCACCAATCCTGCTCGAACCTGCTCTCGGAGACCCCGCAGAGCAACGTCCTCAAACTGTGTCGACTTGATCCTCTCCACCAAGTCTAACTGAATTTGCAGGCCCCATATCTCCATTTGCACTCCGGGCACAATCACCTCAATTCCAAGGCTCTCCAAGTCTCCAAGCAAGTGCTGATCCATAGTCAAACACATGGCCGTCGGATACCTACTCAAGGCATCGGCAACCACATTGGCCTTCCCTGGATGATACTGAAGTAGGATGTCAAAGTCTTTCATCAACTCTAGCTATCTGCGCTGCCTCATGTTCAGCTCCTTCTGAGTGAACACATACTTTAAGCTCTTGTGATCTGTAAAAATCTCTACCCTCTCTCCATACAGATAGTGCTTCCACAACTTCAGAGCAAATATCTCTGCTGTAAGCTCCAGGTCGTGGGTAGGATAGTTCTTCTCATGGGGACGTAATTGCCTGGAAGCATAGGCAATCACTTTCTCATGCTGCTGTAAGACGCAACCCAGCCCCTTCCCTGAAGCGTCACTATAAATAGTGAATCCTCATGATCCTGAAGGCAATGTCAGAATCAGAGCTGTCGTAAGCCACTTCTTCAACTCATCAAAAGCTGCCTGACCCTCCTCTGACCAAACATACTCAGCATCCTTCCGGGTCAACCGAGTCAACGGCTCTGCAACCCGGAAGAAATCCTGCATAAATCTCCTATAATATCCTGCCAGCCCCAAGAAACTGCGAATCTTTGCAACTGAAGTCGGCGCTGCCCATTCCTCAACTGCTACGATCTTCTTGGGGTCAACTGAGATCCCATCTCCAGTCACCACATGCCCCAAAAAGTCAACCCGGTCCAAGAAGAACTCACACTTGGAGAGCTTCCCATAAAGTTGCTCCTTTCTGAGAGTCTCCAGCACTATCCTTAGATGCTTCTCGTGCTCCTCCTCAGTCTTGGAATATACCAAGATGTCATTGATGAACACCATCACAAACTGATCCAGGTACTGGTAGAACACCTTGTTCATTAGGTTCATAAACACTGCTGGTGCATTGGTTAGCCCAAACGGCATAACCAAAAACTCAAACTGCCCGTACCGCGTCCTGAAAGCGGTCTTGGGAATATCCTCCCCCTTCACCTTCACCTTCACCTGGTGATATCCTGACCTCAGATCAATCTTGGAAAATACCCGAGCTCCACTCAATTGGTCAAAAAGATCATCGATCCGCGGCAGTGGGTATCTGTTCTTGATCGTGAGGCTGTTGAGTGCCCTGTAGTCAATACACATCCGTACTGACCCATCCTTCTTTGGCACAAATAATACTGGTGCACCCCATGGCGACGAACTCGAACGGATGAAGTCCTTGTCCTGCAGCTCATCCATCTGCTTCTTCAGCTCCACCAACTCACTGTTGTTCACTCGATAGACGGGTTGAAAGATGGGTTCCACTTCTGGAACCAAGTCTATCGAGAACTCAATGTCTCTGTCTGGTGGCAATCCAGGTAACTCCTCTGGAAAAACATCCATATACTCTGCTATCAAGGGGTGTGGAATCGTTTGCTCCTCAACCGAGACTCCGCAGAAAACTCTGCTGCTCTGCTCCGCCTGACGTCTGGAGTACTCGAACTTTGGCTCCCCCCGCACTCTGAACAAAACTCTACCCCCTCTATAATCAATGCTGGCGTGGTGCCTGCTCAACCAATCCATACCGAGTACTATATCGTAGTTCGGCAATGGCATTACGAGCAGGCTCACCTCCAACTCACGGCCTCCCAAAACAATACTCCGACCCTTACAAACATCACTCACGAGGATAATGCCACCCCCGGTCGTGATCTTGTAAGTCCTAGGCAACGATTCAGCTATGATACCATGTCTAATCATAAATGATACTGATATGAAACTATACGAAGCACTAAAATCGAATAATGCAAAAGCTGGACTGGAGTCGAGAAGAACCGAACCTGCGATCAGCTCTCCTATCACCTCTGCATCCTCGGCCGCCATGGCGAAAGCTCGCCTCTGCTGGCCTCCCCTGGCCTGCTGCTGATGCTGAACAAATCTCTGCTGCGGTGTGGACAGGGCTGGTCCCCTCTGCTGGCCTGCTGGAGCTCTGACTACTGCTCCCTAAGCTGCTCGTCCCGTGGTCAAGGTATACTCCCTCATCTGATGGTCTGCTGAACCACATACTAGGCACTTGCCCAGTCTCTTCCTACACTCGCTCCACCCGTGCCCTGGCTTCTTGTAATAAGCACAGGTGGTGGCCTGCTGCCTCGGTGCCTGCTGCTGTACCCTATGCTCCTGATGCTGCACTAGCTGATACCTCGGCTGCTGAAACTGCTGCGACTGGAACCTCCGCTGCTGGTGGTGCTGCTGGTGCTGCTGCTGAAAGTGCGGCCTCTTGGCCGGTCCTCCGCTACTGCTGCCTTCCTGGAAATCTTGCCCCCTCTTGAGCCTAAGCTCAAGATCATCCTCTGTAGCTAACGCGTCCACTAGGATCTCCTCAAAGGTAGCGCTGCGAGCATTCTTGGTGTAGGACTTGACCTCCTTTACCAAGCCCTTCCGGAACCTCCAGACCTTCGTCGCCTCTGACAAGCCCTCTACAAATATGCTCAGGCGACAGAACTCTCCTGCGTACTCCTCCACAGACTGGCTCCCCTGGACTAGGGCCTCGAACTGAGTCTCGAGGGCTCCCAGCGCTGCATCCGGGAAGAACTTCTCCTTGAACAGCTACTTGAATGCTGCCCAAGTCTGTCCTGTAGTACCAACCCTCGAGTCGGTCTGGTACCACATACGGGCCAGATCCTACATCATGTTGGCTGCTGCCTCTATCTGGAGCCTCGTCAGGATCTCAGCCAATCTGAATATCTCCTCTATGTGCTCGATCCACTCGTCGGCATACAAGATCCCCTCTGTCCCTCGGAAGTCCCTCGGGTGCATCTTCTGAAAATCATGTATACCCTTCTCCCTTAGAGGGTACAGCTGCTGGAACAACCACAAGGCACTGTCCCTTGATTGGCGTCAAAACAGTAATTGGCGCTCTCTACCAAGTTCAGAACTGGTAGAGAAGCCACAGAGCATTTTTTCTTGCTTTGTGTAGGAGCTATGATAGACGTACTAGAGGACTATAAAGTCCAGATGGTGTGAGTCTTCTTATCTTTGGAGACAACAGATGATGCATGCTTGGCACCCCCAGCTCCAATCATGGCTTCATAGGCTGTTTGGTCGACTTTCACGACCAAAGTCTTCTACGTCGTGCCGACCGACGCAATATTGCTTTGAGTTGTCACTTTCTCGTCAGAGGAGAAAGTCATCCCCAGCAGAGTCACCATTTTGTTTGCGAAAACAAAAGTTTTCCAAGAAAATTAGTTTACAAACTAAGAAAGAAAAGTACAAGAGTACAATTTGATTCTGGGAAAGTACGACTTTAGGAATCTGATAAGAAGATGATTACTTTATCTCTTGGACGATGCGATGTCTAAGAAGAAAGCCTCTGGTGAATGCTGCAGCAACTTGGTCAGGAGATTATGATCATTAGTGATGCTTGTAAAGTGATTTGGAACTCTATTTATAGAGTTTTGAGATAATTGTTCAGACAGTTACCCTAATTAGTGCATACTTGCAATTGGCGTGCCATCATCCATTGGCAGGAACGGTTGGTTTAACTGCTGGGGATGCATGGCATTCTGTAGGAGAGATGCCCTTGGTCGTGGGCAGCGTCACATACACGTTCTTTGAGATTAGTGGCATGTGTGCTATGTCATCTAACAGCTTCTGGATGAAAATTGATCAAGTGGCGCTGATTGATAAGTAGTGCCTGGCGCAAATGACTAGCACCCTCTGATTAATATATTAAATCTGTAGGAGTTGACTATCTCGTGCCAAATGATAAATAGTACGAGGCAGCTGTCAGTCATTATTACAAAATCTGACATAATCTTCTCGAGCGCCATGCGCTCGGAATTCAAAAGGAATTTTCTCGACTGACGTATTGCAGTCATTATGACGAGTGCCTGAGCTTCTCGAGGAAGCTTGCCACGTGGGATCACGTGCCATTCTTCTGAGCGTCATTTGATTCTGAGTGCCATTCGCTTCTGAGCGCTATTTGATGCTAAGAGCCATTTGTCTAGCTCAATATGTAGCAATTTTTAGTTTCTACATTATTACCTATCATATTGGAGGTTCCCTCCTCGTGGTCAAATACTACCAAAATAAGTTATGATAGTGTATTATCAGCGGCTCCAGCATCAGGCGTCTCTAAATTCTAAAAATTTAGTGACTCCAGTGAAATACGTGACTGTGTATAAAGAAATATGACTAATAGTGACTACTATTAGGTAATACGAAAACAGATGTTGCTACGAGAAGCTACACATCGCTAAATTCTAGATATTAGCAATGTTTAGCGGCGTACTCTAACTTTTTAATGACTGTGATCTTTAGCGACGTCTTCCTTGTGACGTTGCTAAATATTCAATATTAGCCTATCAGAATTCACTTTCCCTCAATTTGTGTCTCTCCCAAAATTAAAACTCAAACCAAAATTTTTCTCTCCTGCCAAATTGAAATCCCATTTCGTCCGTCCCTGACCAGCGAATCCCTACCCGACGCTTCCCCTCCGACGCATTCCCTTCAGACGGTTTATCATGCCCCGATTCGACAAACCGTTCTTTCTCGCATCGATTATGTCGAATCGATCATCGGACGTGATGTCGTACGAGTCTGGAGTTGCACTCGTACAAGGAAAGAATATTACATTTGATACATCTTTTGAAACATCAAGTTAAAACTTCACAAACTGTAGAGAATTAAACACGCAGTTTAGGAAGAGATAAATATGCTTTTTATTGATAGTTTGCAATGAAGTGCAAGTCGTAATTACATTGGATATATCGTTACGGCTACATTGATTGAAACAAAAGAAAATACTCGACAAACTGCCTGAACTAATACTTGTCATTCCATACATTCACACCCTTTTATACATTGAAAGTTATCGATGAATTGGCTTAAAAATACGTCAAACAGGCAGAGCTTCAAAATGCCTCCCTGAACTTTAGCTTTGGCTTAGCACTGTGCACCCGCAGAGTTCTCATCACCTGTGGGGTTTGGGGATTAGTACACTTGGGAATGCACTAGTGAGAAGGACGAACCCCCTCATCTAAACCGACTCTGATTGTTAAGGTAGGCATGCATTCTAGTTTTTCTTCTATCTAGAACTAGATAAATTCAGTTCATATTGATAGCCTTCTTTGAAACAGTAAATGCATACAGTAAAATATATCACTTTATCTCAATTCTTACCACGATCGTGCTCATTCCTGCATAAAACAAAGATTATAATTACCAACTGCAAAAGGCAACAAGTGAGCATGCTATATGTGGCCATCGGTGTAACATCACCACGAGGAACTATTTTTTATGGTATTACGATGCATCCTATCAGACTATGTTGCCAACCTAGCTGGAGGTCTCGTAATGCCTCTGCCAAGCACGAAATCTCAAATTCTTCCTAGGTCGATTCGATTTTCGGTACCCCGGATACTATTTCAAGGAAGTATACCTTGTGTACAAGTTGTCCATGACTATGCTAATGCGTGAACAGTTTAATATATGAAACAGATTGCATAGCGTGGACAGTATTATCATTTTTTCCAACTCATGCAACAATTCATTTTCCCAAAGTCGTACTTCTGATTTGGCGTCCCATAGGCACCAAATATTTCGAGGCACCATATTCCATAACCGATATTTCAAAATATTTTGTATTCCATGAAATAGTCTATTCTTTTCTAAAACCTTAACTTTTTGAATATTGGTGCGAAACTTATATTTTCAGAGTAGATTACTCTAAATTGATACAGTTATCCCGAGTTCTTTATTGTCACGCCCCAGAACCAGAATACTGGAGAGCGGGGGCAGACATAGCCAGCTACGTATATGAAATGGAATCCATCTTGCTATACGGTCACGGCTGTCTAGATACATGAGGGTTTATATACAAGCCAACAGTCTCTTAAGGTCATGAACAAGCCTAGTGTCTCAATCACAAGCAAGTAAGTAAATGTTACAAGATGTATGATCATTAAATATACAATAATAAGGCGTCCCAAATATTACATATTCAGTTGATCATGAAGCTAGTCGTTACAAAATGTTAGGACTAGCAAGAGTTTAGTCATACATGATCAACCCTAGGATCTGTCAATCATGTTACAGCCCGTAGGCAGACAATAAGTAAGTGCAATCGAGCTAAACAGGTGCTCGTCGGCTAAACGCCTCAAAAGAATATTTTTTTACAATAGAGCGGGAGAGCCAAAAATAACCCACTCGTTGCCAGGGTTCCGTCTAGTGGCCACCATCTGGCTGGAAGGTCGGTAGATCCTCTGGAGCTGCTCCAAAATCTGGCCACACAAAACCAGCTGGGTCAGACCCCAGAAAGAGCAAGTGCCACAAAGGAAGCTTCACTTAAGAACTAAAACCAGCAATCAGCACAGGAATATAAATATAAATAAAATAAGGACTGGAATAAAAGGAAACATATCAGAATGATATACGACGAGATAACCATGGAACTATTCAGATAGCCAGGTTACAACCCGTAAGCCAAACAAGGACCGGGGTTGTAACCCTTCGTCTGAACGGAGCTTGGTTTCTCACCATTTATCGGTAAAATAAATACAAGCATTTTGGTCATTCAATAATTTGGAACAGGATCAGGACAAGACTAGACTAGTTAGACTCCATCCAATCACTTCACGGCCAAGCAAGAATTACGGCTTGATACATTAACTAACTAGGGTTGTCACAAGCCTAATTACTAACAAGATGCAGGGAGATTATTCCACAGCCATAAGCCCTACAGACCATCCAGGTCACCCAGGTCAAGAGATTAGGGTTGAATTCAGGTGGGTACATCGTCCAAAAAATGCATGTACCCTTAAGCAGTTTGAAGGGTGCAACACATGACAGTGTGCTGGAAATGTGCCCTACTCGACGGCAGGCTACAGATCCCAAGCGCGCCCAGGTAACGGGATTGCCTGTAGCTGGGAAATCTCGTCATGACTAATGTATTAATCTAGTTGTTAGCCTTAGTCCATTTTAGTAGGTACTCCTGACCGTGGTACTCAGGAGTCCCCTCCTAGACATGATGCAAGACAGGACTGGATTATTTGTACAAGCACAATCGCCCACGGTGTCCAGGTTATTATACAGGTTATGTCATATCAGGTAGCCGTCGCAACAGCTTATCAAGATATAATATGTCAGGTTTATCATGTCAAGTATACTTGTCAGGAGTGCGCCACGACGGGCCACTATCAGGTCATGTCAGGTCATTATGTCAGGAGTGCACCACTACGGGTCACTATCACGTCATGCTCAATTATCAATTCCAAACATATCAATTAAATTCGTGATTAGCAAGTTCAGGACAAAAGGCGTAAGGATATAAAATGGACGTTAAATATCTAATAAAATATCAATATTACAGGGCTATAAAAGATCAAGGGTAATCAGGCTACGCTCAAGCCAGGCTATGCTCAGGCTAGCGTACGCCCAGGTCTGCGTACCAAAGGATCCATACACTTCCAATAGGAAGCGTACGCAAGGGTTAGCGTACACAAGGGCACGCTCAAGCTACAGGTCAGCGTACGCTCAAGCTAGCGTACGCTCAAGACTGCGTACGCTCGAGCTAGCGTACGAAAGGGCCAGCGTACGCCTTTCTCGCTTAAGCTTGCGTACCAAGGCACGCATACGCTCAAGCTAGCGTACGCTCAAGACACAATGCCAACGGGCAGCGTATTAAGGTGAGCGTACGCTCACCAAAGAGCAGCGTACGAAGGCTAGCGTACGCTCACTAAACAGCAGCGTACGAAGGCTAGCGTACGCTCACTAAACAGCAGCGTACGAAGGCTAGCGTACGCTCGCTAAAGAGCAGCGTACGACTCAGTGGCGTAAGCTAAAAAGCTAGCTCACTGTTCACTGTCTTCTCCAAATGGCAAGAACAGCAAGAACTCTAAAGTTGGATCTAAGCTTCAATTGTCCAGATCTTGGTCAAAATAAGTCCGAATCCAACTTTCCAAAGGTCAAAATTGGGTAGAATGAAATTCTCTAAAATATGGAACCATCAAAACTTGAAAACAAAGAAGTTTAATAGATCAAAACCACCAAAATCCGAAAGTAACAAAACTCTAGATCTACAAGAAATAAAGCCTCAAATGGAAAATGACAAGTTCTAATGTGTCTTAGAAACACGAGAAGAAGCTAATGGAACAATAAAAATGAGCTCTCTTGTGGAAGCAAGTTGCACTTGCCTAGACCTCTTTCTCCTCTCTCTGGTAGGTTAAGGAATTAATTGGAAGAAGAAGAGAAGTTATGAAGAGAGAGAATGAAGGAATGGATTAATAAAGGGGTTGGTGGTGGTAGGTAGGGGGTTCACCATATAAAACCAAATCCAAACCAAACCCACACAAACCGAACCGAACCAAGCCAACCCAACCAAGAATAAACAAGCCAAGCCAAACCAAAAAGATATGCAAATACAAGATAAAATATGTGTACGTATTCCAAATACGTAATACGAACAACAGGCATTACAACTCTACCCACCTTAAAAGAATTCCGTCCTCGGAATTTAATTAAGAGGCTAGAGGGACAAGAACAAGCTACACTATTCACAGGCAAGCTATACTAGGCAATCAATCAATCATGCAAGCAAGGAATTGATGGCATGAGGCATAAGAAAGACATTATACCTCACGAGTCAAACAAGTCGGGATATCGTGATCGGATATCATCCTCACGCTCCCACGTTGACTCCCCCAAAGAGTGATGACCCCAAGCAACTCAGACTAACTTGATAGTCTTGTTCTTGAGGATCTTCTCTCTTCGATCCAATATAGACACGGGCCTCTCCTCATACGAAAGGTTGGTACCAACAACCAATTCCGAATGATCCAGGATGTGGCTCGGGTCTGGAATATACCGTCGTAATTGGGATACATGGAACACGTCATGCACCTCGCTTAGCGACGGTGGAAGAGCGAGATGATAGGATACATCTCCTACTCGTTCCAGAATGTCAAACGGTCCTATATACCTAGGACTAAGTTTGCCCCGTACGCCGAAACGAATGACGCCACGGTTAGGCAAAATCCTCAGGAATACATGATCGTCGACCGAGAACTCGAGAGGGCGCCGATGAGAATCGGTCCAATGGCGCTGGCGATCTTGGGCAACTCGAAGATGATCTCTGACTCGCCTGACCACTTCAACTGTCTGGGCAATCATTTCTGGACCGAGCATCTGTCTCTCTCCAACATCATCCCAGGCTAACGGGGATCTGCACTTCCTGCCATACAGTGCCTCGAACGGTGCCATCTGGATACTGGCCTGGAAACTATTATTGTATAAGAATTCCACCAGGTGCAAATGATCTTCCCATGAACCACCGAAGTCAAGTGTGCAAGACCGCAACATGTCTTCAAGAGTTTGGATCGTGCACTCCGACTGGCCATCCGTCTGCGGGTGATATGCTTAACTGAACTGGAGATGAGTCCCCAAACTCTCTTGCAAGCTACGCCAAAAGTGCGACGTAAATCTTGAATCTCGGTCCGAGGTGATACTGACTGGCACTCCATGCAATCTGACAATATGCCTGAGGTACATCTCCGCTAGCTGAGCCGTCGACTGATCAACTCTAAACGGAAGAAAGTGCGCTACCTTGGTAAGCCTATCCACAATGACCCAAATAGCATCTCTACTAGCTGGGGATCTAAGTAATCCAGTCACGAAATCCATGGTCATATGCTCCCACTTCCATTCTGGAATCGGTAAGGACTGAAGAAGTCCAGCCGGTCTCTGATGTTCGGCTTTAACTTGTTGGCAAACCAAACACCGAGATACAAACCGGGCTATCTCCCGCTTCATGCCATTCTACCAGAAATGCTGCCGGATATCACGGTACATCTTCGTACTGCCAGGATGGATGGAATACTGAGAACTGTGCGCCTCTGACATGATCTCCTGTCTGATATTTCCACTGGGTACACAAAGACGCTTACCATGCCTAAGTGTACCATCCTCATGAATACATAACTCTGGTCTTCGTTCCGTCTCATACTCTGCTCTGAGTCGCTGAAGCTTGGAATCTGTTGACTGTGCCATCCGGATCCTCTCGACTATAGTGGACTGAACTTGCATGCTGGCCATCAACGCCACACTGGAAGGGAGAACGACTTCAATACCCATCTTCTGAAGATCTGCTAACAGCTCTGGTTGCGCTGTTAGGAAATAAGCTCCGGCTCTCCTGCTCAATGCATCTGCTACGACATTGGCCTTCCCAGGATGATACTGCAGGTTGACATCATAATCCACAAGAAGCTCCAGCCACCTCCTCTGACGCATGTTAAGATCCTTCTGGGTGAAAACATACTTCAGGCTCTTGTGGTCGGTGAAAATCTCCACCCTATCTCCGTACAAGTAGTGCCTCCACAACTTAAGTGCAAACACCACTGCTGCCAGCTCCAAGTCATGGGTTGGGTAATTTCTCTCATGATCACGAAGTTGTCGTGACGCATAAGCTATTACCTTTCCGTGCTGCATCAGAACACATCCTAAACCTCTGCCTGAAGTATCACAATACACTGAAAATCCTCCGGTTCCATCTGGAAGCATGAGAATAGGAGCTGTTATCAGGCCTCGCTTCAACTGCTTAAAAGAACTCTGACACTCTGCTGTCCAAGCAAACTGCGCATCCTTGCGGGTCAACTGCGTCAATGGCACTGAAATTCGAGCAAAATCTGAAACAAACCGTCGGTAGTAGCCGGCCAATCCAAGAAAACTACGAACCTCTGCAACTGTGCTGGACACTGGCCGTGACTCAATAGCCACAATCTTCTGGGGATCCACTTCTACTCCTCCTCTGGTGATGATATGACCTAAGTATGAAATACGATCGAGCCAGAACTCGCATTTACTGAACTTGGCATACAGCTGGTGCTCTCTGAGGATCTGAAGAACCACACGAAGATGCTGCTCATGCTCCGCCTCACTCTTGCTGTAGACCAGGATGTCATCCAAGAACACGATCACAAACTGATCCAAGTAAGGCATGAAGATGCGATTCATGAGGTCCATGAATACTGCCGGCGCATTGGTTGCTCCAAAAGGCATAACAAGGAACTCCCAATGCCCATATCTCGATCTAAAAGCCGTCTTCGGGATGTCCTGCTCTCTGACTCTGATATGGTGATATCCTGAGCGCAAGTCAATCTTCGAGAATACTGATGCCCCCTTGAGTTGATCAAACAAGTCATCTATCCTCGGAAGAGGGTATCTGTTCTTGATTGTCACTAAGTTCAAGGTACGATAATCAACACATAACCGGGACGTACCATCCTTCTTTTTCACAAGAAGCATCGGGGCTCCCCAAGGCGATCCACTAGCACGAATGAATCCTTTGGTTCTGAGTTCTTCAATCATCTTGTACAATATCTCCAACTCTGACGGCGCCATCCTGTAGACTCTCTCTGACACTGAGGCTGTCCCGGGAATCAAGTCTATAGTGAACTCGATCTCCCGCTCCGGAGGCATACCTGGAAGTTCTTCTGGAAAAACATCTGGAAACTCCTCGACTATCCTGGGCAACTGAACTGCTGCTACTGCCATCCGCAATACTGGAGGAGATAACTCGACTTCGCCTCGGGAGAAAGAAAACTCTGGCTCGCCTGGAATGCTGAAAACAACCCTGCCAATGTGGCAGTCTATTCTAGCATACTGGTTCCTCAACCAATCCATCCCTAAGACCACATCATAATCGGCCATCGGGAACTCTATCAATCTAGCGGGGAATTCTCTACCGCTAACTACGATCCGACACGAGGAAAACACTCTATCTACTCCTAAAAGTCCGTTACCAGTAAGTATATTAAGCCTTACTGATAATGACTCGGGCTCCAATCCTACCCGTGTCGCGAATCGTGCAGACATAAAAGAATGCGATGCACCAGAATCAAATAAAGCTGAAGCTGGAAAGGAGTTGACGAGAATAGTACCTGCCACTACCTCACCTAGTGCCAACTCTTCCTCCACGGTCATCACCATAGCCTGACCGTGCCCTCGGGGTGCTGGTCCCCTCTGCTGAAACCCTCGCTGCCTACTCTGACTCAAGGCCTGGGCTTGCGCATACTGCTGGGGGCTCTGTTGCTGAAATGCCTGGGACTGAGGCGGCAAGGGCCTCGGCAATAGATACTGCTGCTGCTGCTGCTGCTGGACCGGTGCGGGTCCTCTCACCGAAGAACTAGAAAGGTTGGACGATGATGAACCACCCCTGTTCGGGCAGGATCCAACCCTATGGTCTGGTGCTCCACAAGCCAGACACAATCCCTGCGCCCTACGGCACTCTGCCACCACATGGCCTGGCTTCCCACAATGAGAACAACCCACTACGGAAGGCTGCTTCTGCTTCTGCTCCTGCTGAGGGTACGTCGGAGTGGAATGTTGAACCGACGTCACTGAGGCCGCTTGCCTCGGAGCCCCAATAGTCAAGGCCCTAGCTGCCGAGGCTGGTGCTGAAGACTGATTCATCTGGCCGTGAGATCTCTTCCGACCCCCGGCCCTATCCACGATCCTCTGGGAGGTATACTCATGCCTCCGGGCTGCTCTCAAGACTGCATCAAAAGTCTGATGCTCAAACTGTTCGACTGCCAACAAGATCTCCAGGTGAAGTCCCTACTGGAACCGCTGGGCTCTATCATACTCGGTTGCCACCAAAGTGGGAGCAAACCGACTGAGTCTGGAAAACTCGGCCGCATATCCGTCGACCGTCCTGCCTCCTTGCTTCAGATTTGTGAACCTCGTCTGTAGATCGTACCGAGCCACGGCATCGAAATACTTGGTCTGGAATCTCTCTCTGAATACTGCCCAAGCAATGGGGGCTACTAATCCAACGGCCTGCGCTGCCCACCAGCTGCGGGCAAGATCTAACAACTGCAGGCGCACAACGGCCACCTTCTCCTTTTCTGGAGTCATGGCTGCTTCTAGAATCACCTCAGTGTCCTGAAGCCAAGCATCTGTCGCGATAGCATCTTCACTACCGTCGAAGAATGGAGGGTTCAAGCGCTTGAAGCTGTTGGCAGCGCTGTTACCCTGATGACCACTCCGGGTCAAAGCATCCGTCACTGCCTGGTGCAAGGCATCTCCACGCCGGTCTTGGGAAGCTATCAAGGTCCTGACGAGTCCTACCAAGGTACCATCATCATGTTCTGCAGGTTGAACCGGCTGGACTGGTGGCTCTCCGCCAGAAGGCACGACTCTGGAGGCTACTCCGGAATGCTGGACTTGATCTCCAGGTTGCTGCTGGTCCGCGGGAGGTGCTCCGTCTTGCTGATCGGCCGGGTCAGGTACTATACCGCTGAAGAAGACGACATAGGAAACAATAAGGAAGGACCAGGACAGATCAACGATACAAGCATATAATCAGGACAAGAATCCAGGGATTCAGAAGATACGAGCAGAGATCAAGGACGAATACTGATTGAGACATCTATTCGGTAAACCCTCACATATCTTGATTTACAAGACCTGCATGGGCCACCACTTAAACCATGTCACGCCCCAGAACCAGAATACTGGAGAGCGGGGGCAGACATAGCCAGCTACGTATATGAAATGGAATCCATCTCGCTATACGGTCACGGCTGTCTAGATACATGAGGGTTTATCTACAAGCCAACAGTCTCTTAAGGTCATGAACAAGCCTAGTGTCTCAATCACAAGCAAGTAGGTAAATGTTACAAGATGTATGATCATTAAATATACAATAATAAGGCGTCCCAAATATTATATATTCAGCTGATCATGAAGCTAGTCGTTACAAAATGTTAGGACTAGCAAGAGTTTAGTCATACATGATCAACCCTAGGATCTGTCAATCATGTTACAGCCCGTAGGCAGACAATAAGTAAGTACAATCGAGCTAAACAGGTGCTCGTCGGCTAAACGCCTCAAAAGAATATATTTTTTACAATAGAGCGGGAGAGCCAAAAATAACCCATTCGTTGCCAGGGTTCCGTCTAGTGGCCACCATCTGGCTGGAAGGTCGGTAGATCCTCTGGAGCTGCTCCAAAATCTGGCCACACAAAACCAGCTGGGTCAGACCCCAGAAAGAGCAAGTGCCACAAAGGAAGCTTCACTTAAGAACTAAAACCAGCAATCAGCACAGGAATATAAATATAAATAAAATAAGGACTGGAATAAAAGGAAACATATCAGGATGATATACGACGAGATAACCATAGAACTATTCAGATAGCCAGGTTACAACCCGTAAGCCAAACAAGGACCGGGGTTGTAACCCTTCATCTGAACGGAGCTTGGTTTCTCACCATTTATCGGTAAAATAAATACAAGCATTCTGGTCATTCAATAATTTAGAACAGGATCAGGACAAGACTAGACTGGTTAGACTCCATCCAATCACTTCACGGCCAAGCAAGAATTACGGCTTGATACATTAACTAACTAGGGTTGTCATAAGCCTAATTACTAACAAGATGCAGGGAGATTATTCCACATCCACAAGTCCTGCAGACCATCCAGGTCACCCAGGTCGAGAGATTAGGGTTGAATTCAGGTGGGTACATCGTCCAGAAAATGCATGTACCCTTAAGCAGTTTGAAGGGTGTAACACATGACAGTGTGCTGGAAATGTGCCCTACTCGACGGCAGGCTACAGATCCCAAGCGCGCCCAGGTAACGGAATTGCCTGTAGCTGGGAAATCTCGTCATGACTAATGTATTAATCTAGTTGTTAGCCTTAGTCCATTTTAGTAGGTACTCCTGACCGTGGTACTCAGGAGTCCCCTCCTAGACATGATGCAAGACAGGACTGGATTATTTGTACAAGCACAATCGCCCACGGTGTCCAGGTTATTATACAGGTCATGTCATGTCAGGTAGCCGTCGCAACAGCTTATCAAGATATAACATGTCAGGTTTATCATGTCAAGTATACTTGTCAGGAGTGCACCATGACGGGCCACTATCAGGTCATGTCAGGTCATTATGTCAGGAGTGCACCACTACGGGTCACTATCACGTCATGCTCAATTATCAATTCCAAACATATCAAGTAAATTCGTGATTAGCAAGTTCAGGACAAAAGGCGAAAGGATATAAAATGGACGTTAAATATCTAATAAAATATCAATATTACAGGGCTATAAAAGATCAAAGGTAATCAGGCTACGCTCAAGCCAGGCTATGCTCAGGCTAGCGTACGCCCAGGTCTGCGTACCAAAGGATCCATACACTTCCAATGGGAAGCGTACGCAAGGGTCAGCGTACACAAGGGCACGCTCAAGCTACAGGTCAGCGTACGCTCAAGCTAGCGTACGCTCAAGACTGCGTACGCTCGAGCTAGCGTACGAAAGGGCCAGCGTACGCCTTTCTCGCTTAAGCTTGCGTACCAAGGCACGCGTACGCTCAAGCTAGCGTACGCTCAAGACACACTGCCAACGGGCAGCGTATTAAGGTGGGCGTACGCTCACCAAAGAGCAGCGTACGAAGGCTAGCGTACGCTCACTAAACAGCAGCGTACGAAGGCTAGCGTACGCTCACTAAATAGCAGCGTACGAAGGCTAGCATACGCTCGCTAAAGAGCAGCGTACGACTCAGTGGCGTAAGCTAAAAAGCTAGCTCACTGTTCACTGTCTTCTCCAAATGGCAAGAACAGCAAGAACTCTAAAGTTGGATCTAAGCTTCAATTGTCCAGATCTTGGTCAAAATAAGTCCGAATCCAACTTTCCAAAGGTCAAAATTGGGTAGAATAAAATTCTCCAAAATATGGAACCATCAAAACTTGAAAACAAAGAAGTTTAATAGATCAAAACCACCAAAATCCGAAAGTAACAAAACTCTAAATCTACAAGAAATAAAGCCTCAAATGGAAAATGACAAGTTCTAATGTGTCTTAGAAACACGAGAAGAAGCTAATGGAACAATAAAAATGAGCTCTCTTGTGGAAGCAAGTTGCACTTGCCTAGACCTCTTTCTCCTCTCTCTGGTAGGTGAAGGAATTAATTGGAAGAAGAAGAAGAGAAGTTATGAAGAGAGAGAATGAAGGAATGGATTAATAAAGGGGTTGGTGGTGGTAGGTAGGGGGTTCACCATATAAAACTAAATCCAAACCAAACCCACACAAACCGAACCGAACCATGCCAACCCAACCAAGAATAAACAAGCCAAGCCAAACCAAGAAGATATGCAAATACAAGATAAAATACGTATACGTATTCCAAATACGTAATACGAACAACAGGTATTACATTTATCTTAGTAATTTGGCATGCATTTAACTTGGCATCGTCGATTTGAATAAGTTCGAGGCAACAAAATTTAATTTGTGGGAATGAGTAGAAAAGAAGGGGCCGAACCACCCACAATGTATTCGATCGTGCCGAGAGTCGGAGCGCTTCGCAACGTTCAAGCTTTAGTTACATGAGCTCCTGCAATGGCACCAACATTTTATCAGAAACTCTTCTTTAATCCTTCGCTTCAAAATTCTTAGAATGAATATAGAAATTAACATGAAAACACATTCATCAAAACCAAGTAGCAAAAACTTCAAGAAAATTATAAAGTAGTCTGGTCCCGTCGAAGAGACTCTTATATAAAGCTCACTCATCGAGTCACAGTCTGCTGCATCTATGACTTATTTCAACAGAAGCCGTTCCATTAGTTGGATCGATTATTGTAATATTCGTCCATATTGATTTATTTGAGCCAAAAATTGTTATCGTATACCAAGCTCATCGATCAAGTCAGACTAGCCATCTAAATTCCCGACCGAGTCTGCCCTCCGCAAGCATATTATATAGTCACCCACCTATCGGGAATTGGGCACTACACGCTTCCCCTTCGATGCTTCCCCTTCGGTGCACCCCCCTCCAACGCTTTCTTCCGGCGCTTCCAATAGTGTATCTCCCCCGAAGCTTCCCATCTGACGCTTCCCCCCTCTCTATGCCATTGCATGAAAGTGTCTAACCTCCTCTTCTCCTTACTAAAGCTATTGGACACGGACACACATAGAACAAGGACAAACATGACACGTTGTTTTCTTTCCTTTGATATGGTTAAGATGTAGACATGATTTTTTTAGGAGGTTGGACATGAAATTTTGTATGGTTGAGATGTGCATATGGACATGCAATTGGTTGGAGATGAACTTGTGTGATGAGGATTGTTATGGTCTGTATTACTATGGTCATTCAAGTATTTTGTAGTCCTCATAGATATGTAAGAAAAGAGCAAACCCTTGGCTAAGACTTGTCGTTTGAGCACGATGTCAAGGAAAGGATAGTATGGTGTGAAAGAAATGCCCCTAAACAAATCAAGTTAGCTAGCTAGCATATGTTGCGACGCAGACCTCCAGGACACCCTCTACTAGTACGCATTCAAGGGCCACAAAGCGTCACGGGAGTCAACACGATTTTAGGCGACCATTGTCCAACATATTGTCGATCTTCGAGCTGAGTTTCTGCGGAGGACTTGAGAGTCCCGTCCCCAGTCTCAGCTATATATAGTAGGACGAGACAACCATCATGGCATATTTTGGGAATCTCCAGTGCAGCATGACGACAACAATATGACCAAGATGACGTAGCGTAACGTTACGGAGCTGACTGAGACGACTGAGTGTAGGGCAGATTCGTTGCAAGCATCGCAGATTTCTTTGATCGAGGCTGTCATGTCGAGGCTGACGATGACCATTGATTCCTTCTCTACTAGAGTATTACCATTGGAGCAGATACAGCCTGTAGTGTCGCTGACATCAACAACTCCTTCTTATGGGCTGTTTGGTAAGGTGAAAGTGGAGTGAAAGTAGAGAAAAATCTGCAACTCGGCTGAATTCGTATGAGTTCAGCTGTTTGGTTGCTATTCATGAAACTCAAATTTTTTGATGGAAGTGACATGAAGCAGTTCCTGTCCCCCTCTAATTCCTTCACTTTCACCTCCGCCCTTTTTTAGAAGAAACTCGAGGAAAGAGAGAGAGAGAGAGAGAGAGAGAGAGAGGTGAGTAGAAGCAGGTGTTCTCCCGCCACGAGCAGGTGTTCACATGAAGCCTTGACGCAGATTGCTACATTGTTTCACGGTGATCCTCATCCCCATCAGTAGCCTGGACAAGGTTTTCATGATTTGCGTTTGTTTCGTCCCTAGTTGCGTCTTATATTGACTTGTGAGTATTTCGTCCAAGTTGGTCTTTTGTATCATTTTTTTATTTGTGAACAGTCATCATATTTTATGTTTAGGCATTATAGTTGGTTTATGTATTTCATTTGTTCAGATATTATGGTTAGTTTTTGTATTTAAACATTATAGTTGGTTTCGTATATTGCCAGTTTAATGTATTATCTATTTATTCTCTGTTCATGGTTTCTCATATTGTATGTTGATTCTCTGTTTATGTATCAGAATCATCACTGTATCAGAGAGCTATTCAAGATTGCTATATTTTTTTTTCTATTTTGTTTGGAAATTAGCGACATTTAGTGACGTTCAGCGACACGAGGCATTCGTCGCTAACTTGTAGTAGAACCTAGCTACACGTATCAAAACGTCGCTAAACATCGGTATACGTCGCTAAATTGGAAGCGACTATTAGCTTTGAAGGTACGTCGTTATAACTGGAAGTATAGCGCATATCGACATGTCGCGCGTCGTACGTCACTAATATGCTAAAATGGTAAAGTTTGCCATGTCATCAACCACGTCGCTAACCGCTTACTAAACGTCACTAATGTGCCGCTAATTTGGCACAACACATTGACTAAAAATATTTGTCACTAAATCATCGACGTGTGTTCTCAGATGCGCAATATCGTCGCTACTCTGGCGACATTTTTCACGTCGCAAAATACATCGTTTGGTGTGAGACTTTTTGGAACATTTTCTATTTAAGCGACTATCTATAATGCGATAGGACCAATACATCGCTGAACGTTTTTTACGATATTTATTTTAACAATAGCGACGTCTTTTGATATCGCTAATAAAATTTATTTTACTAGTGCGAAGTCCTTGGCCTTCGTATGACTCTCCGCATCACATACACACAAGGCCTCGTTAATATCATAAGTGAAGCACTAATCAAAACCATAATAGAGTAGTTAGCTGTTAGTTCATAGAAGCCTCGTCATAGAATAGATGAACTACCAGCGGTGGCTGTATCCAACAATAAGGACATCTCCTTCTCTTACGCCACATGTCAAGCCAATATGGCATCACATTCCCTCAGCATTGTCGTGTTTACAATCTCCTTCATCCCTTACTTGGTTATTTACACTGCCCCCTCTTGTATCTTGGTTTCATATCTTCAATGATATATGCTCACCTCTATCAAGTTTTTTTTAATTAATAAAACATTAGTTTATTTAAACAAATGAAGAAGCAGCAGCAGCAGCGACATACATGGTTCTTGTGTAACAAATACTAGTTATCTGACCGTTTCCACGCTTCTTGTCGAAGATTCCAAAGTCTATGAAGATTCCAAAGTCTATAAAACTAAGGCCAAGCCACCCCTCCCCCATCACCATCTCCATCACACGCACACACCAATGGCGGACGAAGCAGTACCAGTTGACTCTAGCGTTGTGCAGTCGCCGGTGCCGATCTTCGGCACAGCAACGCCCGGGAGAGCAGTGCCAATCGACTCGTGCCTGCAGTTTGCGGAGCGCCTGGGCCTCCTAGCCGCCGCGGAGGGCTCAAACTTCGTGTTCTCGCCGGCCTCGATGAGAGCGGCGCTCAGCCTAGCCGCGGCCGGCTCGGGGGGCGAGACGCTGCAGCAGATGCTGTCCTTCCTCGGCTCGCCAACCGTTGCGGACCTCAACTCGTCCGCAGCCGCAGTGCTGGGATCCGTGACCGAGACGGCTCCGGCGTCCGCCGGCGCCGGAGCGTGCCAGCTGGCATTCGTCAACGGGGTGTGGGTCGACAGCTCGATGGCTCTCAAGCCATCATTCGAGGAGACCGCGACCTCGGTGTACAGTGCTGTAGCCAAATCCGTCGACTTCTTTCACCATGTAAGCTTCAAACTCTAGCTCTCTTTAAGTTTCTTCAAATTTCAAGACTACTAATTACTTTATTGGTCATGAAAATTAAGGCTCCATCCTTCGTAAAGGAAGTTAACAACTTCGTCGAGATGGCGACTAACGGGCTAATCAAAGACCTCATCCCCGCTCAGTCCGTCGGTCGAGACACGAAGCTTGTTCTTGCTAATGCGCTCTACTTCAAAGGAATATGGGCCAACAAGTTCGATAGGTCCGAAACCAGGAACGGAGAGTTTCATCTCCTGGACGGAAGCACCATCGACACGCCTTTCATGACGAGCACACGGAAGCAGTTCGTCTCCACATTCGATGGCTTCAAAGTCCTCAGGCTTCCCTATCAATCAGCTGGCCAGCAGAGGAGCTTCTCCATGCTCATTTTTCTTCCCAACAGCAGGGATGGGATGAGCAGCCTCGTCCAGATGGCCGTGTCCCAACCGAACTTCCTCAACCGCCATTTCCCGAACCGGCTAGTCGGGGTCAGCCAGCTGTCGATCCCGAAGTTCACGCTGTCATCGAACTTCGAGGCGACGAAGGTCTTGAAGGGGCTGGGGCTGGAGCTTCCTTTCGACGAAGCACTGGCGGACTTCGGGGAGATGACGGGCTCGACTGACGGGCGTCCGTATGTTTCGAGCGTGCACCACAAGGCTACCATTGAAGTCGAAGAGGAAGGAACAGTAGCAGCTGCTGCCACTGCAGTTGCATTCAAAAAGATGTGTTATAGTCAACCAGTGGACTTCAGAGCAGACCATCCTTTCATGTTCGCCATCAGAGAGGAAGTGAGCGGGGCCGTGTTGTTTCTAGGTCATGTAGCCAACCCCTCTCTGGTGGACTAAGATATAAGAAGAGACCAGTAGAACAACAAGAAGATGGACTTACAAAAGGCACTATCATAGTTCATATGAGAAGTTTTTTTTTGTAAGTTCAGAAGTCTACTACATGATCTTCTTCAATGTTAGTAATGGCTTGCGTTTGCAAGTCAAGTTTCCTGTTTCAGTCTCTAAATAGATGCTAATGCAAGCCTACCACATCTTATTCTTCTTCAATGTACTAATCTCTCTTTCCACTGATATAAATTATTCTCTTCTAGCCAGTATCATTTGGGTTCTCTGTTCCTATGAGTTGCTGATACCGCTCCAACTTCAAAGTATTGTTCGAGTACCAATATATATATTATCAGAAATTTTCCTCTAAGGAATCAAAGTTTAATAGAATTAGTCAAAACGAAACTAGATTGGAGAAAGCAGCAGAGGGGACACATTCCGTGTCAACTGTGTTGGGGGCAAATGAGAAGACAAAATTTAGTTGGTAAGTTATTCCAAAAGATTTAGACACATAACATGACACAGTTGTCTCAAATGATGTCCACTATGTCAGATGGTAAGTTATTTCAAAATTTTAACAAAATTTATTTAGAAATTATACGAAATCATATGCTCATATTTATTTAAATGGTGTAGCATTAGGTGATATTGCGTATAGACCTTGGTGGGGAGCTCCTCTTATCTGTAACAGATCCTACTGCTATGAGGAGTTTCCATTCCAACATCGGGTCATGGATGTTTGTAGTTTGCTTGGATTTTATCAACATGTAGTAGGGATGGTACATCCCTTTTTAATGAAAATGTCTGTCTCCGTAGTACTTATTTATATGAATTAATTGGATTCTACTTAATATTTCAGCATCCAAGTTTGCGTCAAGCATAACAAAATCACCTAGTGACAGACCAGTTGAGCACAATGGTAAAAGCATTTTTTGGACGATATGCAAGTATTTTCAGTTCCCCCCGAACCCTCCATTACATATTTCGCCATGTTATCCACAATGCTTTGTTAGCCAACAACAAGAACACCCCCATAGTAAGTATACCAACGTTTGGCATCTGGCTGATAGCCTACCTCAACAAGATGACGAGGTCCCTCACTAGCAGGATGACGAGAGAACTTATTAGTAGGCTGGCCAGGCTTCTCAGTGGGCTAGTGAGGGCATTTCTCAGTGGCCAGGTCAGTACAAAAATGCTGCAATTTAGCGACAGACGTCAACGCACCGGTGAGAGAATTTTTCAGTAGGCTGTCAAGGGGACTTCTCAATGGGCTGTCGACGGGACTTCTCAATGGATAGCATATTCTCTCCCGAACTTCTCAATTATATGAAGACTCCATCAGCACCAATATCTACTCAATAGAAGGATACCTGTCACCCCCAGTTTCCAGAAACAGGGGTATTTTTGTCATTTTTCACTTTTGAATATTTTTGAAATTATTTATTTATTTATTGTATTATTTTGGGGTTGTTTGAGTCGGGTTCGAATTTCAACTCATTCCGACTTGTTTCAGCTTGTTTCGGGGACCCGGGGTAGTGTTGACCTTAGCGGACCCACACACTAGTTAGCCATGGCCCACATGTCAGTATTTTAGTTAGTGACTAGGCTAATTATTTTGGTTAGGATTAATTTGGATTAGTGGTTTTTGGTTTGACTAAACTACCCCCGACTTAACCCATTACCATTGTATTAGCAAATAGACTAGAGAGGGGCTTTTAGGCATTTTCCATATAGGACAAAACAGCCCCCATGGCCGGCCATGACATATGGATAGGCTCCTCCATTATTTCATTATTTCCTATTCTATTCTCTCTCTTGTTCTTCCCCAAATTGATTTGAGAGCAAACCCTAATCAAATCATCTTCAAATCTTTCCATTTCTTCACCAAACATTCATCCTTCCTTCTCCATTCTATCCAAGGGAGGAGCTCCTCAAGTTTGGGAGGATTCGGAGCTTGTCCGAGTCCGTTTGGAGTTTCTACGTGTCGGTAGCGTTTCGCGATCGAATCGAATCACCGAGAGGTATAAACCCTTTCCCTCTCTCATTTCTCTCATGCATTAGCTTCATTTTGACCTATAGGAATGACCCCCTTGGTTTGGTGCCCATTGGTGTCCATTTTGTGTCCATTTGAACATTTGTAGAGGTGTCCTAGGAGTAGGATCGTGTCCTAGTGGGAAAACCCTCTATTGGACACTTGTAGAATTATTAGTATATTGTTTTATTGCTATTCTAATTTCATTCCAGATTTTACATATGTTTGGGAATGTGTTTTTCCATATATCATAATGTATCCTATTATCATAATCTATATGAATATATATATGGTTATATATATATATATATATTTTATATATATATATATATATATATATATATATATATATATATATATATATATATATATATATATAGAAAGATATATATATATATATATATATATAATATCTTTCTATATATCTTTCTATATATATATATATATATATATATATATATATATATATATATATATATATATATATATATATTGTGGCATTGTGTTGGATGGGGGAGAGGCGTAGGTGGTCGGCCACATGGTTGTGTGTGTATGTTGTGTTGGTAGAGAGGGGATGAGGGAGTGGTGTTTGTGGAAACGTTAGAGTGGTTAGTGAAGGAATTTGGTAGAGTGGAAGAGAGGAGATATAGAGAGGGAGTTGAGGGTGTTGTGTGGGTGTTTAGTGAGAGAGGGGAGCCCAACCTGCTGTCCCAAACCACCCAAACTGCTGTCCAAAACAGCCCCTAAATTTCCCTCTTCACAGCCCTTGTAAACCCCTATTGGCTGTCCCCAAAACACCCCTAAACAGTCCATATTTGACCCATGAACTGCTGTCCTCTTTAGCCCCAAAATCTGTCCATAATTTCCCCTATTAGCTGTCCCTTATAGCACCTAAATACTGTCCAAACACAGCCACAGAACAGCCATGGGGACAGCACTTGGCTGTCCTCCAAGACCCACGTTTTCTGTCCCAAAACAGTTCACAAAACCCACTCTATGCAGTCCACTTTTTCCCCACTTGCACATCCCCTTTAACCCCATCATTTGTCCACAATAACCCCTTCAATATCAGTCCTGCACAAGCCCCAAATAACAGTCCACATTACCACTTGAAATCAGTCCCAAACTTACCTTTGTGTGTGTGTGGGTATTGGTGAGTCTGTGTGTGTTTGTGTGAGAGCCTAGAGTGTATAGTTAGTGCTTATAGGTTAGCCTATTGTCTAAACTAGTAGGAAGCCTATGAGTGTGATGTATATGAGTGTATATCATGAGAGTGGGTTGTGTGTGAGTGATGTGATAGTGTTAAGGGTAAATATATGATATGGATAAGGTAATAGGGTAAATCAAGACCCCGTATCCCAACATAGCCTAGATACCTAGGATACCCATTTTCCTTGGTAGGTAAACCCTATATAGGTTGATATCTAGCTACCCTAAGGAGCCTAGGCTAGTACCATGGATATTTGCAGGGTTTCCTTGGGATTGGGCAAAGTATCGGGATTTACCTTGGCAGGGTAAATGTTAGTTTTACCTAGGAAATAGGGTATTGGTGTTTGGAGTCTAAGATAGAGTTGGAATCCGATTCCTTTGGTTGGTAATGATCAAATAAGGTGCTCATAGACTAGTTTTGACATCGGTTGACCTTTTTGACCAAAAGTCAACAAAAGTCAACCGAGGGTCAAACTTAGCCTTTAAGCGATCCGATTTGACCGAAACCAAACCAGAGTTGACCAGTTGACTAAAAATCAACTATTAGTCAACATTTGACTTGTTTAACCTAGGGTTGACCCAGGGTTGACTCAGTGTTGACCAGAGTTGATCAGGATTGACTTTTGACCAAAAGTTAACTGTAAATCAACCCTTGAACCAGATTAACCTAGTTTGACTTGGATTGACTCCCAGTGACCTGGTATGACCTAGTATGAGCCAGTATGACCTAGTGTGACTCAGTCTGACCTAGATTGACCTAGTTTTGACTTAGACTTGCATTCATGACTTGAATCCGATTTTCTTTTTCAGTATTTAGCCCTGTTTGACTCATAGTATCTTATTTTAGGTCTGTGATCACTCTGAGCGTCTGTTCACCTTATCAGCTCAGGACCACATGTGAGTACATTCACTGATAGTTTTTATTGTTTTGATATCTGCTATATCCGATTCAGTCGTAGTGTCTTACTTGATTTTCAGACACAATATTTCACGGACTAGTATATGTCGGATCCTGTCATGAGATGTTGTTCCCGGATTACTTGGTATATTGGTACATGACTCGATTTGTTACTTGTACTTGTATAGACATGGACTTGGGAGTGGGCTGATCACCTGCTTTTAAATCCCGTGTCATGACGTGTTATGTCCGGATCCTTTATACTATTCGGGGATGGGGAGTTATTAGTGGTTGTGTGATCAAAATACCCACTTGTTGCTTCACACTTGTACTCGACACTTGTTCATAGCTACTTGTTCACAATTTTCCATGGTGACCGGCCTTATCTTCACACTTGTTGTTTCACACTTGTTATTTGTTCGTAGCCGGTCAGATGGAAAGCCTGAACATGTTTTTCCCAAGCCGATCACATGACGCACTAATAATTCAAGGCACCTTTTATATTTATTATCTGTGGTGACTAAGTTCTGTTCGGGAGAAGGGTTACAGCCCCAGTCCTTATTTGGTTTAGGGATTGTAGCTCGGCTTTCCGAATAGTTCCCAAGTCGCCCTATATACATTCATATCGTCGTCCTTTTCAGTACTCACACCATGATATATATGTTCCAGTTATTTTTGTCTTGTATTTCATTACACTGTCTCTTATAGAATTTATCAATTCATATGGAACTGCTGTTGGTGTTTGTACTTGCTCATTTTCCTGACAGGATACCGTTGACATATTACAGATGATTCCGAGGCTGATTGTCCGACCTACTATGGGGTAGAGTCTGACGGAGTAGACTTAGACAGCAGCTTGTTGGTAGAGGCACTAGATTTTGCTCACCTTGAGTAGCTTAGCTAGTTAGGTTTGCATGGCCTGCGAACCAGCTAGCACTGTCAGTTGTAGTATCTATTATATATTTTCTGAGTCATGGATGTTTGTGTTTAGCTCTGACTTTGGATCTTGGACTCATTTCCTGTTTTATCTATCGTATTTTCCTTTCCGTGCTATCTACCTTAGTTTGATATATGTGATTGAGACTGTATTGCTATGTCACCTCCATTTGGAGTGTATATACTATACAGGTACATTTATCTGTTTTAGTCGTAGTATTTACAGACCCTATATACAGCGTTCTACCGTCGATACTGCGGCGTAGGCTGGACGTAACCACGTACTCGTGCCCCTCTTCAGGGTGCGGGTCGTGACAATACCCGATCGAGGAGGTGGTGATGCGACCCCGAAAAATACATGGTAGAATAGAGACTAACTCAATCTAAAGGAAACTGATCGACCAGACTACTGGCAGTACTTGAGAGTTCGATAAAATTTATGTAACATTGTATTAGAAATGAAATTACTTCAATGTCAACTTTTTCTTAATACAACTTTCTTTTATTCCAATAAAATTACAACCCTATAAACCCTCCCTAATGAACCACCACCATCTCCTGACCAACCCACATACCCAACCCTCTCCTGAACCATCCCACATAAAAACTCTATCCTGAAGCAAACAAACCAAACCATCCATTTTTCAGCCAACTATGTTGGTGGAATTTTGACACTCAAGTTTTCCGCCAACTAGATGGTAGAACGTTTTGTTCCTCCGAACTTTTGCAAACTTTTTCATTTTTGAAATATATATATATATATATATATATATATATGCTTCCTAGAAAATTTTCTTGTTTGGTTCGCAAAATCACAAGAAAAATGATTGCTAAAAGAAAGAAAAATATAGCAAAGAGTGGTTCCCTCTACCCACCATGTAATCAGTTTTCCACCAAATGGGATATGCACTGCATCACATCCTGCCCCGGCTCTCACCAGTCCTAGTAGGGACTCATGTTTAATTCCTTACCACTTACATCCTTCCATATGGGAAATCAAATCTTGATCTGGCTAAATAGAACCCAGATCTTATGTCTGCACTTACTTATCACTTTTATATATACGTTTCGAAGAAGGTAAATGTTATAGAAATAAGATAATAACACTTACAACCAATATCTAAGACCCCACGACAAGGTCCAAGACATATCCTAAACATACAATTCTAAGTTCTAACTATTGCACTCTATCAAATACAACCACAACTTTCTCAAAATAATTCTACTGGAGTGATGTCCCTTAGTGATAGTGGGGTCTAGTAGCTAGCATTTTCTTCATGTTGCTCGCATTCCCTTGCTCATTCTTTTGTCTCCTCTTAGTTTTCCATGCTGGATTGAACGTGACAAGGTACCCTTTATCATGTTGGAAATGTTATGCAATGATGTTAATACCTGTATCTCCAACTCTTTGGCATTATATTCCTTAAAAAAATTGGGCTGGTGAGCCATGTTCTCGTTGCCATCCGGCATGTTGTAGAAGCTCGACACTTCCACGACAGACTTCTCCAATATCCTGAGCTGCCAGCCTTCACACTTTCCCTTCTAATCTTTTATTACTTTTGTGGGGCGTATCGAGATGAGGATGGAACCTTTCACGCGGCTCTTGTTACCTACCATTTTGGAGGTTACCCTCTCGAAGCTGAAGCCCTGGGTCGTCGCTTGGCTCTACACATCACACATTCTACGAGGCTCTCCAATCTGATAATAGAAGGGGACTGTGAAGCATTAACCAACATGGCATCACATCCCTGGGACTGTTTGGATAGATGTAACTCTTTGAAAGTGTGAAAGTGGCAGTTGCAGCAAGTTGAGTTTTCGTGGACTTGCAGCAAGTGACACTTTCCAAAATGTGTTTGGATGGAGTACTTTTTGTCTGGTGAAAGTGGAAAAAAAATTGGTTTGGTGTTTGGATAGTTATGTAAGTAGAAAGTGAAAGTCTTTTTTTGGAGATGTGGTAAACCTAGGTATAGTTACCCCCCTATAATTAAATTAATTATCATAGTTAAACCAAAAAAAATTAAATTAATTAATTAGTTACCATAATTACCTGCTAATTATATGCCATAATTAGCTACTAATTACCATTATATATTAAATACCTATTAATATTAACTCTCCTCCCCCCCCCCCTCTCTCTCTCTCTCTCTCTCTCTCTCTTCTGTCTTTGCACTCTTCTTCATCTCTCTCTCCCTCTCTCTCTCTCTCTGGCCCCTCCGTCTGGCCGGCCACCGCCCCCTCCACCACCCACCACCACCACCACCACACCGCCCCCTCCACCGTCCTCTCCACCACCACCACCACACCGCCACACTGCCCTCTCCACCACCACCACCACCACACCGCCCCCTCCACCACCCTCTCCACCACCGCCACACCGCCCTGATCTCCACCACCACCACCACCACCGCACCGCCCCCTCCACGAGCCTCCCTCCACCATCTCAGACCACCACCACCGCTCAGACCACCACCACCGCCTCCACGAGCCACCACCACCTCCACGAGCCACCACCACCGTCTCCACGAGCCTCCCTCCACCGTCTCAGACCACCACCGCCGCCTCCACGAGCCACCACCCCCCCGCCCTCTCCACCACCACCGCTCAGACCACCACCACCGCCTCCACGAGCCACCACCACCTCACTCCAGCTCCCCGCCACCACCACCACGAGCCAACACCCCACTTTCATCCCACCTCCCTCACTTTTATGAGGGCAGTGGAAATAAACAAAAAGGAAGGGGACAGCAACTGTGCAGCAAGTGAGATTCCTCACTTGCTGCCTCCAGTTGCTGCCAACCAAACGCCGCAACTCCCTAGAAACCCAGCTACTTACCGTATTTCCTTCCACTTCCTGCGCACTCACCGCCAACCAAACAGCCCCTAGCAAGCATTGCCACTACAATCTCTTTACTCGATTGTTTACACAACACCCTTCTTTTACCTTGGTCCATATCTTCAATGATATGGCCTCACCTCTATCAAGGTTTTTTTAATTAATAAAACACTTGTTTATTTAAAAAAAAATTGAAGAAGAAGCTACATAGATGGTTCTTGACGTATAATAAATACTAGTTATCTGACCGTTTCTTCTTGTCGAAGATTCCAAAGTCAATAAAACGAAGGCCAGGACACCCCTCCCCCATCACCATCACCATCACCATCACCATCACCATCTCCATCCACCACACCGCACACACACCAATGGCGAACGAAGCAGTACCAGTTGACTCTAGCGTAGTGCAGCCCCCGGAGCTGATCTTCGGCACACCAACGCCGAGGAGAGCAGTGCCAATCGACTCGTGCCTGCAGTTTGCGGAGCACCTGGGCCTCCTAGCTGCCGCGGAGGGCTCAAACTTCGTGTTCTCGCCGGTCTCGATGAGAGCGGCGCTCAGCCTAGCCGCGGCCGGCTCGGGCGGTGAGACGCTGCAGCAGATGCTATCCTTCCTCGGCTCACCAACCGTTGCGGACCTCAACTCGTCCGCAGCCGCAATGCTGGGATCCGTGACCGAGGCGGCTCCGGCGTCTGACGGTTGCGGCGCCGGCGCGTGCCAGCTGGCATTCGTCAATGGGGTGTGGGTCGACAGCTCGATGGCTCTCAAGCCATCGTTCCAGGAGACCGCGACCTCGGTGTACAGTGCTGTAGCCAAATCCGTCGACTTCCTTCACCATGTAAGTCTCAAAACTGTAGCTCATTTTAGTTTCTTCAAATTTCAAGACTACTAATTACTTTCTTGATCATGCAAATTAAGGCTCCGACAGTCGTAAAAGAAGTTAACAACTTCGTCGACATGGCGACTAATGGGCTAATCAAAGACCTCATCCCCGCTGAGTCCGTCGGTCAAGACACGAAGCTTGTTCTTGCTAATGCGCTCTACTTCAAAGGAACATGGGCCAACAAGTTCGACAGATCCGAAACCAGGAACGGAGAGTTTCATCTCCTGGACGGAAGCACCATCGACACGCCTTTCATGACGAGCACACGGAAGCAGTTCGTCTCCACATTTGAAGGGTTCAAAGTCCTCAGGCTTCCCTATCAGTCAGCTGGCCAGCAGAGGAGCTTCTCCATGCTCATTTTTCTTCCCAACAGCAGGGATGGGCTGAGCAGCCTCGTACGGATGGCCACGTCCCAACCGAACTTCCTCAACCGCCATTTCCCGAACAGGCTAGTCGGGGTCAGCGAGCTGTCGATCCCGAAGTTCAAGCTGTCGTCAGACTTCGAGGCGCGGAAGGTCTTGAAAGGGCTGGGACTGGAACTTCCTTTTGATGAAGCACTGGCGGACTTCGGGGAGATGACGGGCTCGACTGACGGGCGTCCGTATGTTTCGAGCGTGCACCACAAGGCTACCATTGAAGTCGAAGAGGAAGGAACAGTAGCAGCTTCTGCGACTGCAGTTATATTCGAACTGCAGTGTTATATTCCACCAGTGGACTTCAGAGCAGACCACCCTTTCATGTTCGCCATCAGAGAGGAAGTGAGCGGGGCCGTGTTGTTTCTGGGACATGTAGCCAACCCCTCTCTGGTGGACTAAGATCTAAGAAGAGACCAGTAGAACGAGAAGCAGAGATGGCTTTACGAAGGCACTATCATAAGTCATATGAGAAGTGTTTTTTTTTTTTTTTTTTTAAGTTCAGAAGTCTACTACATGTTCTTCTTCAATGTTGGTAGTAGCTTGTGTTAGAAATCAAGTTTCCAGTTTAAGTCTATAAATAGATGCTAATGCAAGTCTATTATGTCGTCGTCATCATCTTCTTCTTCTTCTTCTTCCATGTAGTCCTCTCTCTTTCCACTAATAAAAATTATTCCCTCCTTAGCCCGTATCTTTTGTGTTATCTGCTTCAATGAGTTGCTGTTGCTGATACGTGCATCCTTGCCACCACGCCACCACTTACAGCTTCAAAATATTGTTCAAGTACTATATATGTTGAATAATGCTATTTGTTCCTCTAAATTGTACCTCCAAAATTTTTTTTCTTACGTGACAGCTGACGTAACATGTTGATTAGACAGCTGACGTGACAAATTTTAAAATTAAAATTAACATTAACATAAATTAACATTAAAATTAATATTAACATTAATATTAAAATTAATATTAAGTTAACATTAACAATAATATTAATATTAATATTAACATTAAAGTCAACATTAACATTAATATTAACATTAATTAATATTAATATTAACATTAATTAATATTAATATTAATATTAAATTAACATGGACAAAATTGGATAATTAACTTTTTGGGTTAAAATTTGTCATGTTATCGGCTATGTCAGATGACACATAATATTATTTAACATGCCACGTCAGCTGCCACATGAGAGATGTATTGGAGGGACAATTTGGAGGTACGAATAGCATTACTCTATATGTATTTACTACAAAAAATTTCACTGGAAGCATAATAATTTTATAAAATTATATGTATAGCATAATGTTTCTAATAATTACAAGCACAACATAAGAACACCCTTAACAAGGACGTTCTTCTAAAAATACGAATTAAATATAAATTTCAGTAACGGCCGTTAGCTAAAAACAAAACGGTAAAAAAATATATATATAATGAGGAAAATGCCATGCTAAGGGTGTTTCATTTTTCTTTTCTTTTTTAAATTTGGTAACGTTATACAGTGGTATTTTTGGTGATGTTATACAGTGATAAATGTGTGACAAATGTAGAATATGGTAGGGTAGGCAACGTTATACAATGCTAAATGTAGAATAGGGTATGGTAGACAACGTTCTCTTTTAATAACGTTCGTATTTAGGTAACGTTCTATTTTTGTTTACTTCTCATCCTATATATTAGGTAAGTCACAACAAAAAAATTCTTACATACTCCTTTTCTTTCTTTTTCTTCAACTCTCACATATAGAAAATTTTCAACTATTATAGATTCAAGTAGCAGCTATCTACGTCAAAATTGCCTTCCACCATCTTTTCCTAATCTATTCTTCAGAAGTCGCTTTCATTTTCATTTTCAGAAGGTATACTAGATGGATCAAAATTTAACAATAATTTGCTACTATGGAGGTATACTAGATGGATTATCTTATCAAGGATGTAGTACTCATCTTATTTTCACTTATTATTATAACATTAGCTAGTTTACGTAATATTATTAGTGGTCATTATTCCATTAGTTATGAATTTATAATAAGGTGGTTTTTTACAGATACTTTTTTATTAGTAGATAGTGAAGAAGCATGAAATTTTATTGTTCAAAATAGTTTAGGTTCATCTTGTATTAAAATTTACATTAATCCCTCAGTATCAAATACTAACATTATTATCATTTCTGTGAAACCCAGAGTTTTAGAATTTATTAATTATTGGATTGTAGCGTAATTTCTTGTTTAATTATTATAGTTATTATTATATCTATTATATTATTATTATTATTATTATTATTATTAGTTAGAATTAGGAAAAGATATTTTTAAAATAATCGTTGATTTTTGATTGTGGCCCTGTCCCGATCCCGTGACCGGAGTCTGACCCGAGTTCGAACCCGGTTTTCCGAAACACAATCCCGTTTTCCGAACTCATCCTAGTCGTTCCTTTTAAATCCTCAATTTTTAGATACATATATTTATATATTGTACATATATGGTAGTTGGATTTATAAAAAAAAAAAGAAAAATACCTATTTCTAATTTCCCTTGGCCTGGTCTTCCCACGACCAGGCCAGCACCCCTTTTCTTCCTCCTGCTCCTCCTATTTTCTCTCCACACCACCTACTCTCTCCCTACACTTCTTCCACTCCTTCTACACTACTAAAATCTGCTAGAATAGCGACGTATATTAGCGACGGCAGAAAAAGCAGTCGCTGATAATTGCCTATAGCGACTCCTAGTGTTACACGTCACTGAACGTCGCTGAGTAGCGACGTTCAGCGACGTAGTGTTTATTACGTCGCTGTATGGCGACGTTTTGTGACGTACATATTTATTACGTCGCTGAATTGCGATGTTTTGTGACGTATATTTTATACGTCGCTGAATTATTTCATATAGGGCAACTGGCCCGATCGAAATCACAAATTTTCACCAAAATTTTCTTCCTGCTCGATCCCCCTCTCCCCTATCCCCCAGCGAACCCTCCCCTCCGGCGACCACTCCCTCCGGCGACCCCCTCCCCTTCTCCCCCCGGCGACCCCGCTTGCCCGCTGACCCCTCCCTCCGGCGACCAGCCTCCCTCCTCCGACGAAGTCTTCGTCGCCTTCCTCCTCCGACGAAGCCACCCTCCTCGCCGCCTCCATCCTCCGACGAAGCCACCCTCCTTAGGTAAACCCTAACCCTAGCCCTAGCTATCTAGACACAGACACGGACACGAGAACCCTAACCTTAGCTGGGTTGGTCTTGCTGTCGAGGGGGGAGGGAGGGGTGGGGGTGGGTGTAGGGGGTGGGGGGGTCTTACTGTCGAGGGGTGGAGGGAGGGGTAGGGGTACCCGGGGGTGGAGGGGTCTTGCTATCGATGGGGGCAGGGTTGGGGTGGGTGCAGAGGTAGGGGGAGGGGGGGTCTTACTGTCGAGGGGGTAGGGGGAGGGGGGGCAGGGGTGGGTGGGTGCAGGGGTATGGGGGAGGAGGGTAGGGGTAGGTGGGTGTAGGGGTAGGGGGAGGGGGGCAGGGGACAGGACCCTAACCCTATTTCGGACCCTATGGGCCCATTCACCGTTCTGTACACTGATTTTGAATATTATTTGACTCTGTTAGACATGTATGTTTGTTGGACATATATGTTGGTGATATTTAATTTGTTGGTATTTTTATTGAGTACATGCATGATATTTAGTTGTAGACTGTAATGATGGGAGACTGTTATTCATCTATTAGTTATAGACTGTTATGATGGGAGACTGTTAATTGTGATGATATCTGCGACGGGGATGACAAATATACCTACGCTGGGTTATAAGCGATGATTTGATATACAAAGGAGGTGCTGCCCAAATTTTAAAAAAATAATGTGTATTTTGTGATGATGTGTGTCTGTGTTTGCAGTGAATGTGAACACAGACACAAAGCATAACAAAAATACCAATTTTTTTTTATATTTTTTTTATAACATCTGCGACGTATAGCGACGTTCTGCGACGTTTTGCGACGTAGAGAACACGTCGTTATACGTCACCAAATAGTGACGTAACGTCGCTATACGTCGCTATACTGCTGACATTGCATATGACCACCTGAAAGCTGACGTCGCTAAAGTTGTCGCTAGGCGTCGCTAAAATGCTGACGTGGCTGCCATGCCATATCATCATATATAAAGTTGACGACGTCGCTAAGTGGTCGCCCTACGTCGCTACAGTGGCGACGTATGATGACGTCGCTATCGGTCGCTAATGTTGCGACGTCTAGCGATAATAACGTGACGTCGCAACTAGCGACGAATTGCGACAAAATTATAATCTACGACAAGCATATACGCGACATCTAATTTTCGTCGCTAAATACGTCGCTAATAGAAATTAGCGACGGATTTTTCTTTTTTAGTGACGTATTCGGACGTCGCTAAAAGGGATTATTTTAGTAGTGCTATAAACTTCCCTCAACTCACTCTCTTTCCCTCACTTTCATTCCCCTCAACTCACTCTCTTTTACCTAGCTTCTCCAGAGCTCCACTCGAGCGGCCGATCCCGTGCGCCGAAGCCAAGTCCTACTCGGCCAACCCGAGCGCCCGTCACCGCGGCCCGTCTCCCGCCGGCCTCCGGCGACCCCGACCCAGCCCGCGCGCGCCGCCTCCTCCGGAGCCCAAGCCGCGACCTCCGGCGGCCATCCGGCCATCGCCCCGTCCGTGCGCGCCTCAAGCGCTCCAGGCAACCCGCTTTCCGCGCGCGCCTCCAGCGCCCCGGCGCCATCCCTCTCGCCCGCCTCCCTTGGCCAGAGCCTTCCGGCGCTTTCTGCCGCGCGTATTCCGTCTCGCCGGTTGCCTTTCGCGCCGGCCAGAGCACCGCCCGCCGTGCCCTAGACCCGGCGCCGCCCTCTTTCGCTCGCCCCGGCCCTCTCCGGCCAACCCCTCGACCTCCAGCAGCTTCCCCGAACGATTCCGCGGCTATCTGTGCCCGGCCCAGCCAGGCGCGCCCTCCCGCGTGCGCCCCGCTGTTCCAACAACGCTGTTCAGCGCTGTTCCGGCGATCTCTGCTGCTGTCCGCGAGTTTGGGATTTTTTATGAGTCTACGGAAACGTGGTTTTCTATCTCTATTTTTGTATCTGAGAGCTCTAGCCGAGCAACCTAAGGTATATCTCGTGTCCCCGTGTCCCTACCTTAGTGTCGATGATGATACGGTCCCCGATCCCATTATGGGATTCGGTTTAGGCGATTGTAGTTTCGAATTTTCCGGATTCCAATTCAGAATAATTTGATTTTGTGGATTCCGGTTTCCCAAACTTTATTTCGGGATTTTCGAATTTAATTCGGGAGTATTCTGTGGTTTTGGCTACAAATAATTATGATGTGTTTTTAGGTTGGATATTTTTCTGCGTGGAATATTATTGTGGATGGTTTGGGTTGTTTCCCTGGTTTGGAATATTATTTATGTTGACTTTTGGCACCGTCCCAGGATTGGGTTGTCCTAATTACAGAGGAGATGCTGCCCAAATTTTCGAAAAAGTTTCCAAAAATAAATTGTTTTAAAATGGGATTCTATTTTCAAAATTCGGTATTTTGCAAACGGAATACGAAAGTGGTTTTGTCGATTTAAAAGTTGATTTTTGGAGTTTCGTATCCCCGATTAGGCGATGATCGTATCGGTCAAATGAGCCTCGACGAAGCGCAAATGCTACAGGGTTCCTGTACGTTGAGGCGCTAGCCAGCAACATGACATTTGGACCAAGTTTGAGACGTATTTTACAACTATATTTATATTTATAATTATTTTTAGAACTGGTACTGCTGTTAGTATTTTTGGTGCAGGGCTTCGGCCTACTGTTTGGACCATTCACGGCACTCAGAGCTCGCCTAGATGATTAATTAATTTATGTAAAAATTTGTAAAGTGCATAAGCCCAGTTTTCTATTTTATTTCGCTGTGACCCTGTATTGTGTAGTTTAGGTTTTTTACTTTCTTTTCTGAGTTGGTTTTCGTTATTAGACGCGTAATTATAATTTGGGTATTAATTATTTTGTATAAAACTAATAAGATTTTCACGATAAATTAACTTGAATAAAATATTAGTAGATAACGAAGTCCATGTTTTATCACTAAAAGGAAAATATATATATATATATATATATATATATATATATATATATATATATATATATATATATTTTTTTTTTATCACTAAAAGGAAAATATATATATATATATATATATATATATATATATATATATATATATATATATATATATATATTTTATATATATATATATATATATATATATATATATATATATATATATATATATATATATATAAATATATATATATATATATATTAATATATATATATATATATATATATATATATATATATATATATATATATATATATATATATATATATATATATATATATATAATATATATATATATATATATTAAAATCCAAAGTTTTGCCAAATTAACCAGTAATTGCCATTTTTCTAATTAATTAAATAACCGACTTTTTAAATTAAAATAATAAAGAACGTAGATTGCGACGTTAGACGATTTTCGGTAGATTAACTAAATAATCTAAAATATGACCACTACTAAAATACAGTAAATTAGCGATGACATATTAGCGACGGAAAATTTTTGTCGGCGTTAGCGACGAAATTGCTGCAAATAACCGACAGCGTACCGACGACCAGCCGATACAATTTTTATTTTATTTTAAAGGAGAGAAAAGGTCGCTCATCCGTCGTTAGGGCATCGGAGATATAGCGACGGATAAGTAGCCGTCGCCATTGTCACGCCCTGATTTCGTAGAATCGATAGTCGTCCCCCGGACATGATGCCGTGCGAACCTAAGTTGCGATCGCACAAGGCATAGCCATAAGGTTATCCGAAACACAACATCAAGTTAGAGTACACAGAGAAGTTGATTGACACATTCGAAATAGAAGTAAACTTTTTCATTGATAATAAAACTTTATTTACATTGACTTCATTACATTCATTGCCGCGCGGGCTACAACATGACTCGACTTACAAAAATGAACGCCGATGAGATAGTCGTTCCATACATTACATCCCTTTTTACAAGCAAAAACCATTACACATTTTCACCTGCGATCGAGGAAAGCCGAGTCGCCATTGGTCTTCTTTTGTACTGAATGCAGAGTCTTCAAAAGGAATTCAGAAACAAGCCTTTACACGGACGAGGCTTCAAAAGTGTCCACGCCGCCTTGAGATTTTAGGTGGCACGCCCTTCGTAGTTCGGGGTACCTGCGTGGAGAGCGAGGATCAGTACATTACACTTTGTACTGGTGCGTGGCTATTTAAGTTCCAAGCTCTCATTTGGTTGAAGAGTTTATATGACTTAGAGTATGAATGTTTCTAACCATCCTAATGAATTTCAAACAAGCATATGACAAGCATAATGAAATTTACGTTGAAACATACCCACTGCGGACCGCGTCGCGCCTTATAAAACTTACCATGTTCTTCCTTGTCAATTGTTATCATTTCCATACCAAGTGCAACATTACGTGTGATTGGTCACTGGCATCACAAGCCATCCTGGACGTATAGTTTTGTTAATCGGGGTCCTTTCAACGCAAGTAGCTAGCTCCGTTGCAAGTCCCCGCTTAACCTGTGCTGAAACCTTATGCACGACTATACCCTGTTTCCTCCTAGGCCGAAACAGTCCCGTGGCCTCGGGTTGCCGCTCGAGGAAACTATCACCTTGTCGACAAGTTGTCCATAACCGTGTGAAGGCATATTTTCCTTTTTAGTTATTAAGACATAACCTACATTCTCTTTGAAAACTCAATCCTTTTTCCCGTGTTCGTGCCCTTGCATTTATCCTTTCCTTCACACAACATTATCGATTTACCTAGGAAGGGGGTCGAGAAGAGAAGGGTCAGCCACTCACCTTGAGTTTACTCCGGCGAGAGAACTTGTTGGTCGCGCTAGACGTTGCCTACGCGATTACCTGAAATCGCACAAGCAAGCGATTAGAACACTGTATTATTCAAGGAGTTCGATAGGAAATGCGAGTTCGAAATGCAAGCCATAAAAACCATCGAAAATATTCACGAAAATGCATTCAGAAAACAAAGCCAAAACCAACGCAAGCGGCGTAAAAAGCAGAGCAACGGAAGGTCTCTCCCGACTCAGCCACAGAGTCAACCCTCGAGACGCAACCCGCTGAATATGGGACTTGGTTCCGAAGAAGACATTCCATAACGAGGAATGGATCTTAATTCAACCGTTCCCGTTCGATCGACTCGGTCGATCCCAACCTATCGGTCCCGACCGAATCGATAGCGACAGTGTTCCTTTTTTGCGCACCCCGTGGACAGAGTACGGGGCACGATTTAGGGACGGGGCACTACACCATAACCAACTAAGAAAAAGTTTTGTCCTCGAAACTTAAAATAGAACCTATCTCAACGAGAACAATGAAGGGAACTTCTCCTTTATTTCTGACTCAAGCTCCCATGTCGACTCCTCGACCGAATGGTTTCTCCAGAGGACGCGGACGAGTGGAATAGCACGGTTGCGGAGAAGTTTATCCTTGTGCTCCAGGATTTGTATCGGCTCTTCGATATATGACAAGTCCGCCTTCAGGTCCAGCTTACCCAAATCTACTACATGCCTCGGATCGTGCACGTACTTCTGCAATTGCGAGACGTGGAAGACGTCATGTACCTCTGACAATGCAGGCGGCAAGGCAATTTGGTAAGCTACCGGGGCGACTCGCTTCAATATTTCGAACGGGCCAACAAATCTTGGGCTCAACTTTCCTTTCGCACCGAACCGAAAAACTCCATGCATAGGCATCACCTTCAGGAATACATGGTCGCCTTCAGGGAAATCGAGGGGGCGTCAATGCGTGTCGGCATAGCTCTTTTGCCGGCTTTGTGCTATCTTCAATCTATTCCGTATTAACTTGACCTTCTGCATGGTCTGCTCCACCAGCTCCGGACCAAGTATCTGTCGTTCCCCGACTTTATCCCAGCAAATGGGCAATCTGCACTTCCGGCCGTACAAAGCTTCATACGGTGCCATGTGGATGCTGGACTGATAGCTGTTGTTGTATGCAAACTCGGCCAGCAGTAGATGGACGTCCCAACTTGACTTCAAGTCGATCGCACAGAGTCGTAACATGTCTTCGAGGATTTCGTTCACCCGCTCTGTTTGGCCGTCAGTCTGAGGATGATAAGCTGAGCTAAACTTCAACTTGGTCCCCAACGCTGAATGTAGACTACTCTAGAAGCGTGCTATGAATCGTCCATCCCGATCAGAGACGATAGAAACTGGGACCCCGTGCAGCCGAACTATTTCGTCAAGGTATATCTGAGCAAGGCGGTCAACGCTCCAAGTAACTTTGATGGCGATAAAGTGCGCTGACTTGGTTAGTCGATCGACGATGACCCAGATAGCATCGTTTTCCCGTGACGTCTTCGGCAAGCCAACAACGAAGTCTATAGTGACATGATTCCATTTCCACTTTGGAATGGCAAGGTTCTGCATCTCCCCGCCTGGTCGCTGGAGCTCGGCTTTGACTTGCTGACAGGCCATACATTTTGACACAGAGAGCGCTATGTCCCTCTTCATGTCGTGCCACCAAAAGACAACACGGAGGTCCTTATACATCTTGGTGTTGCCAGGATGCAAGGAATATTTTGTATAATGCACCTCCGACATTATCTCCTTTCTAAGTTCTGCGTCGTCCGGTACGCATAGCCGTCCCTTCACGCGCAACACTCCCGACTCGTCCTCTGCAAAGTCTGACGCTTTCCATGACGATATCATCTTTCGTATCTTCTCCAGGTAGGGGTTGTCCTTCTGTGCAGACTTAATCCTCTCCAGTAGGCTCGGTTCCACCCGCAGTTGCGCCAGTTTTACGTCTCTGAAACGAACTCGGAGCTCGATGCCCATTCCTTCCAAGTCGTGCAGCAGTCGATCGTTGATGCATAACGAAGCTAAGTACTTCCGGCTCAGCACATCTGCTACCACATTTCCCTTGCCCGGCGTGTAGTCGATTTATAAGTCATAGTCTTTGATTAGTTCGAGCCATTGCCTCTGTCGCAAATTCAGTTCTTTCTGGGTGAAGAGATACTTGAGACTTTTGTCATTCGTATAAATCCTGCACGCCACGCTATAGAGATAGTGACGCCACAGCTTCAACGCGAACACAATTGCCGCTAGTTCTAGGTCGTGCGTGGGGTAGTTCACCTTATCCCTCTGCATGAGCACACACCCCAAGCCCTGGCCAGAAGCATCGCTGAAGATTTGAAATCCCTCCGTCCCTTCAGGAAGAGCAAGTATCGGAGCCGAAACGAGCCGTTGTTTGAGCTCCTGGAAGGAAGCTTCACAGTCATCTGACCACTTGAATGCGACTCCTTTCTGGGTGCGGCGAGTCAACGGTGATGCGATCTTCGCGAAGTCCTTCACGAACCGTCGGTAGTATCCCGCCAAGCCTAGGAAGCTTCGAATTTCGCTAACTGATGCGGGTCATTTCCAATCAGCAACTACCTCGAATTTCTTCGGATCGACTGCGATGCCCACGGTGGAGATGATGTGCCCAAGGAATGAGACGTTGTTCAGCCAGAACTCGCACTTGCTCATCTTCGCGTACAACTGATTCTCTCAAAGGATTTGGAGTACCGTCCGCAGATGCTCTGCATGTTGCGCTCGATCCTTCGCGTAGACGAGGATGTCGTCGATGAAGACTACTACGAACTTGTCAACGAATGGACGGAACACCCGATTCATTAGATCCATGAAGACGGCAGGGGCATTTGTCAGACCGAACGACATTACCAAGAACTCGTAGTGGCCATAACGAGTACGGAAGACAGACTTTGGCACGTCATATGGCTTGACTTTGAGTTGGTGATAACCCGATCGCAGATCAATCTTCGAAAACACCGTTGCACCTTGGAGCTGGTCGAACAAATCGTCGATGCGGGGCAGAGGGTATTTGTTTCGGACAGTGGCTTTGTTCAATTCCCGATAGTCGATGCAGAGTCGTATCGATCCATCCTTCTTCTTCACGAATAGCACGGGCGCACCCCACTGCGAGACACTCGGATGGATAAACCCTCTATCAAGTAATTCCTGAAGTTATGCCTTCAATTCTTTCAATTCAGCAGGGGCCATTCTGTACGGGGCTTTCGAGATCGGCCGGGTGTCCGGGAATGTGTCGATGGTGAACTCTATTTCTCGATCGGGCGGCATGTCGGGTAGCTCGTTCGGGAACACGTCTGGGAATTCTGCCACAACCGCATTTGCACCATCATGTCGCATGTCTGGAACGGAAGCTAGATAGCCTTCTCATCCGAAATGCAGCATCCGTCGAGCAGATATTGCGGAGATCACCATGCAGGTTGGCGACGCCTCACCACACGAGTAGCAGAATTCAGGTACTCCAGGTATGCGAAATGTGACCTTCTTTTCAGCGTAGTCTATGGTTGCGATGCACGGAACGAGCCAATCTATGCCCAGTATGATGTCGAAGTCCTTTATATCTAGAACTATCGCATCAAGACCGATCTTTTGACCCCCGATACATATGGTTCCTCCCCCGCAGGCTATGTTTGTGAGTAGTGGCACGCCCGACGGCATACTTACGCTAAGGTCAAGGTCTAACAACATTACAGGAAATTTGTGCTCGGCGGCAAAGTCCGTCGATATGAAAGTATGCGATGCGCCTGAATCAAATAACACACGAGCAGGTACATTATTGAAGTTCAATATACCTGTCACGATAGTATCGGAAGCAAATGCCTCGTCTCGAGTCGGAGCAAAGACACATCCCTGAGCATTAGAGCGTCAGTCTTGGTTGTTGGATTGAGTGTGCTGAGGAGGTCGGGGCGCTTGTCCTCGATTCTTCTGGCGGTGTTGTTGTGGTGGTGCGTTGGGATGATTTGGTCTACGGACCGTGCAATCTTTCTTGTGGTGACCCTTCTGTCCGCAAACAAAGCATCCCCCTTCGTAGACAAAGCACATGCTCGCCTCATGCCAAAAGAAACCGCACTTGGTACATCGCGATGATGGGTTATGTCCCTGGTAACCGCCATGGTTCGGACGCTTTGACGCATGATTTTTGTAATGACCCGCTCCGCCCTAGCAGAACGCCGATTCAAACGGCTAGTGCAACGACTCAAACGAGCCGTCGACCCGAAGAGTTGGCATCGACTTGATAAAGAATCGATACAAGGCTTACATTGGCCCGTCAAGATGAATCCAGACTTAGACTTTCAAAGGCGCGCTCGAAGTATCGCTAGGCCGATGCAAACATCGCTAAGGTGGGTGGCTCCGATGAACCCGTCTTTGCTTAGCCTAGACACATAACAATACGGACACTATTGCTAGAATCGCTAGGCGATAACACCGAGCATGTTAATAAATGACTCAACGTACCTAGCTAAGGGAATAATCCCATCTTGTATGCTTGTATAGAATATGGAAAGAAACATGAAAAATGTGAGAACTCTCGCACCGTACTCCACGCTCGTGCTAAGGCACAAGCTTATGTTCAAGTTCCCTATGCGTTCAACAATGAAACAATGAATGGATTACAACAATGAAACGGGAAGACTATCAACATAGTCGTTCCGAGTAGAGTATAGCAGCATTGAAAGATTATAGGACCGATGGGTCGCCAAGGCGACTCCCGCACGGGGAGTTGCAAAATATATAAATGAATCGATGAATGAATGAATAAATATGTGAATGAAATGAATCAATGAACAAACGGACAAGTGAAAGAAAGAATGAATAAAAGATAAGAAAGGAAAGAATGGTTAGCGACAGGTATGACGGGCACGTGCAACGGGACTCGCTACCCGCGCTGCACGGACGTCAACCTGGTCGATAACGCATTGTGGCTAAGGGTTAGCCTATGACTCAGAGACAACTGTTAAGTTAAAATAATAATAAAATACGAAATGGTTGTGGACGGACTCGTGCACGAGTGAAAAGGGATTCCAATGGCAACGAACGACGATTTTGTGGCCGGCCTAGGCGAAATCATGGCCTACGGGCGGACAGGTGTGCGGGCTTGGACACATAACCAAACGTAAGGCCGGTTATTCAATAGTCTATCAAGGTGTACCAGCCGTCACGCTTGATAGATGAGAATGCCACAGGGAAAAATGTCCAAAATGGCTGACATGCCAGCGACCGGTGCATATAGATTTAGGTGGGCTTTGCTGGTGGCAATTCACGTGCAAGTTCTTGCATTGAAATCAAAGTAGTCTAAAGTTAACTGAATGAAGCGCCTTATGAATAGGCTTGAAATCTAACGCACCAAATGATAAGGAGTACTTCGTGCAAATGAATTTGAAAACATGCCTACGATGCGTTAGAATCTAAGGCAGGAACACGCCCTTGGCACTGAATGCTTACGTGAATCATGTCAAGTTAAAATATATGAACTGTTGTCTAACTTGGTTTACTTTGGAAAGGGAAGGTCGGACGGTAAGTATGGGTAAGTCGTGTATGTATTTCTATGCGACACTTGTATTCGGCAACACGAGATAGGCTATGAGATATGCCATGAAAATGATCATAAGGCAAGATTAGAAAGACAATAAATGATAGAGATGCACAAAAGAAAATAGAACGTGTTTGGTAATGATAGCATTGTGGGCGAGCTAGCCTCCCCACCAGCACATAACAATGTACTGATAACCCCACAGTCTGCTTGCAGGAAGCAGGAAACGTCAGCGGGTGCGGAGCCTTCCTCGAACGTGCTAAGGCGCGGAGCTATCTCTGGAGCCTCGGAGCGTTGCAAGGAGCTGGAGCACCATATACAGGACATAATATATGGGAACATTGCCATGAATCATTCCATCTTGTAAGCCACTTGGCACGCCTTTTATGTTTCAGAGAGAGAGAGAGCTTGAGAGACTTGTAAACTCGGCCTAGTACCGCTTGTAAACTTCTTGAATATCAATAAAGAGTTGAATTTGCTTCAATTTGTGTTCATTTACTTTTCGCTGCAAATGGAGACACTCTGTGCGACTCTGTGGCATAGCTCAAATCGGCCGTTTCTGGACTTAGCCTTGCACGGGCGCAACCTAGGCCCGTGCGGCATCACGCCTTAGCGAGGACGATCGCTCATGTGGGAGCGGGGCATGACAGATTGGTATCAGAGCACGACTTTACGTCCTTGGACTTCACGTCAATTTCTCAGTTTTGAAAGCTCGTCGTTGGAAAAAGAAGTATACGCTCTCTCTCATTGTGCCTTTGTAAACCCCCAAAATTTTTACTAATTTTTTTTATATAAATTTGGTTTTAATTTTTGCCTTGTATTGTACGTCGCATAGTCATATTATACATCGCGTACGAGTTCGTATTTTTGTATGCCTCGTCGAGTGCGAATATGTGCGAGATACATATTTTTGTAAAACATTTATTTTAGAAGCTTGGTTTTTCAAATAATAAATATTTTCGATTACTTAAAATGGTAAAATGCGTCGCATTGGAAATTTCTAAAACTTATTTTAGAAAACTACGTTTTTGTGCATATAAGGTGCATAAATTTGGATTTCATATATATAAGTCTATTTTCAAAATTAATTAGTATTAATATTTTATTAATCAAAAATATATTTAAAAATACTTATTATTTTTGAAATTATTATTATTAGTATTTTTGGAAAATATATTTTGAAATTATTATGGCGATTTAAATCTTGATTTAATTTTATGGATTTATTTAAATAGTTAAATTAATATATATATTTGAAATTTGATTGATTTTAAACTAAAGGATGGAATTTAATTAGATTTAAATTGATTTAGATTTGGATTAAAATTTATTGAATTTGATTTAAAATAAATAGAGGAATTATCTAAAGGGATTTGTAACTATCATAATCCTTATCTACATAGTAGCTTCCACCTCCTATATAAGGAGAGGCTCATTATTCTCTATTCTATTAATTTTCTCCACCTACAAAGGTGTTTGTGCATCGCGTCCGTGCACATCAAGCCATATCCATTCACTTCTTCTATTTTTCATCCAAATTGATTAATGTTCTCATTAAAAAAATTCTCTTTTCCCTTCCATCTATTTTCACTTATCACAAATTTTTACTATCCTTTTACCGATCAACCAAGTCCGTCTATCCTAGTAGTCCTTAAATTTCGAGTAAGAAAATTTTCAAAGGCGGGTAGATTTGTAACTCATCTTCCCGAAATTATTAGTTTTTAAATTATATCTATATATTTTAATTTCGTGTTTAAAAGTAATTTTCGTAGAAATTTTGTAAAAGATATTTTGTGATTACTTTGGTTTGAAATAATATTTCTAAAAAAAATGTTCTCAAATTTTTATTTAAAATATAAAATATATTTTTATTATTTTTGGTCTTCTAAAAATTGGTTTTAAAAAAAATGAGCAATAAAAGATTTTTTTTTTGTCTATTTATTTTTAAATAACGATTTGGATTTATAAAAGTAAGTTTTATAATATTTAATGAAATCGAGTATTATTTTGATATGTTAATCAGTTATTTGATTATATTTGAATTTATTTAAATTATCTTGATGGTTATCAACTATACTTTAAATTATGTTGATAATTTAAATATTGTATAAAATACTTATGATGACTAATTAGAGCATTACGATTTGTCTAATCTAGATTTAAAATGTTATTTGATTAAATGATTTATTTATTATTTGATTTAAATTATTTTGATAAATATTAGATATTATTTTAAAGTTATTATGTTGAGTTTGATTTGGATTTGGATTCATATGATTTGAATTATTTGATAATATAGAATAATACTTAAAGTTATTATGGTGATCATTTAAAGGTTTGCAATCAAATTGATTTAAATTTATGGAAAGATTTATCCATTAGAAATTCTTATCCTATTGGAATCATATCTAGCATTAATTAGATCATTTTTTATTTAAATCAAATCATATCTAATTTAGGAGATAAATCTGAAATAAATACCTATATAAACCCAATACATCCCCCTTCTATCAGCCATAATTCGAAATTATTTTTAGTCCAATAGAAACTCTAAAATTCGTCATTAGAATTCAGCTCCGCTTTTTAGCAGTAAGAGCAACTTGGAACGACGATATCTCCTAGCTCCGAACTCCGTTTCGCCTCTAGTTTTTTTTTTAAAGAAGCGTATCGAGGTAAGATTTCCAAAAACATATTTTAATAGACAAAATTCGTTCTGTAGATTTCTACAAAACTGTTTGAGTATCTAGTGTCCCAAAAATAAACGTGTTTCAGTATTTTTGCGATTTCGGGAGATTCCGAAAACGAAAATACGATCCGTTTAGTTTTTCGGAAAGCTAATACCAAAACTTATACCATATCTTAACTTCAGAATTTATTATATAAATTTAATTGGTGCAGTATTAATTATAATTAGATAATAGACTATTTTCAGCATCTGAAGTTGTTCCTGCACCTTCCTCTTTGTGCGCTGTTGTTGATTCATCGCGAGGACATCATCTTACCTCACTCTGACATCAGAAAAGACACCTTGTCTTTACTGTTTAATTTCTTTCTTAATATCATGCATGATTTTTTTTTATGTTGTTCTTTCAAAATTATATATATGCAAATTATTATATTTTATGCAATTGGCTTAGAGTTAAGGGACCACCGAATGTTTAGTGCATCTCATAAACTGTCACGATGTGCCACGGATTGTGTGTGAGTTGTGAGTCACATATAGATGCGGACTTGCGTGCTGACTGATCATTGGCGCGTACAGGCCGTGCATTAGGATATAACTGTTGGTAAATTATGTAGAAGACTTGGCAGTTATTAAGGATTAAACAGTGTCGTGGAGTCGACACATGTATAGTATCATGGGGAGGGGGGAGACAGTTATTAGCGTAGGGGCTACATGTTCAGAACACACATAGATTTGGGCCGATAGTGTCTCGTATGAGCGCTACTTACTGCCCCGGGGCCGATAGTTCCCGTATGAGAGCTACTTTCTGCCCATGGTCGATAGTGTCTCTTATGAGCGCTACCTACTACTACTCTCTCTCCATCTATGCTGAACACCTAAGCTCCTGCGTAGAACGTTGTCTTCTCAAAGTGTATATCACATAGAATGGTTAGGAACCTTTACACATGTATATTTTCTATTGAGCTCTTACTATTCAGTTATGGCATGATATTATGTGTCTTGTTACGTCCCTCTGAGGACCTGGTTTTTTCCCAGGTGTGTGTTCATGTTTTCTACAGGTGTTCTAGCCAAGGCCGTGATCTTCCCCATTTCTCGAAGATGATTGCTCTTGGTTCGTTTTATCATTTGGTCGATCGCCTCCTTGTACATTTATTTCATTGAGATAGTTGGTAGTGGACTTTGTCTCCGCCCAACGATTGTACCATAACTATTCAAGTTGATTCTATCTTTATTTTATTATACATTTATGGATGAGATTTAGCATGTCTTGGTTCTCTACATTTTACAGCTTATGTATTTATACGAGGATTCCATACATTGGAGTATTTTTCGTATGAATACAGCTGGCATGACTACGTTCTTAGTCCTACGTATTTTGAGACTGGGCGTTACATATTTTTGTGGTGGCCCATTTAGGTCGAGTTTACCGTTTCGGTTACATGACTGTACCGAACGGGCCTGCAATATATGATTAGAGTCTAGAATCTCATCCACTTACTTGACATCCTTTATTGACATCAAATTCCAAACTCTAGTTCGTCCTCCTTGATTTGTATCTTGCTTGACTCCTTCTACCATAAATTCTTAGTTTCATGCTTACCAAGATGATTACACTAGTATATGCCCACAGGTTAAACACATGGCTAGAATGTTATATTGACAATTAATATGCATTGAGATTGTATTTGAGTTATAAAGGCATTTATTTCCCTAGAGATATGATCTTAAGGATTAGTTAATTCCAAGTTGGGTAGTAGCATACTACGGCTTCCAAGGGATAGTTGAAATTTTATTTTGATATTACAAGGTGTATACACAAGGGGATAGATAGATCGGGAAAACAAATTGATTTGATTTTGATATTGAAGGTCTTTGAAAAATAATTATGATTCATTTGATTATAGCTTGAAGAGATATAAAGTTAGTTGAAAAGAAAATTTTTCTAAAATTCAAATACTGCCGTAAGATTTATGAGGGAGATTGATAAGGCTTAGTAAATTTTATGGTTTTAAATTAAGTTGTACGATTCGCGATTGATAAATTGGAAACTTTTGAGTTGCAAGTTTGACGTAATGATAGCACAAATTTTGGTTTAAATAATTTGAAGGGTATAGAACCAATCGAGGATTATTTTTAATGTTAAACTCTTGTATGAATTACGGTTGTTACACCCATTTAAATTTTGAGTTTAAGAAGAAGAAGAATATGTAGATTTGATTTGTGGCACAATAAAAGTTTCTTCAAGGTTGGTTAGAAAATCTGAGGAATTTTAATTCATGATTTTTACCACTAGATAAAAGGAAGCCTAGTTTAAGATACAATTTAAAAAAATATTATGATAAAGGTCATCTTTGAGTTGATTAAAGAAATTTAAATTTATGAGTATGTTTGGCAGATAATTTTGTAGATTATTTTGAGAACTAAATGGAGAAATTTTGAGGAACTCAAAATTTATAGATTTAAAATCTTATTTTTGATAGGCAACCAAGATAAACAACAGTAGTCCACATTGATTGCCATATCACTCATGACCATGATAGTCGTATATTCTCAAATGCAGTTAGTCATCTACCAACCCATGTGATTATATTTCAATATTGATTCACTCAATCTTTCATCGTGATCTTCTAACCATTGCAATTTAAAAATGATTTGATCGTTACTAGAGACTATCTTCTCTAGAACTGTCCCCTGAATCTATTTTACCATGATCTGGTAGATTCCTTAATTATCCTTACTTCGTGTTATATCTTGATTTTATTTTGTGTTCGGCAACTAAACACCTTATGAAATTCCTACTTTCTGTTTTAAATCCTTTTGTGCCCTTTACCATGTCTTGGATATTTGGAGCACAACACTAGACTTTTCCTTCCAACAAATTTTATATGCAAGACCTAGAAGAGCCCACCTTCATGTAGGTATATCATGTCCCACTAAAACACGTCACCTTGTATTATATTTTCACGATATGACTTTGGGTCATAAGAGACTAAACTATAACCTTTACCATAAAACCAAAATACTTTCTAACTATAGATGAGACTCGACCTCGACTCAATTCTTTCAACCCAATATATGATTTTGTTCTACTTAAGTCCTTACATGCTTAACCTTACATTTTATTTTGATTGCTGTACCTATCACACCATTAGTTTAATTCTTGTAAGTTGGGTAGAATACCTCACGACCTAACCAATATTTTGTGGACCGCATTGATAGGTTAACTTGGACCATAGAATTCAGTAGACCCTAACTTATCTAGTCAACCAAGCCGACTGCATAGGCCCAAATTTCGGGCGGAACTTAGATTTTATAAGACCTTGGACTAATTGATTTCTTTCACCATTACCCTTTACTTATTATTTTATCTACCTATGATGCTAAAATAGCTTACTTTTGCAAGCTTATTCTTTATCAAGCTTGATCATGACATATGTTTAATGTGGACGCCCACTAATACATTGCCTAATTCAGAACCGACGTATTATGGTCTGATCAACCATAGTGCACTTGGTTCGCTTTTCATGTATCATACTACGTGGATGGAGGCATAGTTAAACTTGCCCCTAGAGTCTCCTCCGCAATTACCTCGGCAATTCTTTTGGAATTATATAGCCGCCTTTGAATCATATATTGGCATTCGAAAACATCCCCCTTGGACTCTTGTTGGCTTTCGTCTTTTAACTATTCTAGACAAAGCTTGTGATTGATAGATAGACCAAACCATTCTCCTAGGACCATGATATTTGTATATACTTGGGGATAGTTAACCACCGACCAACCAATATGACTATCCCCGCCTTGAGCTACTTGCCTTTTTCCTCGACCCTAGAATCAACTTTCATGACCTTTTTGAAATATTAAAGATGATTCAACTCTAAACCTAGACGACCCTATATCTTCTATCATGAACCCAATCACTTGAATGATTCATATCCTTCTTTTATTCGTGCCCTCAACCTAGACACTTACCATACAATCTTCTTCGAAGTGCCATATTCCCCAAAGTCCCCAAAATATCCACTTAAGCTACTTTCATCGTACTATCATGATTTTTACCTTGACTAGCAACCCTCGTTCAATTCCAAATTCGTAAATTATTTCATCGTTATCGGAATCACGATTTTCTCGCCCAACGATTTGTGTTGCCTTACCCTCGTATCTTCTCACCCCTAACTTATTCTTAATTTCGAGGACGAAATTCTTGTAAGTTGGGTAGGATGTAAACCCCCAAAATTTTTACTAATTTTTTTTATATAAATTTGGTTTTAATTTTTGCCTTGTATTGTACGTCGCATAGTCATATTATACATCGCGTACGAGTTCGTATTTTTGTATGCCTCGTCGAGTGCGAATATGTGCGATATACATATTTTTGTAAAACATTTATTTTAGAAGCTTGGTTTTTCAAATAATAAATATTTTCGATTACTTTAAATGGTAAAATGCGTCGCATTGGAAATTTCCAAAACTTATTTTAGAAAACTACGTTTCTGTGCATATGAGGTGCATAAATTTAGATTTCATATATATAAGTCTATTTTCAAAATTAATTAGTATTAATATTTTATTAATCAAAAATATATTTAAAAATACTTATTATTTTCGAAATTATTATTATTAGTATTTTTGGAAAATATATTTTGAAATTATTATGACGATTTAAATCTTGATTTGATGTTATGGATTTATTTAAATAGTTAAATTAATATATATATTTGAAATTTGATTGATTTTAAACTAAAGGATGGAATTTAATTAGATTTAAATTGATTTAGATTTGGATTAAAATTTATTGAATTTGATTTAAAATAAATAGAGGAATTATCTAAAGGGATTTGCAACTATCATAATCCTTATCTAAATAGTAGCTTCTACCTCCTATATAAGGAGAGGCTCATTATTCTCTATTCTATTAATTTTCTCCACCTACAAATGTGTTTGTGCATCGTGTCCGTGCACATCAAGCCATATCCATTCACTTCTTCTATTTTTCATCTAAATTGATTAATGTTCTCATTAAAGAAATTCTCTTTTCCCTCACATCTATTTTCTCTTATCACAAATTCTTACTATCCTTTTACCGATCAACCAAGTCCGTCTATCCTAGTAGTCCTTAAATTTCGAGTACGAAAAATTTCAAAGGTGGGTAGATTTGTAACTCATCTTCCCGAAATTATTAGTTTTTAAATTATATCTATATATTTTAATTTCGTGTTTAAATGTAATTTTCGTAGAAATTTTGTAAAAGATATTTTGTGACTACTTTGGTTTGAAATAATATTTCTAAAAAAAATGTTCTTGAATTTTTATTTGAAATATAAAATATATTTTTATTATTTTTGGTCTTCTAAAAATTGATTTTAAAAAAATGAGCGATAAAAGGTTTTTTTTTTTGTCTATTTATTTTTAAATAACGATTTGGATTTATAAAAGTAAGTTTTATAATATTTAATGAAATCGAGTATTATTTTGATATGTTAATCAGTTATTTGATTATATTTGAATTTATTTAAATTATCTTGATGGTTATCAACTATACTTTAAATTATGTTGATAATTTAAATATTGTATAAAATACTTACGATGACTAATTAGAGCATTACGATTTGTCTAATCTAGATTTAAAATGTTATTTGATTAAATGATTTATTTATTATTTGATTTAAATTATTTTGATAAATATTAGATATTATTTTAAAGTTATTATGTTGAGTTTGATTTGGATTTGGATTCATATGATTTGAATTATTTGATAATATAGAATAATATTTAAAGTTATTATGGTGATCATTTAAAGGTTTGCAATCAAATTGATTTGTTTTTTAAATAATTTATTTGATTTAAATTTATGGAAAGATTTATCCATTAGAAATTCTTATCCTATTGGAATCATATCTAACATTAATTAGATCATTTTTTATTTAAATCAAATCATATCTAATTTAGGAGATAAATCTGAAATAAATACCTATATAAACCCAATACATCCCCCTTCTATCATCCATAATTCGAAATTATTTTTAGTCCAATAGAAACTCTAAAATTCGTCATTAGAATTCAGCCCCGCTTTTTAGCAGCAAGAGCAACTTGAAACGACGATATCTCCTAGCTCCGAACTCCGTTTCGCCTCCAGTTTTTTTTTAAAAGAAGGGTATCGAGGTAAGGTTTCCAATAACATATTTCAATAGACAAAATTCATTCTGTAGATTCCTACAAAACTGTTTGAGTATCTAGTGTCCCAAAAATAAATGTGTTTCTGTATTTTTGCGATTTCAGGAGATTCCGAAAACGAAAATGCGATCCGTTTAGTTTTTTGGAAAGCTAATACCAAAACCTATACCATATCCTAACTTCAGAATTTATTATATAAATGTAATAGGTGCAGTATTAATTATAATTAGATAATAGACTATTTTTAGCATCTGAAGTTGTTTCTGCACCTTCCTCTTTGTGCTCTGTTGTTGATTCGTCGCGAGGATATCATCTTACCTCACTCGGACATCAGGCAAGACACCTTGCCTTTACTGTTTAATTTCTTGCTTAATATCATGCATGTTTTTTCTTTATGTTGTTCTTTCAAAATTATATATATATGCAAATTATTATATTTTATGCAATTGGCTTAGAGCTAAGGGACCACCGAATGTTTAGTGCATCTCATAAACTGTCACGATGTGCCACGAATTGTGTGTGAGTTGTGAGTCGCATATAGATGCGGACTTGCGTACTGACTGATCATTGGCGCGTACAGGCCGTACGTTAGGATATAACTGTTAATAAATTATGTAGAAGACTTGGCAGTTATTAAGGATTAAACAGTGTTGTGGAGTCGACACATGTATAGTATCATGGGGAGGGGGAGACAGTTATTAGCGTAGGGGCTACATGTTCAGTACACACATAGATTTGGGCTGATAGTGTCTCGTATGAGCGCTACTTACTGCCCCGAGGCCGATAGTTCTCGTATGAGAGCTACTTTCTGCCCATGGACGATAGTGTCTCTTATGAGCGCTACCTACTACCACTCTCTCTCCATCTATGCTGAAAACCTAAGCTCATGCGTAGAACGTTGTCTTCTCGAAGTGTATATCACATAGAATGGTTAGGAACCTTTACACATGTATATTTTCTATTGAGCTCTTACTATTCAGTTATGGCATGATATTATGTGTCTTTTTACGTCCCTCTGAGGACCTGGTTTTTCCCCAGGTGTGTGTTCATGTTTTCTGCAGGTGTTCTAGCCAAGGCCGTGATCTTCCCCATTTCTCGAAGATGATTGCTCTTGGTTCGTTTTATCATTTGGTCGATCGCCTCCTTGTACATTTATTTCATTGAGATAGTTGGTAGTGGACTTTGTCTCCGCCCAACGATTGTACCATAACTATTCAAGTTGATTCTATCTTTATTTTATTACACATTTGTGGATGAGATTTAGCATGTCTTGGTTCTCTATATTTTACAACTTATGTATTTATACGAGGATTCCATACATTGGAGTATTTTTCGTATGAATACAGCTGGCATGACTACGTTCCTAGTCCTATGTATTTTGAGACTGGGGCATTACAGCCTTGGGATGTTCAATGCAACAAGTCTAATATTTTCAAAAGCTCGTACGGGTACTCGGTTGGACGTGATCGATAGGCGAAGGCCCTTGTGCCACCACGACGAACTTGAGTTGGAAGGAACCGATGCTAAGAGTTAGCAAACAAAGTGCATGCTTGAATAAGCTTACGCTGACAATAGCAAACGAAGTACACGAGACCGGAGTATAGTTCCAGCCTTCTGGCTAAGCTGTGCCGCGTGTCGCGCACCTTGACTTTTGGGTACAATCGGGTCGCGTGCGATATCAAGTATCGCTCGATCGACAACGAAGATACACTTTGAGTATCTATCGATAAACGCATAGGCGTACCCGAAAGATTAGCTTGGATTTTGAGGATTAGTGCGAACGACTTAGTACGTCGAGGCGACGTGAGCGATTACGCTAGAGATTCGTCGAACGAATCTGAAGGATGTCTTAGCGCATGACGCGAACGTAATTGAGGACTAGATCGTATGGCTTGAATCCGAGTGGTGTATGTGATAGGTTCGGAGAAGAATAAGAATGAGTGTCGACGACTAGTCGAGTGGCTCGAACCCTGAGTGGTGTATGGACGTCATAGAAATTGTTCGAGCGAGACTAAAGGATTTACGGATCGTACGAGTATGTCGGCAAGCGATACGATCGCGCAAAGCCTTAGAACGTGTCACGCTTAGTTGGCCGTGACTTCAAAAGTCCCGAACAAGATGTCATTCGGACAACTTGACAATGGGCAACGCAAGCTAGAAAATGACTCGAAACGATGAATGAAAATGAATGGTCTTGATCGAAGAAACTTAGAGGATCGCGCGTACGATTTTGGATTGATTCAAATGAATTGTGTCTTGAGTTTGAACAACGATCTTGAAACTAGCTTGAGGAATAGCAGTTGAACTTGATCTTGAATATCGAATGGAATTGTGGTATATCCAGTTCGGACAATAGCATGAGTCGTACGACTCGAAATTGGTTACAAAGGAAGATCGTCAGGTTACGCATATCGTCGATGGTATTGAGGTATATCAAAGATCGATATACGATAACTCGGGGGTACTCTGACTCGGCGAATGACGAACGTGCAAATGTCATTGTTCTGACGGATGTTATACCCGGGATATTAAAACGTGTCGAGGAAAATATGGATGTGGCTCGATGATTTTCTGGTTGAATGAACGACGATCGGACTATCGAATAGAGATCTCGGCTTGAATAAAAATTAAATGTTTGGATTGCTTCGACGATAACCCCAACGTCGATATTCTTGTCTTATGCGAGCGCAACTCCAGCCTCGCACATGCGTCGTGCCGATTAGGGCGATCACTCCGCGTGAGCGCTGGTATGGTGATTCATACAGCGGGGGTGATTGAACTAGCATGGCATGACATTTTGTGTGCTTCGACTTGTGGTTTGATGTAAAGGTAAACTCGAGAATGAATCAGTGTATTTGATGATTGAACTTGAGGATTGAGTAGTCCAATCCGCGTATCGAGAATGAGATAGTCTAAACTCAAACAAGAGTTACGCCCTGATGAGAATGATCATTCCGCGGGAGCGTTGCATGGTGATTCATGAACCACCGTGGATGATCGGACTCGCGTGAGATTGGGGCACAATGTATTGTCGAGCTAGATGACCTCGTGATCGAATACATGAATTGGTTAGAATGGATATGTGAAGTATGTCGATTGGGTGATTTGAATAGATTTGAATATGCGCAATGAATACATTGATGCGAATAGGTGATCGTGCTCGATGTTTAGAAATCTGAGTGACGCGAGCTTGGGTAGAAAACCCCCCGTACTACCGACTTTGGTTTGACCCTAGGATTGGGGTCAGTGTTGGCATTATTGTTGGGGAACTATGATTCCAATCCTGATATTGACTTAGCCTCGAAAAGAAATAGCCTAGCGGTTAGGCGAGACGCCCTGTTTCAATTGTTAGCAATCGAAAGATTGATCTTGAGGATTGGCATGGATGGATAGCATGAATCACGAATATAGGAAACACTGCTCACGAGACTCGGCTGACATGCATATATTTCAGGGACGCCGGAGTATGTGCACGATGCGACTCGAGTGAGAATGATGAATTCTCTATCACGCGGTTTGGTGAATGCATGTATTTTGGGGACGCCTGGAATGCGTGCACGACCTAACCAAGTGACACATTGAATTCCAAACAAGACTTGAGGAATGAAAGAGTGTCGAGAACTTAGAATCGTGTTAAAAGAAAGAAATGATACTAGTACGAGCGTGGCTCAGAATCGAAGAAACGTGTGAGCGGATTGTGCGTGAACGACACCAAGATTGGCCCTAAACAAGCGAATGATATGGAATCGATATCGTGAAAGTAAAAATTGGTATAAGAGTTGAACCATTGATAGGAAGATATGCTCGACGATAGTGCAATACTTAGTATTGAATTAGACGGAAATTACTTAGACTTGGTCGACCCCGCTAAGAAGAAATCATACTGACTTCGTGAACAAGAACGCTTGAGAAGCGAATCGGGTCACCTCAATGACCGAGATAAACGAAAGTGAGTTTGCCTTAGCCTACGACCCTCATATTTAACGAATTACAACGTGCCTCGTGCGACCATTTCAGTCCCATGACACGGAGAAATAGCAACCAAGACGAAGAAACACTTGAATTTAATAAAGAACCATCAACTCTAAAATGAATGAAAAGTTATTCAATGAAAATCGACCGAACGTATGCGACACGAAACTTAGAAGGTATCGAGTATGGTTCGATGCCATCGAGCGGTAAAGCCATTCGATAGGGATTGTTTAAGAAATACGACGACACGAGTTAAGGAATGGTAGGATGACTTGCACTCAGGAAGTCTCGAAGACGAGACTTATTTTGAGTGGTATATTATGTAATGACCCGCTCCGCCCAAGCAGAACGTCGATTCAAACGGCTAGTGCAATGACTCAAACGAGCCGTCGACCCGAAGAGTTAGCATCGACCTAATGAAGAATTGATGCAAGGCTTACATTGGCCCGTCAAGATAAATCCAGACTTAGACTTTCAAAGGTGCGCTCGAAGTATCGCTCGGCCGATGCGAATATCGCTAAGGTGGGAGGCTCCGATGAACCCGTCTTTGCTTAGCCTAGACACATAACAATACGGACACTGTTGCTAGAATCGCTAGGCGATAACACCGCGCATGTTAATAAATGACTCAATGCACCTAGCTAAGGGAATAATCCTATCTTGTATGCTTGTATAGAATATGGAAAGGAACATAGAAAATGTGAGAACTCTCGTACCGCACTCCATGTTCGTGCTAAGGCACAAGCTTACGTTCAAGTTCCCTATGCGTTCAACAATGAAACAAAATGGATTACAACAATGAAACGGGAAGACTATCAACATAGTCATTCCGAGTAGAGTATAACAGCATTGAAAGATTATGGGACCGATGGGTCGCCAAGGCGACTCCCGCACGGGGAGTTGCAAAATGTATAAATGAATCGATGAATGAATGAATGAATGAATATGTGAATGAAATGAATCAATGAACAAACGAACAAGTGAAAGAAAGAATGAATGAAAGATAAGAAAGGAAAGAATGGTTAGCGACAGGTGTGACGGGCACGTGCAACGGGGCTCGCTACCTGCGCTGCACAGACGCCAACCTGGTCGATAACGCATTATGGCTAAGGGTTAGCCTATGGCTCAGAGACAGCCGTTAAGTTAAAATGATAATAAAATACGAAATAGTCGTGGACGGACTCGTGCACGAGTGAAAAGGGATTCCAATGGCAACGAACGACGATTTCGTGGCCGACCTTGGCGGAATCATGGCCTACGGGCGGACAGGTGTGCGGGCTTGGGCACATAACCAAACGTAGGGCCGATTATTCAATAGTCTATCAAGGTGTACCAGCCATCACGCTTGATAGATGAGAATGCCACAGTGGAAAATGTCCAAAATGGTTGATATGCCAGCGACCGGTGCATATAGATTTAGGTGGGCTTTGCTGGTGGCAATCCACGTGCGAGTCCTTGCATTGAAATCAAAGTAGTCTAAAGTTAACTGAATAAAGCGCCTTATGAATAGGCTTGAAATCTAACACACCAAATGGTAAGGAGTACTTCGTGCAAATGAATTTGAAAACACGTCTACGATGCGTTAGAATCTAAGGCAGGAACACGCCCTTGGCACTGAATGCTTACGTGAATCATGTCAAGTTAAAATATATGAACTATTGTCTAACTTGGTTTACTTTGGACAGGAAAGGCCGAACGGTAAGTATGGGTAAGTCGTGTATGTATTTCCATGCGACACTTGTATTCGATAACACGAGATAGGCTATGAGATATGCCATGAAAACGATCCTAAGGCAAGATTAGAAAGAAAATGAATGATAGAGATGCACAAAAGAAAATAGAACGTGTTTGGTAATGATAGCATTGTGGGCGAGCTAGCCTCCCCACCAGTGCATAACAATGTACTGATAACCCCACAGTCTGCTTGCAGGAAGCAGGAAACGTCGGTGGGTGCGGAGCCTTCCTCGAACGTGCTAAGTCGCGGAGCTATCTCTGGAGCCTTGGAGCGTTGCAAGGAGCTGGAGCACCATATACAGGACATAATGTATCAGAACATCACCATGAATTATTCTATCTTATAAGCCACTTGGCACGCCTTTTATATTTCAGAGAGAGAGAGAGCTTGAGAGACTTGTAAACTCGGCCTAGCGTTGCTTGTAAACTTCTTGAATATCAATAAAGAGTTGAATTCGCTTCAACTTGTGTTCATTTACTTTCTGCTGCAAATGGGGACACTCCGTGCGACTCTGTGGCATAGCTCAAATCGGCCGTTTATGGACTTAGCCTTGTACGGGCGCAACCTAGGCCCGTGCGGCATCACGTGTCACGCCCCAGAACCAGAATACTGGAGAGCGGGGGAATGACTCAGCCAGCTACGTATTACGGGTAGATGAATACCGTATAATACGATCAATGCTGTCTAAAAGACAAGGGGGTGCATACTACATAAAAGTCTCGCTATGGTCACTTCACATCTATTGTCTCAATCATTCAAACAAGAAATAGTAACAGAGAACATATAAGGTAAAGCAGTAAGGCGTCCCAAACGCTTAATCAAAATATTCTTGATATCTGGCTTTACTAAACATAGCCAGATGATATAGCAACGTATACACAATTATTATCAGCTGCAGTCTGACTTAATTACAATTATGTAAAAGTAAATGCAAGACTATCCGACTAACATGTCGGTACCAAGCGGCAAAATGTAAAGTAATTAACAAAACGAGCGGGGAAGTAAGGAACCCACTCGAGTCCTCCTGCGATCATTCCTCTAGTATTGACCATCTTGGAGGTAGAAGTAAGCTGAGTCCTCGGGGACCGGCTCTAAATCTGGCCATGCAAAACCAGAGAGGTTAGACCTCTAATAGCAAGTACCGCAAGGAAGCACGATATGAGGAATTTAAACCAGTGAATAAGCGAATATAATAATAGATCTCTGCTTGCTACTGGGATTCACGTAATATCACGACATATCGAACCAACTTCCTAACCAAATAAGGACAGAAGTTAGCCCGTCATGTCCTGATGCTCTGATCATCTCAGTTAGGTAATAGAGTATGTGCAGTACACAAACAAATCAACTTAAACGGCCATCCAACTCCTACGGCTTACTGCTGTGAGTCCCAAGTTATCCTGGAATTATGCAATGAGGATTTCTTAGTTCTTACTATGGGCAAGCAAGGCTAGTCTATCCAATCAATCAATTGCGCCAATCATGAATTAGACGAGTCCCAGCGGGACGCCCGCCATCAATATATAATATATAATAATATAAGCAGATACCGCTCCCTGCCCGTGTGGCAGATTTACAGTATCTGTGGGAACCAGCCGGCCTGTTGGGCACTAATAGTCCCAAAGATGGCTGCCATGTAAGAACTCGAAATCCATTCTCTCCATGCAATCATTATTTTATTTAACTTAGTAGCCTCTACGTTAAGTGAAATTCCATGCCGTGGGTCATGGTCATTCAGAATGAGTACTTCCGTACAAGTACGATATGCCCAGCTCTACAACGATACCCGTATGGTTAGGTTGTAGGTCTTGCATAGCGTAATACAACAATTAAAATTAATCACGGAATAATCATGCCTTGACCATAAAGTACACATGCTGCTTTCGTAAAATAAATAAATAAATAAATTATAGGCTGCATGTATCTATATGCCAATATTCGGGATTGGCCAATCGATTTCAATAGTTCATAGTTGATATGAACGTGTCTTATTCCATTCAATTCAATAAGATGACTAGCCAGTCTCTTAGTTCCAACTAGGAATGCATGTCAATTATAAATCAAGATAACAATCAATGTTAATTAATGCCAAATTCGAAAAATAAAATCCATCTCATGCGGTTGGAAAATAAAAATCTCATGCGGCTGCGAAATATGGTTGAGAAATAAATAATCCATGCGCTGAGAAATGAGATTGGGAAATAATTAGTCCATGCAGCTGAGAAATGAGATTCTCATGCGGCTGAGAAATGAGATTGGGAAATAAATAATCCATGCGGCTGAGAAATGAGATTGGAAAATAATTAATCCTATGCGGCTGAGAAATGAGATTCTCATGCGGCTGTGAAATGAGATTGGAAAATAAATAATCCATACGGCTGAGAAATAAATAATCCATGCGGCTGAGGAATGAGATTGGGAAATAATTAATCCATGTGGCTGAGAAATGAGATTCTCATGCGGCTGTGAAATGAGATTGGAAAATAAATAATCCATGCGGCTGAGGAATGAGATTGAAAAATAATTAATCCATGTGGCTGAGGAATGAGATATAATCCATGCGGCTGAGGAATGGGATTGAGAAATAATTAATCCATGCGGCTGAGGAATGAGATTGGAAAATAATTAATTCATGCGGCTGAGATCTCACCATGCGGCTGAAGAATGAGATTGGAAAATAATTAATCCATGCGACTGAGAAATGAGATTCTCATGCGGCTGTAAAATGAGATTGGGAAATAAATAATCCATGCGGCTGAGAAATGAGATTTTCATGCGGCTGTAAAATGAGATTGGGAAATAAATAAACCATGCGGCTGAGGAACGAGATTGGAAAATAATTAATACATGCGGCTGAGAAATAAAATTCTCATGCGGCTGTGAAATGAGATTGGGAAATAAATAATTCATGTGGCTGTGAAATGAGATTGGGAAATAAATATTCCATGCGGCTGAGAAATGAGATTCTCATGCGGTTGTGAAATGAGATTGGAAAATAAATAATCCATGCGGCTGAGGAATGAGATAGGGAAATAATTAATCCATGCGGCTGAGGAATGGGATTGAAAAATAATTAATCCATGCGGCTGAGAAATGAGATTGGGAAATAAATAATCCATGCGGCTGAGAAATGAGAGACCCATCTTCTCAGAAAACCTGAGAAGGATGGTCATGGAACCCTTAGCTTCCAAGCTCCATAAAACCTTCACCGTAAGTCCAAATTTGGACTTCCATAGGTCAAAATGGGGTAGAACGAAATTCTCTACAACATGGAACCATCAAAACTTGGAAATAATAATGTTAAATAGATCAAAACCCAAGAAATCTAAAAATACTATAAACTTAGATCTAGAAGAATTTAGCCATAAAAATTGAAAATGCCAAGCACTAAAGTGTCTTAGAATATTGAGAGGAAGACAATGGAACAAGAAAAATAGATTTCCATCAAGAAGCAAGTTGGCACTTGCCTATCTCTTCTAGGTTGGTGGGAGAGTTATAAGGAAGAAGAAGAGTAATGAAGAGAGAGAAAGGGTTTGGGACTTTAAATGAAGGGGTGGTGGTAGGTGGGGGTTTGTTTCGATTCATGATGAACCAACATAATTAAACCAATCCAAGCCGAACCTAAAACAAAGCTAAAGCAGAGTATAAAAACAGAAAGTAAAATACAGGAATAAAATACAAAAAAATAATTAGCAAAAAATTAAAGAAATTTAAATACAGAACAATACATGATAAATATTAAATGAATACATTCCAGCAGTACATGTATTTAGAATACATATTCTGGGAACGGGAAGTGACATCTCTACCCTCCTTAAAAAAATTTCGTCCTCGAAATTTCAGATCCAAGCATGATAGAAACGTCAAAGCTAAACTAATCTAAATACAAGTAAATTGAGTAAGCAATCATTCTACAATGATAATAACAAGTAATGTATCTACATCTAACAATCTATAATATTAAGTAATTCTACTCATAAGGTAACAAGCATGAGGAGTTAAGACAATCAAGGTATACAGAAAAAAATATACCTTGTGAGTCAAACAGGTATGGATACCGTGATCGGATGTCATCCTCACGTTCCCACGTTGACTCCCCTAAAGAGTGATGACCCCAAGCAACCCAGACAAGGCAAATTGTTCAGTTCTTGAGTATCTTCTCTCTTCGGTCCAAAAGAGACACAGGCTGTTCCTCGTAAGACAGGTTGGTACCAACAACCAGCTCAGAATGATCGAGAATGTGGCTTGGGTCCGATACATACCTACGTAACTGAGATACATGAAACACATCGTGTACCTCATACAACGAAGGTGGAAGGGATAAACGATAAGCAACATCGCCTACCCTCTCAAGGATAACAAACGGGCCCACGTATCGTGGACTCAATTTTCCGCGAACGCCAAATCTAATGACACCACGAGTAGGTGAGATCCACAAGAATATGTGGTCCCCAACAGAGAATTCTAAAGTTCTACGATGCTGGTCCGCCCAATGACGATGCCGATCCTGCGCAACTCGAAGTCGCACTCTAATTCCTTTAATCACTTCCACTGTCTGAACAATCATCTCTGGGCCTGACATCTTTCTCTCCCCGATATCGTCCCACGCTAGCGGCGACCTACACTTCTTACCATATAGTGCTTCGAATGGTGCCATCTGGATACTAGCTTGATAGCTGTTGTTGTACGAGAATTCGACTAAGTACAGGTGGCTCTTCCAAGACCCTCCAAAATCCAGCGTGCAAGCTCGTAATATATCTTCTAAAGTCTGAATTGTTCTTTCTGATTGCCCGTCTGTCTGTGGATGGTAAGCCGTGCTAAATCTTAACTTGGTACCCAAGCCATGATGTAAGCTCTTCCAAAAATGTGATGTAAAACGGGTATCTCTGTCTGAAACAATACTAACTGGGACCCCATGCTGCCTGACTATCTGCTGCATATACAATTCTGCCAACTTCTCCGTAGATTAGTCTAATCTAAAAAGAAGAAAATGGGCCACCTTTGTAAGCCGATCTACGATTACCCAAATAGCATCCTTACCACTTGGTGATCTCGGAAAACCGGTCATAAAGTCCATTATGATATGCTCCCACTTCCATTCCGGGATATGAAGCAGTTGCAATAATCCAGCTGGTCTCTACTGCTCTGCCTTCACCTGCTGACATATCAAGCAACGGAAAACGAACCTAGCTATCTCCCTCTTTATTCTGTTCTACCAGAAGTGCTGCTTGATATCTTGGTACATCTTGGTCCCTCCAGGATGTACAGAATACTGAGAACTGTGAGCTTCTGTCACAACCTCATGTCTGATATCTCCACTAGGCACACATAGACGTGACCCAAACCTAAGTGTACCATCCTCATGAATCTGCATCTCTTTCCTGAGTCCTGACTCACATTCTGCCCTAAGCTTCTGAATCCTTGGGTCTTGTACCTGAGCTGCCTTGATCCTGTCTACCAAGTCGGATTGAACTTGTAGACTCGCCAGAACTCCTATATTACTAGGAAGTATAACCTCGATGCCCATCTCCTGAAGGTCTTCTAAGATATGCCTCTGTGTTGTTAACATAAATGCGCCGCCTCTCCTGCTGAGAGCATCTGCTACCACATTAGCTTTGCCTGGATGATACTGAAGCTCCACGTCGTAATCCTTTATCAACTCTAACCATCTTCTCTGTCTCATGTTCAGTTCCTTCTGGGTAAAGATGTACTTCAGACTTTTGTGGTCTGTGTACATGTCCACTCGGTCACCATATAAGTAATGCCTCCATAGCTTCAAAGCAAATACTACTGCTGCCAACTCCAAGTCATGAGTTGGATAATTCTTCTCGTGGTCTCGAAGCTGCCTAGATGCATATGCTATCACCTTCCCATGCTGCATGAGGACACATCCAAGTCCTTTACCTGACGCATCACAATAAACAGTAAAACCTCCGGGTCCAACTGGCAATGTAAGAATAGGTGCTGACATCAACTTCTGCTTCAGATTCTTAAATGAAGCCTGGCATTCTGTCGACCAGACGAATGGCACGTCCTTCCGTGTCAAGCGGGTCATGGATGCAGAAAGTCTTGCAAAATCTGATACAAACCTTCTGTAATATCCTGCCAATCCCAAGAAACTCTGCACATCTGCTACGGTCTTGGGTACTGGCCAACTCTCTACTGCTTTTACCTTCTTGGGATCCACTGCTACTCCAGCTCCTGATACGATGTGCCCCAAAAATGAAATATGGTCCGACCAAAACTCACACTTGCTGAGCTTGGCATACAACTGGTTCTCTCTCAGAACCTGTAACACCTTCCGGAGGTGGTCTTCATGCTCCTCTTTATTATTTGAATATACAAGAATGTCGTCGAGAAACACAACGACAAATTGATCCAAGTACAGCATAAAGATGCGATTCATCAAATTCATAAAGATTGCTGGAGCATTGGTCAAACCAAACGGTATTACAAGAATTCATAATGCCCATACTTCGACCTGAATGCTGTCTTGGGAATGTCCTCCTTTCGAACCCTCACTTGGTGATACCCTGAACGAAGATCTATCTTGGAGAAAACTCTAGCTATGCTCAACTGATCAAACAAGTCGTCAATCCTGGATAGTGGGTACTTGTTCTTTACTGTTGTCGCGTTAAGCTTCCTGTAATCGATGCACAATCTGGATGACCCATCCTTCTTTTTCACAAGTACTACTGGTGCTGCCCATGGTGATATGCTAGCTTGGATGAACTTCTTCTCCTTCAGTTCCTCGATGTGCTGATATACCTTGGCCTGCTCTGAGTCTACCATTCTATAAACTCGATCTGATATCGGTTTAGTTCCAGGTGCCAATTCTATACTGAACTCAATATCTCTAACCGGTGGTAGACCTGGAAGTTCTTCGGGAAATACGTCCAGAAACTCTTCAACTACCTTCGGAACTTGAACTTCTTCCATTGCCGTTACGAATCCCTGCTCTGGTCGAGTTGCCACTGATCTGACTAAGGTGAACCTCTTCATGCCTGGAATATCAAAAGATACACTCCCTCTACGATAATCTATTATCGCATGACTGTCTTTCAGCCAGTTCATGCCTAAGATAACGTCAAAATTTCCAACTGAAAATTCTATCAACCTGGCGGATAAGGAATGCCCGCAAACTACAATGCTACATGCTAGAATAACTCTACTAACTCCTACGAGCCCATTACCAGTGAGTATATTTAACATCCCTGGCAATGTCTCAAACTCTATTCCTAGTCGTGTTACAAATTATGCAGATATAAATGAGTGTGATGCTCCCAAATCAAACAATGCTACTGCGGGATAAGAGGCGACGAGAATGTTACCTGCCACAACATCTTCCGATGCCAATGTCTCTTCCAAGGACAGAGTGAATGCCTGCCCTCAACCTCCTTGTTGGTTTCCATGCTGCGGCCTAGCCTGGTGCTGCTGCTGGTCCCTTCTTCGATGGTGCTGGGGTGGTCTATGCTGGTGTTGCCGTATCGGCGGTCCCTGCTGTCGAAACATCTGAGCTTGCGTCATGAACGGGCGATGTGCCAACGGCCTCACTGCTACCGCTGGTCCTCGATATTGTCCTGCCCCTGGTGCTGGCAGAGCAGAAAACTGTTGTACTGGTCCTCCTGACCTCGAATTCATGGAACATGTGGTAACCCGATGATCTGGGTTTCCACATATCAAACATTGCCCGTTCAATGTTTGACACACATCTCTAGTGTGCCCTACCTTTCCACAATAAGTGTAGCCCGCTGGGGGTTGCTGGTTCTTCCTCTGTTGTTGTTGCTGCTGCCTGACTGGTGGTGCTGGCCCTCACACTGCTACCTCGTGAATACGAATGCCAGGGGACGGTGCTGTTGCTCGAGGTGCTGCTCCCCCTCCTCCTTCAATCTGACTGTGTGATCTCTTCTGACCTCCAGTCCTTGCCGTGATCCTCTGAGCGGTGATCTCATGCCTCCGAGTGGCCGTCAATATCTTATCGAAAGTCTGATAATTGTGCCCCTCTATCAACTGCAAGAGTTCAAGATAAAACCCTTGCTGAAACCACATAGCCCTCTGGCTCTCTGTGGCTACCATCTCCGGGGCGAACCTACTCAATCTGCAGAACTCTACTGCATAAGCATCTACCGTCTTGCCAGCCTGGCTGAAGTTGATAAACTTTTGTTGTAGCTCAAACTGTGCCACAACTCCATAATACTTCGTCTTAAATCTTGCAGTAAAATCGTCCCAAGCAACCGGACGTCTGATGCCTACTTCCTCTGATTCCCACCAATCACGTGCGAGATCCTGAAGTAACAACTTCACTAGATCCATACGTTCTTCTGCCGGTACCTTAGTTGCTGTCAAAATAGCCTCAATATCCTTAAGCCATGTATCTGCTGAGATGGCATCTTCCGTGCCCTCGAAACGACGGGGGTTGTACTTGCAAAATCTGGCTGATGCTCCTGAATCAGTCCTCACTCCTCTTTCTAAAGTTGTCTGTAATCCTTGGTTGAGCAACATATTTTGCTCTTGTAACTGAGCGTGCATGCGCTGCTGGGCTAACATCTGATGTTGCTGAGTAGCCATCATCCCTCTCATGATCTCCAGAAGGGCTGGTGTGTCCACTTCCACTGGTGTAGATAGAACTATGGATGGCGTTGGAACCTCCGGATATTGTGGTCCAGCTGCTGGTTCCACTATCACTTCTTCTTGGATAGTCTCTTGAGGTAGTACTGGCCCTTGTTGCTGACCGACCTGGTCATGTTGCCCATGTTGCCCTTGTTGCTGTTGTCCAACCCTGACAGGTACGGACGAGGTGCCCCTAAGAAAAGGGACAAGATAATAATCAAACGACCGGACATGAAGGATCAATGAAGCCAAATGATACGAGAAGGTCAAGCTAGGATTTAGAACAACGAATCATGAGATCAAGAGGGATCATGTGTGATTGAGACATCCTATAAATCAAAACACCCCACAAGTCTGAAATCAGACCTGTATGGGCCACCACTAAAACCTTGTCACGCCCCAGAACCAGAATACTGGAGAGCGGGGGAATGACTCAGCCAGCTACGTATTACGGGTAGATGAATACCGTATAATACGATCAATGCTGTCTAAAAGACAAGGGGGTGCATACTACATAAAAGTCTCGCTATGGTCACTTCACATCTATTGTCTCAATCATTCAAACAAGAAACAGTAATAGAGAACATATAAGGTAAAGCAGTAAGGCGTCCCAAATGCTTAGTAAAAATATTCTTGATATCTGACTTTACTAAACATAGCCAGATGATATAGCAACGTATACACAATTGTTATCAGCTGCAGTCTGACTTAATTACAATTATGTAAAAGTAAATACAAGACTATCCGACTAACATGTCGGTGCCAAGCGGCAAAATGTAAAGTAATTAACAAAACGAGCGGGGAAGTAAGGAACCCACTCGAGTCCTCCTGCGATCATTCCTCTAGTATTGACCATCTTGAAGGTAGAAGTAAGCTGAGTCCTCGGGGACCGGCTCTAAATCTGGCCATGCAAAACTAGAGAGGTTAGACCTCTAATAGCAAGTACCGCAATGAAGCACGATATGAGGAATTTAAACTAGTGAATAAGCGAATATAATAATAGATCTCTGCTTGCTACTGGAATTCACGTAACATCATGACACTTCGAACCAACTTCCCAACCAAACAAGGACAGAAGTTGGCCCGTCATGTCCTGACGCTCTGATCATCTCAGTTAGGTAACAGAGTAGGTGCAGTACACAAACAAATCAACTTAAACGGCCATCCAACTCCTACGGCTTACTACTATAAGTCCTAAGTTATCCTGGAATTATGTAATGAGGATTTCTCAGTTCTTACTATGGGCAAGCAAGGCTAGTCTATCCAATCAATCAATTACGCCAATCATGAATTAGACAAGTCCCAGCGGGACGTCCGTCATCGATATACAATATATAATAATATAAGCAGATACCGTTCCCTGCCCGTGTGGCAGATTTGCAGTATCTGTGGGAACCAACCGGCCTGTTGGGCACTAATAGTCCCAAAGAGGGCTGCCATATAAGAACTCGGGAATCCATTCTCTCCATACAATTATTATTTTATTTAACTTAGTAGCCTCTACGTTAAGTGAAATCTTATGCCGTGGGTCATGGTCATTCAGAATGAGTACTTCCGTACAAGTACGATATGCCCAGCTCTACAACGATACCCGTGCGGTTAGGTTGTAGGTCTTACATAACGTAATACAACAATTAAAACTAACCACAGAATAATCATGCCTTGACCATAAAGTACACATGCTGCTTTCGTAAAATAAATAAATAAATTGTAGGCTGCATGTATCTATATGCCAATATTCGGGATTGGCCAATCGATTTCAATAGTTTATAGTTGATATGAAGTGTCTTATTCCATTCAATTCAATAAGACGACTAGCCAGTCTCTTAGTTCCAACTAGGATCGCACGTCAATTATAAATCAAGATAACAATCAATGTTATTTAATGCCAAATTCGGGAAATAAAATCCATCTCATGCGGTTGGGAAATAAAAATCTCATGCGGCTGAAAAATGTGGTTGAGAAATAAATAATCCATCCTCTGAGAAATGAGATTGGGAAATAATTAGTCCATGCGACTGAGAAATGAGATTCTCATGCGGCTGAGAAATGAGATTGGAAAATAAATAATCCATGCGACTGATAAATGAGATTGGGAAATAATTAATCCTATGCGGCTGAGAAATAAGATTCTCATGCGGTTGTGAAATGAGATTGGAAAATAAATAATCCATGCGGCTGAGAAATGAATAATCTATACGGCTGAGAAATGAGATTGGGAAATAATTAATCCATGCGGCTGAGAAATGAGATTCTCATGCGGCTGTGAAATAAGATTGAGAAATAAATAATCCATGCGGCTGAGAAATGAGATTGGGAAATAATTAATCCATGCGGCTGAGGAATGAGATTGAGAAATAATTAATCCATGCGGCTGAGGAATGAGATTGGGAAATAATTAATCCATGCGGCTGAGAAATGAGATTCTCATGCGGCTGTAAAATGAGATTGGGAAATAAATAATCCATACAGCTGAAAAATGAGATTCTCATGCGGCTGTGAAATAAGATTGGAAAATAAATAATCCATGCGGCTGAGGAATGAGATTGGAAAATAATTAATCCATGCGGCTGAGAAATAAGATTCTCATGCTGCTGTGAAATGAGATTGGGAAATAAATAATCCATGCGGCTGAGAAATAAGATTCTCATACGGCTGTGAAATGAGATTGAGAAATAAATAATCCATACGGCTGAGGAATGAGATTGAAAAATAATTAATCCATGCGGCTGAGAAATGAGATTCTCATGCGGCTGTGAAATGAGATTGGGAAATAAATAATCCATGCGGCTGAGAAATGAGTTTCTCATGCGGCTGTGAAATAAGATTGTGAAATAAATAATCCATGCGGCTGAGAAATGAGATTTGGAAATAATTAATCCATACGGCTGAGGAATGAGATTAGGAAATAATTAATCCATGCGGCTGAGAAATGAGATTGGAAAATAAATAATCCATACGGCTGAGAAATGAGAGACCCATCTTCTCAGAAAATCTGAGAAGGATGGTCATGGAACCCTTAGCTTCCAAGCTCCATAAAACCTTCACCGTAAGTCCAAATTTGGACTTCCATAGGTCAAAATGGGATAGAATGAAATTCTCTACAATATGGAACCATCAAAACTTGGAAATAACAATGTTAAATAGATCAAAACCCAAAAAATCCGAAAATACTATAAATTTAGATCTAGAAGAATTTAGACATAGAAATTGAAAATGCCAAGCACTAAAGTGTCTTAGAATATTGAGAGAAAGACAATGGAACAACAAAAATGGAGATCCATCAAAAAGTAAGTTGGTACTTGCCTATCTCTTCTAGGTTGGTGGGAGAGTTATGAGGAAGAAGAAGAGTAATGAAGAGAGAGAAAGGGTTTGGGACTTTAAATGAAGGGGTGGTGGTAGGTGGGGGTTTATTTCGGTTCACGATGAACCAACATAATTAAACCAATCCAAGCCGAACCTAAAACAAAGCTAAAGCAGAGTATAAAAGCAGAAAGTAAAATACAGGAATAAAATGCAGAAAAATAATTAGCAGAAAATTAAAGGAATTTAAATATAGAATAATACATGATAAATATTAAATAAATACATTCCAGCAGTACAAGTATTTAGAATACGTATTCTGGGAATGGGAAGTGACATCACGCCTTAGCGAGGACGATCGCTTCTCCGGGAGTGGGGCGTGACAATTGTTGTCTCCCGTATAGCTAGGACGTTTGTGATTGGAGTGGCGCACAAAGTCGTCAGCACCGGAAGGATGCAGTTTCTCAAGGCGGAGGGCGTGATTCAGAGCCTCGCCCACGGTCTTATAGTCCAGGACCCCGACATACGCACCGATAGAGTGTCGCAGACCCACTTCGAACCGTCGCATGCGGCACTCCTCTGTAGGCAGAAACACACTAGAAAACTTTGATAACTTGTTGAATTCTGCGGCGTACTGTTCTACTGTCTGATTTCCCTGCCTCAACTGCATGAATTCATTCTCCTTCGCTTGACAAACGGCTGACAGAAGGTACTCAACTTCAAAGGCTTTACGGAACGTGGCCTAAGAGATTGGCGCTGAGTTGTTGTCGCGTCGGATTGCTCGCTTATGCACGGCCCACCAGTCGTGCGCATTCAACCGTAGCTGAAGTTGTGCGCAGGCAACTTGCTTGGATTCTTCAATGCCGAGCAGCTCGAAGTGATCTCCCAGCTCTTCCAACCAGTCGATTGCCATGGAGGGACCCTCGGTGCCGCTGAAGGAAGTGCGGCACGCCTTCTTGAATTCTGACACTATAAAGTTGTACTTTTTCAGTATCGCTGGTTGACGCTCGGGATCCGCCGTGTCGACTTTAATGGGTTGGATCGTCGGCCCGGTGGCAGTAGGTGTGGTGACGATAGGCGCAGTCGCAGAATTTCTGGTGGCCGCCATTGTTTGGACGATCTGCTGCGGGGTATCCAGCTGCTTTTGTAAGTTTCGCATGTGCATCGAAGCGAGCTTCGAACTGGGCCTGTCGTTCCTCCGTCTGTTGATGTCGGTTCTCGGACTGGTTTCGCTGCGCCTCCATCATGCGCAGCATCCTTTCGATGGTATCGTTAGAAGGTCCCCACCGCGATCGATACGAACTACTAGAGCCACTAGAAGTGCTCTGTTCTTGCTCGGCCGTGGGTTCCGTTACTTCTGCGATACGAAGGCAAACACATCAGTCACAAATTATTATGGACTCATTGCATGGAATAACTTATCTCATCGATGCAAGGTCAAAGGATGTAAAGCCGTGCTCTGATACCATTATGTCACACCCCGATTTTGTAGAATCGATAGTCGTCCCCCGGGCGTGATGTCGTGCGAACCTAAGTTGCGATCGCACAAGGCATAGCCATAAGGTTATCCGAAACACAACATCAAGTTAGAGTACACAGAGAAATTGATTGACACATTCGAAATAGAAGTAAACTTTTTCATTGATAATAAAACTTCATTTACATTGACTTTATTACATTCATTGTCGCGCAGGCTACAACATGACTCGACTTACAAAAGTGAACGCCGATGAGATAGTCGTTCCATACATTACATCCCTTTTTATAAGTAAAAACCATTAAACATTTCCACCTGCGATCGAGGGAAGCCGAGTCGCCATTGGTCTTCTATTGTACTGAATGCGGAGTCTTCAAAAGGAATTCAGAAACAAGCCTTTACACGGACGAGGCTTCAAAAGTGTCCACGCCGCCTTGAGATTTTAGGTGGCACGCCCTTCGTAGTTCGGGGTACCTGCGTGGAGAGCGAGGATCAGTACATTACACTTTGTACTGGTGCGTGGCTATTTAAGTTCCAAGCTCTCATTTGGTTGAAGAGTTTATATGACTTAGAGTATGAATGTTTCTAACCATCCTAATAAATTTCAAACAAGTATATGACAAGCATAATAAAATTTACGTTGAAACTTACCCACGGCGGACCGCGTCGCGCCTTATAAAACTTACCATGTTCTTCCCTGTCAATTGTTATCATTTCCATACCAAGTGCAATATTACGTGTGATTGGTCACTGGCATCACAAGCCATCCTGGACGTATAGTTTTGTTAATCGGGGTCCTTTCAACGCAAGTAGCTAGCTCCGTTGCGAGTCCCCACTTAACCTGTGCTGAAACCTTATGCACGACTATACCTTGTTTCCTCCTAGATCGAAACGGTCCCGTGGCCTCGGGTTGCCGCTCGAGGAAACTATCGCGTTGTCGACAAGTTGTCCATAACCGTGTGAAGACATATTTTCCTTTTTAGTTATTAAGACATAGCCTACATTCTCTTTGAAAACTCAATCCTTTTTTTCGTGTTCGTGCCCTTGCATTTATCCTTTCCTTCACGCAACATTATCGATTTACCTAGGAAGGGAGTCGAGAAGAGAAGGGTCAGCCACTCACCTTGAGTTTATTCCAGCGAGAGAACTTGTTGGTCATGCTAGACGTCGCCTACGCGATTACCTGAAATCGCACAAGCAACCAATTAGAACACTGCATTATTCAAGGAGTTCGATAGGAAATGCGAGTTCAAAATGCAAGCCATGAAAACCATCAAAAATATTCATGAAAACGCATTCAGAAAACAAAGCCAAAACCAACGCAAGCGGCGTGAAAAGTAGAGCAACGGGAGGTCTCTTCCGACTCAGCCGCAAAGTCAATCCTCGAGGCGCAACCCGCTAAATATGGAACTTAGTTCCGAAGAAGACATTCCATAACGAGGAATGGATCTTAATTCAACCGTTCCAGTTCGATCGACTCGGTCGATCCTGACCTATCGGTCCCGACCGAATCGATAGCGACAGTGTTCCTTTCTCGCGCACCCCGTGGACAGAGTACGGGGCACGATGTAGGGACGGGGCACTACAACCATGTAGTCGATTATTTGGCAGGAATTGTTGAGATAAATAGCAGGACAATTCTTTGTCGACGTAGGATATTCCGTCGGCAAGTATCAAAAAGAGCGCGGCCTTTCGACGGTTTTTATCCGTCGCTAGTCCGTAGCTAAATAAAGGGCCCAGGCTTAAATTGAAACGACGGAGGGAAATTTTCAATCCCCCCAAATTTTATTCTCTCTCCTCTCTCTCTCTCCCACGGCGGTCGGCGACCTCACCCTCCTCTCTCTCTCTCCCGCGGTGGTGATCGGCGACCTCTTCTCTCTCTCTTCCAAAGGTAATCTCTCTCTCTCTCTCTCTCGGTTGTCGTGGGTGTCGTGGGCTGCCGGGGGCGTCGTGGGCTGCGGGGGCGTCGGAGACTGCGGGGGTGGCGCGTGCGTGGCAGCGCGGGGCTGTGGTGGGCGCACGCGGGGCTGCGACGGACGGCGGGGGGCAGCGGGCTCCGGGGCAGCGGGGGGCGGCGGGGGTGGCGCGCGCGGGGCAGCGCGGGGCTGGAGGGCGGCGAGGGGTGGGAGGGGTGGCGGGGGGTGGGAAGGGTGCTGGCGCGCGCGGGGATGCGGGGGGCGGCGGGGGGCAGCATGCTCCGGGTCAGCGGGGGGCGGCGGGGGGCAGCTCGTTCCGGGGCAATGGGGGGTGGCGGGGGGCAGCGCGCTCTGGGGCAGCGGGGGTGGCATGCGCGGGGCAGCGCGGGATACATATACAATGAGTAGTATCGGCAATATGATAAATCCTAGTTTAAGAAATAGGATATCGGCGATATCGGTAGTATCAGCAGTTTCGGATCGGTAACCCAATACCTTATTATGCTTTTACAACCTTATTATGCTTTCAACCTAGGTTCACAATTTCGGTAACCTAATACCTTACCTTAATAAGGTAACCCAATACCTTACCCTAATAAGGTAAACCCAATACCTTACCCTAATAAGGTAAACCCAATACCTTAGCCTACAATAGTCCCTGCAGGGGGGATGCGGGTGGTTGGGGGGTGAGTGGGGGGTGGCTGGGGGGGTAGGACAGGGGGCAAGGGCGGTTGGAGGAGGGTTCGGGTTAGGGACATATAGTCCCTGCAGCCATTCTTCAGATACTATGGTACGACATGGTGATCAGGACATATTATACCTGCAGCCATTCGACTGGCGAGACATAGACTATGGTACGACATGGTGATCAGGACATAGTCCCTGCAGCCATTCGATTGACGAGGCAGAAACTATGTAGCCGTAGATAAAGTTGACTGTCCTTCGACCCTCATCCCTCGGCAATGATGATACGACAACCTATCACTATATCTTATATAGTAGTAAATGATATTTTAGTATTACATTATGTGAGTTCATCTTGATTCTGTTATATCCTTCAGATACTAGATACAATAAGAACATATACTATAGCATATGTACAGAACATAGATGATTCACACTAATGTATGCTAGAATGAATTTTGGGTTGTGTTCTGAGCCATCCGTTCTCACACTTGGAGATAAATCAAAATTTTTCCTATTTTATCTGACGCACAAATACCGTTCGAGTGAGCCAAAGGCATGCAGCAACTTTCCTCCCTCCACCGCCGTACCTAGTGGAGGAGTATATTTGTCGCTCGCAGCAGGGATTACCACCACCGGGCAATCGAACTCCTCCTTCTCCTTAAAGTATTGTAATTAAAAAATTTTAGAATATTTGTGGGAATTTTGGAATATTTGTGCTATGATCGGATTATAACGACTGATATTAGGTTACTCTTCAGGATAATTGATGTCTATTTTATATTAATTTGGTTTGGTCTATATGATTCTTGGATAATTGGTGTGCATTAAATTCGTATGTGCATATTTGGTCTATGTAATTCTTGGATAATTGGTGTGTATTATATATTTGGTCTATGTGATTGTTGGATAATTGGTGTGCATTATATATTGGTTTGGTTTATGCATATTTTTGTGAACAAGGAAAGTGCTGCAATTTTTTTCAAAAAATTCTCAGTTAGCGACGGACTAGTGACCGGTTAGCGACGGATATTTCCAGCTCTATTTGCATTAATCTACGGTACGACATGGTGATCAGGACATAGTCCCTGCAGCCATTCGACTGGTAAGGCACAAACTATGTAGCCGTAGATAAAGTTGACTGTCCTCCGACCCTCATCCCTCGGCAATGATGATACGACAACCTATCACTATATCTTATATAGTAGTAGATGATGTTTTAGTATTACATTATGTAAGTTCATCTTGATTCGGTTACATCCTTCAGATACTAGATACGATAAGAACATATACTACACCATATGTACCGAACATAGATGATTCACACTAATGTATGCTAGAATGAATTTTGGGTTGTGTTTTGAGCCATCCGTTCTAATCAAGCATCTTCTTTCTCCTCTCCTCCACCATGGCTCTGGACCCATCTGCTCCTCCCTACTTCCCTTCTTCTTATTTGACTCTCTCAGCCACATATGATATCCACCTCAAGTGTAGAGTCGGGAAAGAAGAAGTGGGCAGAAAGATGAGGGGGAAGCAGTACAGCCGACGACATGACCTGGAGGAAGTATAGAGATTTTCTTCAACAATCGTAGGAGAACTATAAGGATATATCTTTTCACAATATGTCACCTTGTCAAAGACCCTTAATGTGAATATCATGTTACCGCGGTGTTGGAAGACTAACATGTCATAATTTTTTAAGCCATGTGTTTTGACATAATCCTCCCAACGCTTTCCTCCTATGTAGTAATCTTACATTACTACATAGGAGGAAAGAGTTGGGAGGATTATGTCAAAACACACGGCTTAAAAAATTATGACATGTTAGTCTTCCGACACCACGGTAACATGGTTGTCACATTAAGGGTTTTTGATAAGGTGACATGTCGTGAAAAGATATATCCTTATAGTTCTTCTACGGATGTTGAAGAAAACCTATGTACTTCTTCCGGGTCATGCCGTCGGCTGTGCTGCTTCCCCCTCCTCTTCCTGTCCACTTCTTCTCCCCTGACTCTACACTTGAGGTAGATATCTTATGTGACTGAGAGAGTCAAATAAGAAGAAGGAAAGTAGGAAGGAGCAGATGGGTCCAGAGCCATGGTGGAGGAGAGGAGAAGGAATATGCTTGATCAGAACAGAGGAATTGATGGATGGAAGAGAACTAGAAAGCACTGATCCTTCCTGTTGTGAGAACTGTGAAGAGTGAGAAAGGAGAGGGGGGTCTTTGATTTTTGCGTTCATCATCATTAGAGGGAGCAGCACTGGAAAAGTTGTGACGTTGATAGCATGAGAGAGGAAGAGGGTGAATAGAGGGAGGAAAGTGGCTACATGCCTTTGGCTCACTCGAGCGGTATTTGTGCGCCATCTGATGGCGCTCCTCCAGCTCCGGGTCCAGCTCCAGACGATCAGTAGTTTCGTTTTTGCATTTTTGGACTGTACTATATTTTTGACTTTGTACGCAATTGGGGATATTCAGTTTTTTCGTTGAGGATACTGAGTTTGTACGTATTTGCGGATATTGATTTGGTTTGTTGAGGATATTATATATTGACATTGTTCGTTGCGGATAGTATTTTTTCTTCATATTTTTTGTATATTCTGGAATGTATTGTGCGTGTCGGTGTTGAGTGTTCCACCGAGGGGGTCGGCGAACCCAGAGATTGAATTCTGTATTTTGTATTTTGGATTCTGTATTTTTTGCTCCAGCTCCATTTGCAATAATCTACAGTATGACATGGTGATCAGAACATAGTCCCTGCAGCCATTCGACTGGCGAGGCAGAAACTATGTAGCCGTAGATAAAGTTGACTGTCCTCCGACCCTCATCGCTCGGCAATGATGATATAACAACCTATCACTATATCTTATATAGTAGTAGATGATGTCTTAGTATTATATTATGTGAGTTCATCTTGATTCTGTTACATTCTTCAGATACTAGATACGATAAGAACATATACTACACCATATGTACAGAACATAGATGATTCACACTAATGTATGCTAGAATGAATTTTGGGTTGTGTTCAGAGTCATCCGTTCTCACACTTAAAACACATAGGAATTAGTAGTGTGAGAGCACCGGAGAGAGTGAGAGCGCCGGAGGAGGGAGGAGAGAGAGTGAGAGAGTAAAATGGTACGACATGGTGAATTAGTACTGTATTTTGGCTCCAGCTCTAGCTCCATTTGCATTAATCTACGGTAGGACATGGTGATCAGGACATAGTCCCTACAGCCATTCGATTGACGAGGCAGAAACTATGTAGCCGTAGATAAAGTTGACTGTCCTTCAACCCTCATCCCTCGGCAATGATGATACGACAACCTATCGCTATATCTTATATAGTAGTAGATGATGTTTTAGTATTACATTATGTGAGTTCATCTTGATTATGTTATATCCTTCAGATACTAGATACGATAAGAACATATACTACACCATATGTACAGAACATAGATGATTCACACTAATGTATGCTAGAATGAATTTTGGTTTGTGTTCTGAGCCATCCGTTCTCACACTTAGAGATAAATCAAATTTTTGCTATTTTATCTGACGCACAAATACCGCTCGAGTGAGCCAAAGGCATGCAGCCACTTCCCTTCCTCCACTGCCGTACCTAGTGGAGGAGTATATTCGTCGGTCACAGCAGGAATTACCACCACCGGGCAATCGAACTCCTCCTCCTCCTTAAAGTATTGTAATTAAGAAAATTGGAAATATTTGTGGGAATTTTGGAATATTTGTGCTATGATCGGATTATAACGACGGATATTAGGTTACTCTTCAGGATAATTGATGTCTATTTTATATTAATTTGGTTTGGTCTATATGATTCTTGGATAATTAGTGTGCATTAAATTCGTATGTGCATATTTGGTCTATGCAATTCTTGGATAATTGGTGTGCAATATATATTTGGTCTATGTGATTGTTGGATAATTGGTGTGCATTATATATTGGTTTGGTTTATGCATATTTTTGTGAACAAGGAAAGTTCTACAATTTTTTTTCAAAAAAATCTCAGTTGGCGACGGACTAGTGACCGTTTAGCGACGGGCTTTTCCAGTTTCCGACAACTTTTTGACAGAATCTCTTGAAGAACAGATGGCAACTCTAGAGGGGGGCTGAATAGAGTTATAGCAATAATAGCCAATTAAAAAATCAACTTTTTCACAATCTAAAATTAATCAGAGTAAATACGGAAAATAAATAAGGAGCAAGAGAGCATACGCAAATACAGCCGATTTTAACCTGGTTTCTCTCGTGGAGGACTAGTCCAGGCCTGAGAACTCTAGCTCAGGATTAAATCCACTATTTGTGAAATAGTAGTTACACCCCCTGCCTTTTCTTCAGAAGAATACGTCAACTTCTTACAATGGATCGCAGTGGCGATGCTTGGAATTTTTCAAGCTACTTCTTGAACTCTTGCACAAGACTCCTAACTGAGAGATGCTGAGCACTCGAGACTTAGGAAACTTGTGGCTAGTAGATGAAGAAGGGTATGGCTTATATTGAGCTTAAGAGAGAAGAGAAGAGAAGAGAAGATTGGATGATTGAAAATGAGAGAATTCTTGGCCAATTTATAGGGTTTTATCAGGCAGAATTCGGCCAGAATTCTGGTAGAAATTTTCAAAAATTTGGCCGTTGGACAACTAGCAACCAGCCAACCCTAAAAATTAGGGTGCTGATTTTTAGCAGACAGAGTTCGGCCCGAACTCTGTGTGGAGGCAGAGTTCGGCCCGAACTCTGTCTCCAGAGCACAGAATGGGTCCAAGGGTCCAGTGGGCTGATTTTGGATGTGGAGCTTTATGGATTTGGATAGGTTATGGGTTGAGTCTCAAGAGCCCAGCATAACTCAGCTTACAATTATTATAGACTTAATAAATATAAAAGTACAGACTCGAAAAACGACTTGCATCTGCAAAACTGAGCTGTCGTCGGGCTTGAGCTGGATGTAGTCGTCGTGTGTCGTATTGAATTATCACAAGTATTATTTAGTCAATGTTATCAATATTTGGTTGACTGTGACTTTGTGTCAACAATCTCTCCCATATTGATAATTGCCAAAATAATAATTGTATATTCAATATCCATACCTGGACACATATAACGACATATCTCCCCCATAATTAGTGCCGAGCTTAAGAATAGCTCCCCCATAAACAATGCTGTGAATCTTGTTGGCCTGTTAATAATATTCTTCCAAAGGCACATATAAACCAAACAGAGCAGAATATACACATATCTTCCCCTTTTTGGCATTTAGCAATATGAGAGATAGATAATAACTGGCAAACACACCAAAAAGAGAAAAAATTGCATATAAACTAAGATAATAACCAAGAGTCATAATAACATAGAAACTGATAATAGTACTGCCAAAGTCTCAAAAGCACAACTCATAATAAGTCTACTACAAATCAAGTACATAAAAGTAACTAAAGCAAAATGCATAAACCATAATTTAAGATCCTCTGTAGCATCATCAAAAGTAGTCCATATCTATCATCGAGCATGAGATGGCCCGGCGCCGTCCGATGGATCAGAAAAGGAGCGACGTGGGTCCACAAATACCGTATCCGGATCCATGTAGCGACGAACCCAAGGGTCATCAATACGAAATCCCTCACGATCTGGGTCTCGCTCCATAGGAATGGGCATGGAAGGATGGCGAGACATGGAATACCGAATATCGTGCAGCGAGTTGCTGATAGCACTCATCTGCAAAGTAGTCCGGTAATCCAGCTGAGTCCATCGATCGTCCTCCAAAGTGAAGCAATCTCGGAGCATGGCCTGAAGAGACTCAAGAGTGGCAGGAGGAGGAGGAGGATCCTGTCCGAGAGGAGGGGCATCTGGCTCATCATCAGAATGCTCAGACACTACTGGTGAGCCGATGGCCGCCTGAAGCCTCCTTGCCTTAGAGAGAAAGCAGGGGTAGGTAAGAATGGACACTCATCAAGGGGTACATGGAACGCACGAAAGATCATAGGAAGGTATAATGCATAAACTAAAGATCTTGGTTTCTTCCTACAGTTGATCATCCAATCCATTATTGTGCGTGGAAGGTTAAAGGGAACATGGAAGTGGAGATGGTACAATGCTGAGATCTCAAAATAAGTGACTTCATCGGTAGAACCCGCTTTGGGTAGAATGGTGTTAAAAATGATCCGATGAAGCTCATAGAAATAAGGATTGAGAAATTTTGCCAAAAGCTTACGAGGACGTGTGTTAGGGCTACACAGGTCGTCCTTGAAGCTTTCTAGTAAAATCCCTTCGGAAAAGATAAAGGATCTAGCTTCTACAAGCTTTTCCCAAGAATTAGGCTCTTGAAGTTCAAGATATTCGATCAATTCAAAATCATCAAAGGAGATATCAATTCCCGTAACTCGTGAATAAATATGAGTGTCATCATGGGTCAAGTTGCAGTAAAATATTTGAATGGCACTACGATAGATGACCGAATTAGAGGTAACGAGTTCATCAAGACAAAGGTCATGAAATAGTGCATCATATTGTGAGAATATGGTAAAGTTGATAGGGTATCCCGCAAATACTGGACGTGTCCGAAAATCACTAAACCAATCATTTGAGACGTCTAGTGATACAAAAATTCGGTCGTCGTAAGTGTTTGGATCATTGGGATGTGGAGGATTGAACAACGGATGGATTTGTTGTTCAATGGCCGGTGCAGCGGGTGGTGCAACGGGCGGATCAACGCGTGGGGGAGCATTCGACGAGGATGCTCCCTCTGTCCGAAGTCTCTTTTCGCGGTTGAACATACGAGGAGCCATAACACAATAGATAATGAAAGAAATTGAGATATAGAAAAGTAAGGAATTATACCTCAAACTAGTGATGAACTATGGAAGAGAATTGAAAAATAAGCCTTCTCCTTGAGTTTGGGGAAGAATGGAGCACAAAAGAGGAGAAAGTAGGGTTAGAGTTTTGAGAGAATTGTGTTTGAGAAGGTGGAAATGTGGTAAGAAGGAAGGAGAGGGAAGAGAAATCGAATATAGGGGAAGGGTTTCTCTTGGTCGGGTCAATTAAATGACCATTGGATCAACATTTTGATCAACGGCTGGGGTTGTTCCCGATTCTGGAACAGTGAGGCCGAATTCGGCCCGAACTCTGATAGGAGCAGAGTTCGGCCCGAATTCCGGATCCTGGTCACAGAATGGGAATCAGGCAGAAACAGAAAAAATATTGGTTAAGTAATAGACAAACCAATACAAGATATGAGTATAAAGATAGGAAAGACCCAATTTGTAAACAAAAGAATAACATAAATTGATTTTGAAGCAGCAATATGGAATTGAAATCATAGTATTTTAGCCTGTGATAAATAAAAATGAACCATATAATAAACAAGAAATTATATCATAATTCAATATTTTGAAGCTGCCATGGGTTAGCTGCAGGGGCCGGATCCTAGCTAGCGGTAGTCCTGAGGACTAGTGCACCGTGTCGCTTAGGCTTTTACGCCTTGTTGTCAGAAGGACCCTTTCGGCTTGTACGCATAGCAAATTTATCATAATAGAATCAAGATATACTCGATATTTACGCAGGTTTCTCTTAATTTACAACAGCTTCATCTAAGATTCTAAGTTCACGACAAAGAAAATTGAAGCGCTCTTCGGATAATGGTTTTATGAAGAAGTCTGCTAACTGATGATAAGTGTCAATAAATTCTAAGTTAATCGTGCCATTTTGCTGATGATCACGCAAAAAGTGGTGACGAATTTTAATGTGCTTCGTGTGTGAGTGACAAATGGGGTTCTTAGTCAGATTTATAGCACTAGTGTTGTCACAAAAGATTGGAATATGCATGAAAGATAAATTATAGTCTTCAAGGGTTTGCTTCATCCATAGAATTTGTGCACAATAACGCCCAGCTGCGATGTATTCAGCTTCTGTTGTGGATAGTGCGACAGAATTCTGCTTCTTGCTAAACCAAGAGACTAAAGCTTTTCCTAATAAATGACACGTACCGCTCGTACTTTTACGGTCGACCCTGCATCCGGCAAAGTCAGCATCAGAGTAACCAATGAGGTCAAATGATGTTGACTTGGGATACCATAGGCCCACTGTAATCGTACTCTTAAGGTATCGAAAGATACGCTTAACCGCGGTCATGTGTGATTCCTTAGGATTTGCTTGATATTTAGCACACAGGCAAATGCTAAACATAATATCAGGGCGACTTGCAGTAAGATAGAGTAGACTGCCTATCATACCTAGATACTTACGTTGATCTACGGGTTTGCCACTATCATCTGGTTCAAGTTTGGTTGAAGTAGCCATAGGAGTGCTGATTGGTTTGACGTTGTCAAGATCGAATTTCTTCAGCATGTCCTTTGTATAATTCGATTGACAGATAAAGGTTCCATTTGACATTTGTTTGACTTGCAGCCCAAGAAAGTACTTGAGCTCCCCCATCATGCTCATCTCAAACTTGGTTTGCATACACTTGACAAAATCTTGACAAAGAGTTTTATCAGTAGAACAAAAAATAATATCATCTACATATATTTGTACTAAAAGAATAGTGTCTTTGAAAGATTTTATGAAAAGTGTAGTGTCAATTTTCCCTTTTGAAAAACCTTTCTCAAGCAAGAAATTGCTTAGCCGTTCATACCAAGCTCTAGGGGCTTGTTTGAGGCCATACAGCACTTTCTTTAGCTTGAACACGTGGTCGGGAAATTTGTGATTTTCAAAGCCAGGTGGTTGTTTTACATAAACTTCCTCCTTAATAAAACCATTCAAGAAAGCACTTTTAACATCCATTTGAAATAATTTAAAATTTTGAAAATTTGCAAATGCACAAAGCATCCGAATGGATTCTAATCTAGCAACAGGAGCATAAGTCTCGTCGTAGTCGATACCTTCCTCTTGGTTGTATCCTTGGGCTACTAGACGAGCTTTGTTGCGTGTGACTGAACCATCTTCATTCACTTTGTTTCTAAAAACCTATTTAGTACCAATAATCGAGTGATTAGCCGGTCTAGGAACGAGTTCCCATACTTGGCTCCTCTCGAATTGGTTGAGTTCCTCTTGCATAGCAGAAATCCAAAATTCATCATTGAAAGCTTCTAAAATATTTTTAGGCTCAATTTGTGAAATAAAGGCAGTACTAGCAATAGAGTCTCTTAATGATGATCTAGTAGTTACTCCACGTGAAACCTTGCCGATTAAAAAATTTTCTGGATGTGATGGCTTGAAAGATAATTTCTTTGGCAAGCTCTCCAGAGAATTTGTTTCGGTTGTGGTGTTCATTGGAGTAGACGTTGATGGCTTAACATCATCATCAAGAGTAGCTGCTGCACTGTTATCTTCATCAAAAGTCACATTTGTAGACTCTTCCACAATTAATGAGCGTTTGTTAAAAATTCTATATCCCTTACTCTTGGCAGCATAGCCAAGGAAAATACCATCGTCAGCTTTGGCATCAAATTTGCCTAAGTTGTCTTTGGTGTTAAGGATAAAACATCTACAACCAAAAACTCTAAAATAAGAAACATTTGGGGTTCTTCCAAACCAAAGCTCATAGGATGTTTTCTTCGTAATAGGACGAATAAGTATCCTATTTAAAATGTGGCATGCTGTACTGACAGCTTCAGCCCAAAAGTATTTTCGAAGTGAAAACTTATTCAACATGACTCTAGCCATATCGCTAAGAGTCCTATTCTTCCGCTCCACAACACCATTTTGTTGAGGAGTTCTTGGACATGATCAAAACCATTGGAATCACAAAACTCTTCAAAATTAGAATTTTCGAACTCGCCTCCATGATCACTTCGGATTCGAGTAATCATGTAGCCTTTTTCGTTTTGAACTTTCTTAACAAAGATCTTGAAAACCGAAATAGCATCACTTTTATAAGTAAGAAAGAAAACCCAAGTAAATCTTGAAAAGTCATCAACAATAACAAAGACATAGAGTTTTCCACCAAGACTGGCTACTCTACTAGGGCCAAATAAATCCATATGGAGTAGTTGCAAGGGTCTAGTAGTGCTTACAGAGTTTATGGAATGAAAAGATGACTTGGTTTCCTTATTCAACTCACATTCGGCACATACGGTGTCCTTTTTGAATGTGATGTCGGACAAGCCTCTAACTAGCTTCTTGGTCGATAGCCTGGATATAGTATCCATATTGGCATGACCAAGACGCTGGTGCCATAGTAACCGTTCATCTTTATGAGCATATAGGCATCTACCTGCATTGTTAGTATCTATAGACAAATAGAAAATATAAATATTGTCCTCTCTTATCCCTTCAAAAGCAATGTCTCCTGTTGACCTATCATAAATAAGGTATTTGTTTTGTCCAAAGCTAATATCATATCCATGGTCAGCAAGATGACTGATGCTGAGCAGGTTATGCTTTAACTCGGTCACTAGGCAGACATCCTTTATTACGGGAGAGGGAGGATAACCAATAATGCCATTACCTATAATATAACCTTTTAGGTTATTTTCGAAGGATACATATCCTTCTCTCTTCTTCGATAGTGATGCAAAAAATTTGCGTCTCCCGTCATATGCCGCGAGCATCCACTATCGAGAATCTACTTACTCTTAGTTGAGGAGGGAAGGTCCACCTACATCAAGAGTAGATGTGACCTTTGGTACCCAAGTTCTTGAGGGTCCTGAAGAGTTAGTTTTTGAAAACCATGCATATATCTTTCTATCTACTAATCTTCTAATTCTACATTGTGGTGAAATGTGTCCATGTAAACCATAATAAGTACATGTAGCATTCCTATTTACATTAGGAGCATGCTGATGATGTCTATAAGCAGAATAATGAGGAGAAGTGTGATGATATGTAGATTCAGCATGGTGATGATGACTATGTGGAGTGGCATGGTGATATTGTCTATATGGTATGGCATGATGATATTGTCTATATGGCATGAAATGATGATTTCTATATGTAGAGTGATGTTGATTGTGTCTTTGTGCAACATGGTAATGATTATATCTATGTGTAGAATGATGATTTTGTGACATATGATGATTATTTCTACGTGCATGTGGTTTGTGTCCTTTGTAAAAGTGTGTGTATATGTAAGCATGATTATGAGCAGCATGAGGATGACGTGGTTGACTAGTATGAGTGGTGTCATGCTTTGTGTGTGTCTCATGTGATTGGATTTGAGGTTGAGCAACCTGTTTTCCCAATTTAGTATCTAGTTTCTTAGAGACAGCTTGCAATTCAGTAATCTTAGCATTCAAACCATGCATCTTAGTAATAGAAATCTTGTGTCTGCTCTTTTCTTCTGCAAGCTCCGTGTTGAGTGCTGTGATTTCTTGTATTTGTTGCTCAATACGTGCCTCGGCATCATGTAAGCTTATTTTAAGCTTAGATACCTCATCAGTGACATCAGTGGGTGTAGTGTCTCTAATGTTATCAAGTAATAGAGAAAGTCTTTGTATTTCGACTTCATGACTTTTGATTTTGTCCTTGGCATGTTTGTATTTACCAATGACCTTTTTGTGATCACTAAGTAAATCGGTGAAAGCATCGCCAAGTTCATCAAAAGTGAAGTCGTCAAGAGTTTCGTTTGATACCTTGTCGAACGTCGCCATTAGGCACACATTAGCCGTATCTTGAGGAGAGTTCTTTTCTTCCTCGGAGTCACTAGCTTCGCTTTCATGCCAAATGCTTGTGTTGGCATATTTCTTTGAGGAGGTCTTCTTGTATGGCGTCTCATAGCGGTTGCTCTTCTTCAAGAATGGACAGTCATTTCGGACGTGTCCAGTCTTCTTGCAACCGTAGCAGGTTGGCTCTTCTTCTCCATCTTCTTGTGGTTCCTTCTTTCTTCGATTGAAGCGAAGGAATCTCTTGAAGTTGCGGACCATGAGAGCTTGATCATCATCTTCTGAGTTGTCATCATCCGTCTCCTCGGGTTCAGCCCTCCGTCGGTGAGCTTTGAGTGCGATCTCCTTAGCCTTAGGAGCAGGCTCTTCGAAGTCCTTGAGGTCAAGCTCATGAGTCATTAGCTTTCCCATCAAGGTCTCCATGGACATGATTGTGAGATCATTTCCTTCTATGATGGCTGTCACCTTAGGGTTCCAAATTTTTGGTAGCCCCCTAAGTAGCTTGCGAATCTTCTCGTAATTTGAATATTGCTTGCCAAGCGAAGACAGGGGGTTGATGATGTCGAGGAATCTTGTGAACATTTGCGTGATCGTCTCGTTTGGCTTCATCTTGAAAGCCTCGTATTCTTGAGTGAGACGGCTTATCTTTGATTCTTTGACTTGGGTGGTTCCTTCATGCGTCACTTCTAAAAGTCTCCATACTTCGTGAGATGTGGTGCATGTAGATACCCTGTTGAACTCATTCCTATCTATAGCACAGAATAAAGCATTAATAGCTCTCGCGTCTAGACTTGCCTGTTTCTTCTCCTTGTCAGAATATTTGTCATGTGATTTCTCAACGAGATCGCCATTGACAACTATTCTGGCGAGCTTTTTGTAACCGTCAGTGACGATAGTCCACAGGTCAAAGTCTAGCGACTTGAGATAAAAACTCATCCTTGTTTTCCAATACTTGTAGTTAGTTCCATCAAATAGGGGAGGCCTATGAGTGGATTGTCCTTCACCGTGATTGGAAATCAACGATTGTGTGGTTGTCATGGATCAGCTCTAGGATGTAAGTCCTTGTAAAGAGTACAGAGCTCTGATACCAATTGAAGAACAGATGGCAACTCTAGAGGGGGGGTGAATAGAGTTATAGCAATAATAGCCAATTAAAAAAATCAACTCTTTCACAATCTAAAATTAATCAGAGTAAATACGGAAAATAAATAAGGAGCAAGAGAGCATACACAAACACAGCCGATTTTAACCTGATTTTCCTCGTGGAGGACTAGTCCAGGCCTGAGAACTCTAGCTCAGGATTAAATCCACTATTTGTGAAATAGTAGTTACATCCCGTGCCTTTTCTTCAAAAGAGTACGTCAATTCTTACAATGGATCGCAGTGGCGATGCTTGGAATTTTCTAAGCTACTTCTTGAACTCTTGCACAAGACTCCTAACTGAGAGATGTTGAGCACTCGAGACTTAGAAAACTTGTGGATAGTAGATGAAGAAGGGTATGGCTTATATTGAGCTTAAGAGAGAAGAGAAGAGAAGAGAAGATTGGATGATTGAAAATAAGAGAATTCTTGGCCTATTTATAGGGTTTTATCAGGCAGAATTCGGCCAGAATTCTGGTAGGAATTTTCAAAAATTTGGCCGTTGGACAACTAGCAACCAGCCAACCCTAAAAATTAGGGTGCTGATTTTTAGGGGACAGAGTTCAGCCCGAACTCTGTGTGGAGGCAGAGTTCGGCCCGAACTCTGTGTGGAGGCAGAGTTCGGCCCGAACTCTGTCTCCAGAGCACAGAATGGGTCCAAGGGTCCAGTGGGCTGATTTTGGATGTGGAGCTTTATGGATTTGGATAGGTTATGGGTTGAGTCTCAAGAGCCCAGCATAACTCAGCTTACAATTATTCTACACTCAATAAATATAAAAGTACAGACTCGAAAAAATGACTCGCACCTGCAAAACTGAGCTGTCGTTGGGCTTGAGCTGGATGTAGTCGTCGTGTGTCGTATTGAATTATCACAAGTATTATTTAGTCAATGTTATCAATATTTGGTTGACTGTGACTTTGTGTCAACAATTCCATCGCTAACTGGAGATTTGAAACTGTTTCCAGGTAGCGACAGGTGGTCGACGGATTATCCGTCGGCAACGTTCTGGTGGTATATAGTTCGACGGAGTAGCGACAAAAAATCCATCGACAAGGTTCTGGAAAAGCTTGACATTTCCAGAAAATTGGCGACGGATAATCAGCCACAAAGCAGTCGCTGTATCGACGGTGTCGTGATGAAAAATCCGTCACCAAGGTTCTGGAAATGTCAAGCAATCCGTCCTTTGTTAGCGACGGCGGTCGACGGACTAGCGACGGAACGATACCCTCTGTTACACTGTTACGACGATTTACCGACGGACTATCCGTCGCTAGCGTCTACACAGTTGAATATTTAATACTTGAAATGGACGAAAGTCCGTCGGAAAGTCGTCGCTAATGTATCATATTGTGAAGACGAAAAGCCGTCGCTATTCCATCGCTCTTCGACTACATAGCGACGGATCATTATTAGCGACGGCTGATTGCCGACGGATTATTTTGGCCAAGATCCGTCAGTGATCGGTCACTAATAATGATTGCCGACGGATGTGGCCATCGCCAAATGGACATATTTTGGTAGTGGACTAGGGTCTACTTCTAGAGATTGTAACTAGCACACCTAGAATGGTTTCATTATGGTTCTAAGCCAAGGTTCTCAACTGTAGGATCTCGGAGACGAACCTGACATCCTCCTCGGTACCGACTTTTCCGATCCAGTCAATTAATAGAGACAAGTTACGGTTATATTTTCTTGTATTTTATTTAGTAATTGTCTAGCTGCATGTTTAAACCACATTGCTACACGGAACCCTCTCCTATGGTTCAGATATTGATTGATATTGATTGTGGGGATTGGAAGAATAGTGTAACGTTTATGGCCAATATCCCCCTATATTGCAGGATTGTGCGAGCTTACCCCTCTTACACACGGAGATAAGCTGTATCGCGTCGCTAGGACGCTATTGCATAACCCAAGCCGGTCATATACGATTACACATTTAAATCACATTATTTTTAATCGTAGAACTACTGGAAAATATTGTTTCAACTGTTTAGCCTGCACTTTTCCATTATTATTTAAAATATGAGATACATATTCGTACTTGCTCCCTCATGACTGGAGACAACATTTTTAGGTGACATTGAGGATGCTGAGCTATTGTACAATAGCTATTATGATCCGGTTTTGTACCTCGTGGTGTTGCTAGAGTCCTCCTTGGAGGACGCAGGACCTGAGGCCGACGAGCCGACCGCTTAGCTAGTCATTTCCAGTTTCCAGTTTTACTGTTTTGGAATTTTGTTTAATTGAATTCAGCACTTTATTTTCTGTTCTTTCATTCCAGTTGTACTATTCAGATGTTGAATAAAAGTTTTAAAATTTCCGTATATTGAGTTGTGACAAATGTATAGATGTTGTTGTGAACACCTGCATATAGAACAGCTTACTGCCGCCGTCTCACAACGGTGCAGGCTGGACATGATCCGGTTCGACCCAATTATTTGGGATCAGGTCATGACAATTTTCAGTAGTCAACCTTTCTGTAATAACTAAGATCAATTTAGTGTCGATCCTAGCGCTATAAACCAAACCAAATTGAAGAGAACGTTGACACTGAAAATATTGATATTGACGATGAAAATAGTGATAATTTAGTTAAAGATATAGATTATTATTTGTCAAATGATGATAATTTAGATACTTCCACTTCCGAATTATTTGTTGGTAAATCATTTAATTCTCCTTACGAATTTAGAAATTTTATTAGTGACCCAGCAATTAGATATAATTTTAGTTGTTCATCTAAACATAATAATTCTCATAGAATTGTATATACTAGTGATTCTCCAAATTGTTGTTTGAGAGTATATGCTAGAGCCGTTGGCGACGGCAATACTTTTAAAATTCGTACATTTGAAGTCCGGCATTCATGTTCAGGTGGATTTACAGGAGGACATCATCCACTAGCTACTACCGCTTGGGTAAGAAATAAAATCTTGTTACATCCCTATGTGGACCTGGTTACCTTACAAGTTAGGTGAGCATGATTATCTAGAGGCTTACCTCTAAGGAACATTGACATGTCTCTTCTTTTGGATTATGTTTAATTTTTGTACTTACTATGTTGTTATATCATAGATCTGTAATCTTGTATTATTCTTTTCGGGTTTATTCGGACATGTGTATTATTGGGTGACCGATTTTACTATTCATTCTCGTTATTTACTTCTAAGGATTGAGATATAGATTTGTTAGACCAAACAAAGGATATGCTATCTAGATTACCAAACTTAGACATCGTATGCGTACTGAATTGGATTGAAGTCTTCTTGTTACATAGTTTGACATTGTCACGTGATCGGGTCCTCCGTATTTTGGCACTGGGGCTTGACTTTCGAACTTTCAATGGGGCCCTAATAGTCCATATATCTTTAGAGAATCAAGCAAGAACCTCTGCCAAAATTAATATCTGAATATAGAAACCTCAATCAAGAGTGGCAAGAGGGAGAACAACTGATACCATCTGAAGTGAATTGCCCTTTCTATAACTTGGCTGGGAAGATTATACTCTAGACAAAGACTCAATTATCTTAGGCCTACTACATCACGTATTGCCATCAAAGGTCAATGGGGTTAATGTTGTCGAACTGAGAATGCAAGGATTTCATGATTTGTTTCATTTTTTACCCCTCGTGCTACCAAGATACATTCCTTTTCAAATTTAACAAGTGTCATTCATTGTACAAAATCCAATTATTTTAGTATAAGTATAGAGGCAAACAGGTAACCGACTGTATATATAACCGGTTGACTGGTTTGGCTCCAAGGTAGAATCCAAAAAAGATTTATTACTTGGACAACAAGTTGGAGATTAATTATTGCCTTCGTATTAATTACTTTAGGGCTTCCACCATCTCTTCCATCTCAATGCCTACTTGTATATATATCATGATTCCCAACATATCATCACAGCCCAAGGTTACAAATCGGACTCGGTTGGATGCTCTAGTTGCTTCGAGATAGATTATGCTGACATCATGATACATATAATCGGATTTAAGTTGTCTCCTATTGTTGTATTGTCTCCATAAGGTAGTCTTGGCCAAAGACCTAAGGTTAGAGGTATTATATGATATTAATTTCAAAATTTGTAAGGCAGTTGTGCAGAAATTTAAATCCACAACAAATAGATAGTGGGAGGATGGGGTTTGGATATATGAGATTTGTAACGAACTTAGTAATTGACTTTTTAAGTCAAATGTGTCAAATCCAATATCATCTCATTAACAAACTCCAGTTCAGGTCACCCGTATTACCCTATGTGGTATGCACATGTACAACTTGCAAGTTAAAAGAATAGAAAAAAAAACTGACTCAAAATTGTTCATGTCGATAAAAGATGATTGTCAGCAGGATGATTGTCAGCAGGATGATTGTATGACCGATGACACTTTTGTTCCTCTTAAGTTGTTAAGTGAGTCTACATTTGGTTGTAATCTTGTTGGCCTATTGGGGCCCTTCGATATCCTTATTCTTGATTTATTAAGGTTTTTGCAAATCTGCTTTCTTGAGTTACTATGAGAAGAAACTCTCATGTGTATAATATATTGGTTATTCTCCAAATATTATTTCTCACTAATTAGCTAGGGTTAGCCAAGATTGCTTCCCTCAATTTCCCGGCCTATTGCAATATTTGTTTCAACCGTGGCCAAGGCATGGATTATACTCTGGATAGTGTGTAACTTCTCAGCTTTTTTGTTCTCTATACCAACTTCTCCTTGCATGACCTCCAAATGGAAGGCACAAGTACTGCTACTTGGCCACTAACCTGTGTTGGAATAAAGAATTCGTAAAGTAACTAATAATTTTCTTTCAATATTTGTAAGGTGGGGAAGATATGGAGATGTGGAACTTTTATTTAGCTTGTGGCTTTTCTTCAATATTAACTGAAATATACTAGCCTCCTTTTATAGGCTTTACATGTAATGCCAAGAGACATAAAAACTCCCGACTTTAATTCATGACTCTTGCACTTCCTAACCGACAACCCTTACACTTCATAACTGATGACTCTTACACTTCATAACTGACATCCCTTCACATACTTTTCAGTTTTTTAATTAAATAAAAAAAGAGTTTTGATTTGAAACAACAAATGCCCCCTCAAATCAAAATCGATTTCATACCGAGCATGTCTCTTAGCCTCAAGAAGGTTTCACCAGATAATGGCTTGGTGAATATATCTGCTACTTGTTCAGTCATGTGGCAATACTAGAGCTCTATTGTCTTCTTCTTCACATGATCTCGAAGAAAATGGAACCGAGTATCGATGTGTTTGCTCCTTCCATGATGCACTGGATCCTTTGCAAGTTGAATGGCTGATTTGTTGTCCACAAATATCACGGTCGGTTCTTCTTGTGGATGATACAACTCCCTCAAAATGTTTCGCAACCAAATAGCTTTACAGACAGTAGATGACGCTGCCACATACTTCGCTTCACATGAAGACAAGGCTACAACTCCTTGCTTCTTGGAAGTCCAAGAAAATGCAGTTTGACCAAGATAGAAAACATAACCTGTGGTGCTCTTTCTTTCGTCTTGGTCACCTCCCCAATCACTAGCTGAATAGCCTACTAATTTTGTATTTTCACCATAACTATAGAAAATACCATAGTTAAGTGAGCCTTTGATATACCTTAGAATCCAATTCGCAGCTAGCCAATGTGACTCCTTCGGTGACTCCATGTAGCGACTCACAAGTCCGACTCCATACACAATATCGGGCCTTGTAATCGTCAAGTATCTCAAGCTACCAACCAGACCCTTGAAGAGAGTCGAGTCCACGAAATCTCCATTTCCTTCTCTTGATAGCTTCATTCCGGTGGCTACTGGGATGTTCATTGGATTGGAGTTACTCATATTGAATTTCTTCGATATCTCCTTCATGTACTTCTTTTGGGATATAAATATCCCATTTTCTTGTTGTTTGACTTCTATGCCAAGAAAGTAGGACATCAATCCATTGTCCGTCATCTCAAACTCCTTGAACATGGATGATTTGAACTCCTTAAGCATCTCACTGCTATTTCCTGTGTACAATAAGTCATCAACATATAGGCAAATAATTAAAAATTCACCTTTATGATTTTTCTTCATGTAGACAGCATGCTCATATGGGCATTTAGTGAACCCATTATGATGAAGATAGCTGTCGATGCGTGCATTCCAAGATCTTGGCGCCTGTTTTAAGCCATATAACGCCTTCTTTAAACGGTACACCTTGCTTTCTTCTCCTTCTACAACAAAGCATTCCGGTTGTTGTACATATACTTCTTCTTCAAGGATGCCATTAAGAAAGGCTGATTTGACATCAAGTTGCTATATCTTCCAGTTATGATGACTGGCAAGTGCAATCACCAATCTTACTGTGTCAAGTCTTGCAACTGGTGCAAAAACTTCTTCATAGTCAATGCCATACCTTTGTTTGTAGCCTTTGGCAACTAATCTTGCCTTATATCGAGAAACTTCACCTTCAGCCGTACGTTTGATCTTGTACACCCACTTGACGCCAATAGCCTTTTGATTTGTTGGAAGCGTTGTCAACTCCCAAGTGTCATTCTTTTCAATAGCATGTATCTCCTCCTCCATTGCTGATCGCCAACAATCTTCTTCTATAGCTTCTTGGAAGGTAAGAGGCTCGTGATCGACATATAAGCAGAAAAAATTTGCCTCTCCGTCTTCTTCAGTTTTCTCATAAATATCTCTAAGACTTCTCATTTTGATAGGACCTTGGTGTAGAGAAGGTCTGCTGCTACTACTTTCACCAGAACTTGGAGAGATTCTTGTAGGAGATGGTGTGGCATGTTGAGGAGATGAAGGCATAGTTGGCGGAGCTTCTGGTGAGGGCTCTTCGAGTTCTTCAAGTACATGTTGTTCTTTGGCCTTCTCTTCATCACTCCAGTTCCATATTTTATCTTCGTCAAAAATAACATCTCTACTAACCACTAATTTCTTTGTTAGTGGATTGTAGAGCTTGTATGCTTTTGACTCCTCACTATATCCGAGGAAGATGCATTTCTCGTCACGATCATCAAGCTTCTTTCTTTTATTCTTGGGGATATGTGAATATGCAACACACCAAAATATTTTTAGGTGTGCAACACTTGGTTTGCAGCCGCTCCACGCCTCTTGAGGTGTCATATGTTTGACACTTCTTGTAGGACAACGATTGAGTACATAGGTTGAGCACGCCACAGCTTCCGCCCAGAATTGCTTTGGCAGTTCTTTCTCCTTAAGCATAGTTCTCGTCATGTTGAGAATGGTACGGTTTTTTCTTTCGGCGATCCCATTTTGTTGTGGGGTATACGCAGCAGTGAATTGATGCTTTATGCCTTGCTCCCTGCAATACTCATCAAATGCTTTTGAGGTGTATTCTCCACCTCGGTCAGATCGGAGAGATACAAGCTTATAACCACTTTGATTTTCAACAAGAGTTTTAAAGTTCTTGAATACAACAAAAGCTTCTGACTTTTCTTTGAGAAAATAAACCCAAAGTTTTCTGCTAAAGTCATCAATGAAAGTAATAAAGTATTTATTACCTCCTAACGACATTGGCTCTATTGGTCCACATATGTCAGTGTGAACCAATTGTAGTGGTGTTGATGCTCTCCATGATTTTCCGCTAGGAAAAGGAAGTCGTGCCTGCTTGCTGAGTATACATCCTTTACATGTGTTGCTTGGTTGCTCGATCATTGGTAATCCATGCACCATGCTTGATGAAGATAGTAGTTTTAAACCACTAAAATGAAGATGGCCAAAGCGAAGATGCCATTTCCATGATTCGCCTTCCTTCGATCCATATAAGCAATTCTCTGACTTTGTGTTAAGATGTAGTGAGAACATGCAATTGCTTGACATTGGAACATGGGCTATAATTCTTCCACATGTATCTCTCAAGATGAGAGAGTTATCTTTCATATGTATGTTGTATCCCTTCTCTAGTAGCTGTCCAATGCTGAGAATATTGCTTTTCATGTTAGGCACATAATAAACATCAGATATATACCCTTTCTTACCACCCTTTTGATAGATTTGTATGGTCCCTTTTCCTTCTACTGAGAGCTTGGAGGAGTCTCCCAAGTTCACATTTCCGTGAACTCCTTCCTTGATTTCTGTAAACAGCTCTTTCTTTCCACACATATGATTGCTTGCACCGGAATCAAGGTACCAATTTTCATATTGAGTATTTGCATCATCATGAGCAAGTAGTAAGATAGATTCGTTATCTACACCGTTTGTTGCTTCTGCAACATTTGCTTGTTCATCATTTTTGTGCCAACAGTCGGAGGTGTAATGTCCAAATTTCTTGCAATTGTAGCATTGGACATCTTTTGTGGCTCCACGTCCATAGGATCTTCCTCTTCCTCGGTTGTATCCTCGTCTCCGACCTCTGAATTTTTGTCTCTCCTGCTGACCATAGCTAGGTTGTTGATGAGTACCACGACCATTGTTGGAGATGGATTTTCTTTGATCATTTAGAGTCATTTTTGACTTTAATGCTTGTTCTAGCGCCACCTGATTTGTATGCTTCTGCATCCTTTGCTCATGTACTTGAAGTGAACTCAATAATTCCTCAATTGTAAGTTTCTCCAAGTCCTTAGACTCTTCGATAGCCACGACTACATACTCAAATTTGGGAGAGAGTGATCGAAGTACCTTTTCAGTGACACGGATGTCATCTACTTTTTCATTGTTCCTCTTTAAGCCATTCACGATTACTAGCAATCGTGAAAAATAGTCGGACACAGATTCTCCATTCTTCATTTGAAGAGCTTCAAATTCGCCTCGTAAAGCTTGAAGACGGACGCGCTTCACCCGATCATCACATTTGAAGATGGAGACTAAGATCTCCCATGCTTGTTTGCTTGTTGTTGCTTCGGCAACCTTTTCGAAGGTAGACTCGTCCAACCCTTGGTAGAGTAGGAACAAAGCCTTTTTATCCTTCTTCTTCTGCTCCCGGAGAGTCTTCTTCTTCTCTTCATTGTATCCGGCCTCTTCTTCAGCCGTGGGCTCCGAAAAACCATCGGTAATGGTTTCCCACAGATCTTGAGACCCAAACAAGGCCCTCATTTGGATAGACCACGAATCGTAGTTATCCTTTGATAACCTTGGAATTTGTTGGTGGACGATGTTGGAATTCATCTTGGCTCTGATATACCACTGTTGGAATAAAGAATTCGTAAAGTAACTAATAATTTTCTTTCAATATTTGTAAGGTGGAGAAGATATGGAGATGTGGAACTTTTATTTAGCTTGTGGCTTTTCTTCAATATTAACTGAAATATACTAGCCTCCTTTTATAGGCTTTACATGTAATGCCAAGAGACATAAAAACTCCCGACTTTAATTCATGACTCTTGCACTTCCTAACCGACAACCCTTACACTTCATAACTGATGACTCTTACACTTCATAACCGACATCCCTTCACATACTTTTCAGTTTTTTAATTAAATAAAAAGAGAGTTTTGATTTGAAACAACAACCTGATCATTTGGCTCAGGCCAACAGATGTCAATATCTTTGTAGCAGCAAAACTAGACTTCTGCTAAACTTTACAATCAATTCCAGAACAAATTCAAGAACATAAACCTCTTAATGACAAGTGGGCCATCTTTATATATTTATGTTTGCACGTTTTATGAAGAGATATGGAGGCCCACTTGTCATATAAGTTTTCTCCCATAACATAAGCAATGTCAGAGCACATGGAGCAATTTTTTTTGGCCAAGGATTTAACTCTAGAATATTCCACAAATTAATTGACAGAGACATGCAACTATATATCATTTTCAGACAATAGCTTACGTTTCTTTAAGACGGAAACCCATTTCAAATTAACAAATCAGATTTTGAATATAACCTAATATATTATGTTAGTTGATGATCTGATACTGTAATGTGGGAGTCGGTATCTGTTTGGTAAATGTTTGTTAGTAGTTGATGGGCCACTAGCTTAGACCCCACATTAAGTGATCTACAATTGTCATCACTATCAAGTTTTCTCAATGCACCTGCATGTTCAAGCCGATGCCAGCTTGCCTCTAGAAAGAGAGCATTTTGGTACATTCATAAAAAAAAAAGGCGGGTTTCGTCAAATTTGATGGATTTCAGCTGGTTGCTACGAGGGCTCATAGTGCTTTTGTTAATAAAAAACACGGCTTTCATCAAATCAAAGAAAATCGATGTTACAAACCGAGCCAAGCAAATTTATGACAAAAATAGATATTGCATTCGATTACGAAGAAGAGCTTTTGTCCAATATGTCAAGGGTTTGATAACTAGGGGAAGATAACAGAGGATGATGAACAATTCCGCAGAAAATATGTAAGATCGAACAGTAACACATAATAGTTCTAATTCTAATTACAAAGGATTGCGTAACTATGAAGAATAAGGTTTTCTCACTAAGGCAGGATAACGCCTCCATTTGGTAGGTAGGTAGATGCAACTACCTCTATTTCTTGTCTTGTTTCTTCGGATCAGCCTTCTTGTCATCTTTCTTCTCCTCTTTCTTTTCTTCCTTAGCTGGTCCAACCGATATTATGTCGATCTTTCCAATCTTCTTTAGCTTCTTGGCGATTGCCACCGTGTCCATCTCGCCTATGATGGTCATTTTTTGCTCGTTAGAGTCGGCCGCTATCGAGTCGATGCCTATGCCAGGGAAATAAAAATTGCTGAATGTTGGAATGAAGCATATATTACTGATATATTATGCATCATACTTGAAGGGAAATAAAATTGCTTAATGTTGGAATGAAGAATGTTACTGATATGTTATGCATCATGCTTGAAGGGAAATGAAGCTGCTAAATGTTGGAATGAAGCATATATAATAGGAAAATGTTATTTTTCCTGCTGTTTGGGACCACGGACGTGACCGCAGGCCCACACCCCCACTAAAATTGGGGGGAGGCGCAATTGGAGGGTGCCACGTGGCTGCGGTCACAAAAACTGCGATCAAAATAGCAGTATCCATATGTTATGCATCATACTTAAAAGGGAATTACAATAGCTAATTGTTGGTATGAAGCATATTACCGATACATTGTGCATCATACTTGAAGGGAAATAATATTGCCAAATGTTGGAATGAAGGGGGGGGGGGGGGGGGGGGGGGGGGGGGGGGGGGGGTTGTTTGCAAATGGGAGCCTGCCACATGGGCACAGGCCAATGGCGGGCAAAAAAACATTTCCGTATAACTTATACTGAGTCATGGTTACATATATAGAAGCTCAAGAAATTCCATGAAACTAATAATTCAACATACTATAATTCCAGTCACTTATTTTTCAACAACTAGCTTGCTTGTTATAGAAATAAAACACACAAAAAAGCCCCTTGTCTGCCAGAAATATAGCTCTCTTAATTGATACAACATACCAGTATGATTCTATTTCGAATTCTAATTCCTACGTGAAATTCTGCTACTTCTCAGAAATTGTTCATCATTGTTATTTCTGGTGCTATTTCTTAATTTCTTACAAAAGTAGATGTGAACATAATTCCTTCTATATAGTACAGTACATAGTACAGTACAGTACAGTACAGTGTAAATGAAGAAATTTAAGAGAAACAATCCTCTCTAGCTGCTGCATAATTTATGAAAAAACAAGAATATGTGTGTGTGTGTGTGTGTGTGTGTGTGTGTGTGTGGAGGGGGTTCCTCCAGTAAGTCTTAACATAAAATTCTCCTTCCCAAATCATTGGCTAATTATCACAAGTTGCTGATGAAGAGAAAAGAAAGTTAAGGAAGAGAATAACACCATAGATTTCAGCAACAGCTTCTATTGCTTTCTGCTTGGTCTTCTCGTCATTCATAGCCAAGAGCTTCAGCACGATCTTTTGCTACATATTGAACCATGCATGCATGAGCCATGACCAAGAATGAGTAAAGACTACTATGAAATAACAAGTAGATTATTGTGCTAGAGTTGTACATACTTGCACCATCTCTGTACAGAGAGGGGAGAGAAGAACTAGACGTTCCAAATTGCTGAGAAAATGAGAAGTGGGTGAAATTGAGAGAAAGAGAGAGAGAGAGAGAGGGGGTCTCATCACTATATTTAGTTTGTGTTGTGTTCTGATGTTCCAGAGGAGCATTGTTAGTATTCCTGCAGGAGAAAGCAGAGCCGACCATCATGGTGGTTGCATGTCATTTGTCAAGAATCTCTTTATTTCTCTTTCTCCAAACCAACCAGAAGCAAATGGCTAATTATGTACAAAGAAAGGTTGACTTGACCCAAAAAACAAATGTGGTTTGTGCGGTCCAGTGCAGAGTGAATAGTGTTGGCCATCTGTAGTGGAGGAACATGAATTGTTGAGCACAACCAATTAACAATTTCATGAAGTGCCACAAGAAAAAAGATATAAAATTTGAGTGGCATTCCAATTTTTTATGCTTATTTAAGGTGTATCCTACAAGTTTACATGAATGTACAACATTCTTCATTTTTGACGAAAAACGTTTATTGCTAACGGTCAACTCCTTTGACCATTTATTTTGGACGAAAATACCCTCGTTCGTTATGCCCCTACCCGATCCTTGCGCCGGTCCCCTCCCCGACCTCGCCGGCAGTTTTCCCCCCCTCCCCGACCACGCCGGCACTTCTCCCCCCTTCCCGTCCCCCTCCCCGACCACGCCGGCCCCTCCCAGTCCCCGACCACGCCGGCACTGCTGCCATCGCTCGTCGCCGCATCGCTGCTGCCACCGACGCCGCCGCGCCGCTGCTGCCACCGTGCGGGAGAGGGGGGGGGTGTTGTTGTTGTTGGTGGTGTTGGTGATGATGGTTGATGGTGGTGATGATGGTGGTGATGGTGGTGGTGGTGATGGCCGGGGGGTGCGGCGAGGTCGGGGAGGGGGGGTGCGGCGACGCCGTGGAGGGGGGCCGAGCACGGCGGGAGGAGACAGATAGTTGACGCGGAGAATAGGAACAACAGACAAGGGGACTGGGGCCGCGCCCGACCCCCTCCGGCCAACCCCGACGCCGGCGCCCCCACCAGCGGCCGCCAACCCCGCCTCCAGCGCGCCCCCGCCCTTCCCGGCGCACGACCCTGTGCGGCACGACCCCCTTCGCCGACAGCTCCCGGCGCCCGATGTAATGCCCTGAATCCGTTGCGGAGCACGGTGCGGGCTAGCGGCCGAATGGCCGAGTCGGATGAGAATTGGGGAAACTTTACCAGGATCGCGGGATAATAAATTGAGATCCTTTCCTCGTTATGGATTGGACTCTTTTGAAATGATGCCCAAGATGCAGTGGCGCGCGTCTTGGGGGAAGAGTTCTATATAAGAGTCGCTTGCCCCGAGACCGTTGCCCTGCTGGTTTTCGATGTCGCTTTTGCTGTTGGCTTTTGTGTACATTTTCGTGATTGTTTTCGATGAATGTTTTCATGGATTTACTTTCACCGTTTACGCATTTCATATCGAATAACTGAGAGAAAGAGAAGAAGTATGCTGACCAGATGTTGGTGCCAATGCAGGTGCTAACGCGGTGAACCTAGAGTGACGTTGCGTGGAAGACCTCTTTCGCTCGGCAATTCACCAACAAGTGAGTGGCTTTGATCCTTCGACGATCCTTGATCTTCGCGCATAACAATGGTAGACTTGTTATTGCGTTCGGTGCTTAATAAAAGATGCCTAGTAATAATACGGGAAAGATAATGAAAGATAAATTATCACATGGCTAGGCTTATGTTGCAAATCGAATGATGCTCGTACGCTATATGAATTGTTTAACAGGTGATGCAAAGACCCAAGTATTGGGCGGTAAGTATATCGGACTTCGGTTCGAAAGAATGGGTTACAAATGAATAGTCCCTTGGTTGGATGAACGAATATACGAGCCTATGGCTCAAGGCAAGTTGGTAAGATGGAAAGATGGGAAAATGGCAAGATGAAATGAGAACTATGAATATGTGTGGAAGATGCTATCATCATGCATGTCGTGTCTCTTATTAGTTAAGTTGCATTGCATGCATGGTCATGGACAACTTGTATACAAGGTAGTTCCCAGAACGGTAATCCGCGGCCACGGACCCGGTTCGTCCTAGGGGGAACAAAGAATTATGCCGACGTACTGGCATCGATAAACGGGATTTGCAGTGGGGCTAGCTACCCGCACTGAAAGGGGCGCCGTTGTACCAAGTAAGACGGTCCAAGATGGCGTGTCGCCAGTGACCTTCATATAGACAGGTGGCATAGCTAACATTGTCTTATGCAGGCAGAGTAAGTGGCATTCATAAATATGTACAGGGATGGCTATCGACCGTGGGTAAGATTCACCAAATTGGTGATCAATATGAACTGCTTATGTTAGATCAACATGAATTGCTTATATTTCTAACATCACTGTATGCTTCTTATATTTCTCATTAAATATATGAATTGTTAATGGACCCTAAGGCAAGATAGAAAGAATACAAATCAATAATGAACATTCATGTAATTTTTCTACTGTTGATTTATGGTGAGATTGGTTACGGCCGCTCACCAATACATATGTGGCAATGTACTGACCCTCGTCTCCACAGGTGCCGGGAACCTAGTGGATAATCATAGACGCTGAAGGCTTGCTGTCCGACTCTTTAGAAGCTTCCTACATCTTGAAGTTTCCACTTGAAGAAGAAGGCATTTTGCTGAAGGTGGTTATTGTCGCATTATTAATAAAGGGATATGATGTATGGAACAAGTTGTATCTCATTTCAATATTTCTGCAAGTTGTAGCCAAGTTTGGCCTTTTATCTCGGCTGTTTGAGAGCCTTATGTTTATGCAATGTAATTTCAAAGATATCAATAAAGAACTTATTTCAGATCATATCTGTGTTGCCAAAACTTCTTTATCATCCGCTGCGAATCTCTATTCAAAATGTCTCTTTTATAAAAGGAACACGAGCACGCCTTGTACAAGTGCAATTCCAGACTTGTACGGCATCACGCCTTAGCGAGGACGAACGATTCGGCATGAATCTAAGCGGAGGCGAACGATTCCCGAATCGGGGCGTGACAGTTTGGTATCAGAGCACGGCTTTACATCCTTGGAAATTTCTTAGTTTTAAAGATTTCGAAAATTACACAAGCTTTATTGCTTCTCGAACAACTTTGGTTTTAAATGTCCCGAAATGAGATGTTCCATACAATAAGTCCATAAATATATTATGAGACTAACAAGCTCCTCTGTTTTGCAGAGATGACAAAGGCGGGTGCGACAAACAACGCGAGTAGCTCAAGGGTGGTAGCCTCAACCGACCCTATGGAGAGGATGCTGGCTATGATGGAGAGCCAGCAGAGGCAGAACGCGAAGCAATTCGAGGCCTAACAGAGGCAGCTAGATACCCTACAACAGTTGGTCCGAACAGTGGTGAACAATGGGGCTCAAGGCACTCCAGTCTCCCGAGAGAGCGAACTAGTGGAGGCAGAGGAACCCCCGACGGCTAAGAAGACTACTGCTGTGGCCGACATTACAAAGTTTAAGAAAATCTGCAACAAAGAATTCAAAGGGACAGAGGAAGCCACCATTGCTATGGATTGGCTAGTTGAAGTGGAAGACCACCTGGAAGCTTTGGGTATTGTTGGATCTAAGAGGGTCTCGTGTGTGAAACTACTGCTGGTTTCCAACGCACACTACTGGTGGCAAAGTCAGAAAAGAATTCTTGCAGGAGTGAATGGAACAACGAAAATCACTTGGCTGATGTTCTGCGAGGCATTTCTGGCTCAGTACTTCTCTTCGACTGAGCAGCGAGCTAAAGAATTGGAGTTCCAGAAGCTCGAACAGGGGAACATGACGGTGAAGGAGTATGAAGCAGAGTTTTCTAGACTGTCTCAGTATGCGATCACGAAGTTTACTGACGATGCATCTAAGGCTCGTCGGTTTGAGCAGGGCTTGAGGCCTGCTCTGAAGGCTCAAGTTGTGGTTCAGAAATATAAGACTTTTCAGGAGTCTTATGAGCACGTGAAGGAATTGGACCCACACTATCCTGCGACGGTGCCAGTGCAAGCGTCGGTACAGAATTTGCATAACAAGAGACCGAACAACGGTGGCAGATATGAGGCGCCAAAGCGTCAGAATTACGGTGGCTATCATCGACCCAATCCGGTTGGGCCGTACTGCAACAAGTGCCACAACAAAGGGCACTTTGCTAACGACTGTAAGGTCATGGAGGGAGGATGCTATAGGTGTGGTCAATTTGGCCATATGTCTCGCAATTGTCCAGGAAGGGGCAACCAGAACCCTCTAAGGCAGCAGCATCACCAACAATATCAACAGAATCGTGGACAGGCACCACGACCTCCTCAGCCACAACAGAATCAGAGGCCCGGTGCCCAGGGCCGAGTCTTTGCATTAACTCAGGAGGAAGCATCATTTGCATCAGATACTGTCGTGACAGGTATATTGTTATTTAATGGCATTCCTGCACGTACTTTATTTGATTCTGGTGCTTCACATAGTTTTATATCTAAAGACTATGTTAAGGAACATAAAATAAAAATGACAATGTTGGATGTATATCTTAGTGTTAGTACTCCATCAGGAGTGGAGATGCCTACTAACATGATGTGTAGGGATGGTTACATATGTATCGGGAAGAGAAAGCTACCATTAGATGTAGTCGAGCTTGATATGAAAGATTTCGATATCATTTTGGGAATGGATTGGTTAAGTGCATGTTGTGCGACGATTGACTGTGCGAAGAAGCGAGTTATGTTTTGCCTACCTGGGGGAACAGAATTCTCTTACTCGGCCAGTTCGTCGGCGAAGGCTTCGATGGTGATTTCAGCTACTACGGCCCGGCGATTGCTTCATTCTGGCTGCGAAGGGTACCTTGCTTCTGTTCGAGACACACGCAAGAATGGTGCAGACTCAGCTAACACTGAAGTCGTGGCAGAATTTCCTGATGTGTTTCCTGACGAGATACCCGGAATGCCTCCGGACCGAGAGATTGAATTCACTATCGATACATTTCCAGATGCTCGTCCGATCTCAAGGGCACCATACAGAATGGCGCCTGCTGAATTGAAGGAACTCAAAGTACAGCTACAGGAATTATTAGACAAGGGATACATCAGACCCAGTGTTTCACCATGGGGTGCTCCGGTACTATTTGTGAAGAAGAAAGATGGATCGATGTGGCTGTGCATCGACTACCGCGAGTTAAATAAAGTTACAATTCGAAACCAGTATCCGTTGCCTCGAATAGACGACCTCTTCGATCAGTTGCAAGGGGCGTCTGTATTTTCAAAGATTGATCTTCGCTCAGGCTACCATCAGTTAAAGATCAAACCAGATGACATTTCTAAGTCCGCATTCCGAACCAGATACGGACACTATGAATTCTTGGTCATGCCCTTCGGAATGACCAACGTCCCTGCCGCTTTCATGGATATGATGAACAGAGTCTTCCGGCCCTTTTTAGATAAATTTGCGGTCGTGTTCATCGACGACATCCTAATCTACTCGAAGAACAGAGAAGACCATGCAGAACATTTGAGGACAGTGTTACAGACTCTACGGGACAATCAGCTTTATGCCAAGCTGAGCAAATATGAGTTTTGGATGAGTAGCGTGTCGTTCCTAGGGCACGTTATCTCGGCAGAAGGTGTGTCCGTTGACCCAAAGAAAATTGAAGCCGTAGTGGATTGGAAGCAACCCACGTCGGCGAGCGAGATCCGAAGTTTCCTCGGCTTGGCAGGCTACTACAGGAAGTTTGTCAAAGATTTTTCAAAAGTGGCAGCACCTCTAACTCGACTAACCCAGAAGCGAGTTGCATTCGATTGGACTGATGAGTGCGAGGCTTGCTTTCAAAATCTGAAGCAACGTCTCGTATCAGCTCCAATCCTTACACTTCCAGACGGCGTCGAGGGATTCCAGATATACAGCGATGCATCCGGATTGGGTTTGGGATGTGTGTTGACTCAGAGAGGGAAAGTGATATCTTATGCCTCAAGACAGCTTAAGCTGTACGAGAAAAATTATCCAACACATGATTTGGAATTGGCAGCGATAGTGTTTGCATTGAAATTGTGGAGGCACTACTTGTATGGAGTAGCTTGCGAGATCTTCACCGACCATAAGAGCCTGAAGTACATTTTTACTCAAAAGGATTTAAATTTGCGGCAAAGACGTTGGTTGGAGCTTATAAAAGATTATGACTTGACGATTGCGTACACCCCAGGAAAAGGCAATGTGGTGTCGGACGCGTTGAGTCGAAACTTTGTGGGATCACTCAGTGTTGACAAACGAATATTGGAGGAATTGGAAAGCATGGGAATTGAGCTCCAGATTCGTGGCCGAAATGCACAATTGGCTCAACTTCAACTTGAGCCGAGTTTGTTAGAAAAGATAAAGACGGCACAGAGGACAGATGAGTTCTTGATTAAGATTGGCAGAATAGTAGAAAAGGGTGAAGCCAGCGACTTCACCAGGCACAAGGATGGATCATTGCGACTCAAGGGGAGGCTATGTGTCCCGAAGGATGAAGAACTCCGGAAGGAAATCTTGACGGAGGCCCATTACGCCAAGTATTCCTTACATCCGGGAAGTACAAAAATGTATAAAGATTTGCGCACGACCTTCTGGTGGCACGGCATAAAACGAGATGTGGCCCTCTTTGTCTCGCGATGCTTAGCGTGTCAACGAGTCAAAGTGGAACACCAGAGGCCCAGCGGGAAGATGCAGAACCTCGCGATCCCAGAATGGAAATGGGATCATATAACCATGGATTTTATAGTTGGCTTGCCGAAGACGCAGCGGGGGAATGATGCAATTTGGGTCATCGTTGATCGATTAACCAAATCTGCACATTTTCTCGCAATGAAAACCACATGGAGCGTCGATCGGTTGGCTCAGCTATACGTGGATGAAATCGTCCGACTGCATGGAGTGCCAGCATCAATAGTGTCGGATCGGGATGGGCGATTTGTATCGCGTTTCTGGGTCAGTTTGTATGCTGCTATGGGAACACAATTGAAATTTAGTTCTGCATACCATCCCCAAACCGATGGCCAGACCGAGAGGGTGAATCAGATACTTGAAGACATGCTACGGCTTTGTGCTATTGATCTGAAGACTAGTTGGGATACTCACTTGCCGCTAGCAGAATTTGCCTACAATAACAGTTACCAGTCCAGTATAGAAATGGCTCCGTATGAAGCACTGTACGGACGAAGGTGTCGGTCTCCGATTTGTTGGGATGAAGTCGGTGAACAACAGGTACTTGGTCCGGAGATGGTGGAACAGGCCGTCGAGAAGGTCCGCATGATTCGGGAGAAGTTACGTGTGGCACAAAGTCGGCAGAAGAGTTATGCGGATACTCATCGACGACCATTGGAATTTATGGTGGGCGATCACATATTTCTGAAGGTGTCACCGATGCGCGGAGTTATGCGATTCGGTGCGAAGGGGAAGCTTAGTCCAAGATTTGTTGGCCCGTTTGAAATTCTTAAGCGAGTCGGCCCTGTCGCCTATCTGATCACGTTGCCACCGGCATTGGATGGAGTGCACGATATCTTCCATGTTTCCCAACTACGGAAGTATGTACACGATCCAAGCCACGTGGTAGACTTCGGTCCGTTAGGGCTAAAAGCTGACTTGTCTTATGTGGAGGAATCCTTGCAGATCTTGGATAGGAAAGATAAAATCTTGCGAAACCGAGTTGTTTCTTTGGTTCGAGTGCTTTGGCGAAATCATTCCGTCGAAGAGTCGACATGGGAACTTGAGGCAGAGGTGAAGGAAAAGTTTCCTTCGTTGTTTGACCTAGGTGGGTTTGTGTTTAAGTTTTGAGGACGAAACTTTTTATTAGTGTATTAATATGTAATGCCCTGAATCCGTTGCGGAGCACGGTGCGGGCTAGCGGCCGAATGGCCGAGTCGGATGAGAATTGGGGAAACTTTACCAGGATCGTGGGATAATAAATTGAGATCCTTTCCTCGTTATGGATTGGACTCTTTTGAAATGATGCCCAAGATGCAGTGGCACGCGTCTTGGGGGAAGAGTTCTATATAAGAGTCGCTTGCCCCGAGACCGTTGCCCTGCTGGTTTTCGATGTCGCTTTTGCTGTTGGCTTTTGTGTGCGTTTTCGTGATTGTTTTCGATGAATATTTTTATGTATTTACTTTCACCGTCTACGCATTTCATATCGAATAACTGAGAGAAAGAGAAGAAGTATGCTGACCAGATGTTGGTGCCAATGCAGGTGCTAACGCGGTGAACCTAGAGTGACGTTGCGTGGAAGACCTCTTTCTCTCGGCAATTCACCAACAAGTGAGTAGCTTTGATCCTTCGACGATCCTTGATCTTCGCGCATAACAATGGTAGACTTGTTATTGCGTTCGGTGCTTAATAAAAGATGCCTAGTAATAATACGGGAAAGATAATGAAAGATAAATTATCACATGGCTAGGCTTATGTTGCAAATCGAATGATGCTCGTATGCTATATGAATTGTTTAACAGGTGATGCAAAGACCCAAGTATTGGGCGGTAAGTATATCGGACTTCGGTTCGAAAGAATGGGTTACAAATGAATAGTCCCTTGGTTGGATGAACGAATATACGAGCCTATGGCTCAAGGCAAGTTGGTAAGATAAAAAGATGGGAAAATGGCAAGATGAAATGAGAACTATGAATATGTGTGGAAGATGCTATCATCATGCATGTCGTGTCTCTTATTAGTTAAGTTGCATTGCATGCATGGTCATGGACAACTTGTATACAAGGTAGTTCCCAGAACGGTAATCCGCGGCCACGGACCCGGTTCGTCCTAGGGGGAACAAGGAATTATGCCGACGTACTGGCATCGGTAAACGGGACTTGCAGTGGGGCTAGCTACTCGTACTGAAAGGGGCGCCGTTGTACCAAGTAAGACGGTCCAAGATGGCATGTCACCAGTGACCTTCATATAGACAGGTGGCATAGCTAACATTGTCTTATGCAGGCAGAGTAAGTGGCATTCATAAATATGTACAGGGATGGCTATCGACCGTGGGTAAGATTCACCAAATTGGTGATCAATATGAACTGCTTATGTTAGATCAACATGAATTGCTTATATTTCTAACATCACTGTATGCTTCTTATATTTCTCATCAAATATATGAATTGTTAATGGACCCTAAGGCAAGATAGAAAGAATACAAATCAATAATGAACATTTATGTAATTTTTCTACTGTTGATTTATGGTGAGATTGGTTACGGCCGCTCACCAGTACATATGTGGCAATGTACTGACCCTCGTCTCCACAGGTGCCGGGAACCTAGTGGATAATCATAGACGCTGAAGGCTTGCTGTCCGACTCTTTAGAAGCTTCCTACATCTTGAAGTTTCCACTTGAAGAAGAAGGCATTTTGCTGAAGGTGATTATTGTCGCATTATTAATAAAGGGATATGATGTATGGAAGAAGTTGTATCTCATTTCAATATTTCTGCAAGTTGTAGCCAAGTTTGGCCTTTCATCTCGGCTGTTTGAGAGCCTTATGTTTATGCAATATAATTTCAAAGATATCAATAAAGAACTTATTTCAGATCATATCTGTGTTGCCAAAACTTCTTTATCATCCGCTGTGAATCTCTATTCAAAATGTCTCTTTTATAAAAGGAACACGAGCACGCCTTGTACAAGTGCAATTCCAGACTTGTACGGCATCACGCCTTAGCGAGGACGAACGATTCGGCATGAATCTAAGCGGAGGCGAACGATTCCCGAATCGGGGCGTGACACCCGACCCCCTTCGGCCTCCCGCCGGCGCACCCCCAGCGCCCTTCGCCGTCCCCACAGCACCTCCCCGCGGCCTCGATGTTCGTTCTCCAACGTGCCCTAGCCGAACCACTCTCAGCTCTCCGCTGTCTGGCCGAACCCTTTTTGGTCAGCACGTTCTCCTCCTCCGGCGCTGTCCGCGTCCTGTCCGGGTTTCCGCGAGCCTTTCGTGCTCCGCTGTTTTCGAACAGCGCTGTCCAGTACCGTCCCGAATTTTCTCGTCTTGCTGTTCGCGGATTTTTTTTCTTTAATTTGCATCTGAGAGCTCTAGCCGAGCAACCCAAGGTATAACCCCTGTCCCGTTCCATTTTCATTCTGTCTATGATGAAATTGGTCCTCGATTTCCTTCCGGGAATTCGGTTTTTAGCGACGTCGTAATTTCAGAACCTTCGGAAAGGTTCTGTTGGTTGTTTTCTTTTTCGAAACTTTTCGAAAAATGGATTTCTATATATTTTGGGATTTTTCGGAATATTTCGATGTTGTGCTGTGACGATTCTGGTTGGATTCGGACTCCCGAATTCGTTTCGGGTCATTCCGAATAAATATTGGAAATGTTATGGTTATTTTTATGTGTATATATTTTGGGATTCCCTGGTTTGGGATTTGCAGGAAAATGTTGGCATATTTTCCAGTTTTTGGGTTGACCAAAAACAGAGGAGATGCTGTCAGATTTTTCCATAAATTTAATTATATTTTAAAATAATTTTAAAATGGATTACGGGAATATATTAAATATTTTGGATTTTGGGCGACGACCGTATCAGTCAATGGGCCCCGGCTAAGTGCAAACGAAACCGGCTTCGTCCGGACGTTGAGGCATTAGCATAGTTGACGATTGGACCATATCTGAGACTCATCAAATATTTATATTTAACTTATTTTATTAGTACTATTTATTTATTCATATTTAATTTATAGGAAGTTTAGAACTAACGACCGTTTTTGTCTTATTTCAATTTATGTAAATAAATTGTAATGGGCATAAGCCCAGCTGGTTGTTGGTTCTGTAACTGTAATTTGGTAGTGTAGGATTTTTGGTTTTTGCTGATTTTTGCGAGTTTTTGTAGCATACGAATAAATCTAATAAAAATTATTTTCATATAAAAATTAATAAAGATTTTCTCACCTAAAATCTACAAGTTTTAATATTAACAAACGATCATGTATTTCTCACTAAAATAAGAATTTTAGTTTTATATTTATAGTTACTAAAATACAAAGTTTTAATCAACTAATTTAGTATCGACGAGTTTTCCAAAATACAAAGTTTAAAACGATCTTTCCCTCGTTATTAATTCAACGTACCAATAATCGTGTTTTTGTTCTTGTCTTATTAATAAAGAATTAAAATGGATTAGGACACAATTAGAGATTTCAACTAGCGTAGCTAGATTGGTAACCCTGGTTTCTGAGTCAATTTCTCGAATGTAGGAATTCGAGGACGATCCTAAATTCCCATCTCGAAGTCTTCATCCTCTCCAGTCCAGTCTATTTTGAGGCAAGTATATTTTGTGTTAGTTTACAATTATTTAGTAATCGTTTTAATGCAAGTTTAAACCACGATACAACACGGAACTCTCTCTGAGAGCACTGACTGTAACTACTGTAACTGTTTGGGGAATGGGGCAGTAGTGTAATGATTATGACCACATCCAAAGCAATAACTTAGGCCAGTATTAGCTTATCCCTCTTACACACGGGGATAAGCCGAATCGTATCAATAGGATACAACTGTACAACCCAAGCCGGTCATATTCATTGCCTATTCAAATCACACTGTTTTACTGTTAGAAAACTGTTTACTTCAAATTGTTTAAAAGTGCATGATTCTATTATTATTTTAATTGTCAAATTAGCATGAATTGTACTTTGCTCCCTCCTGACTAGAGATAACATTTTTAGGGAACACTGAGGATGCTGAGCTGTTATACAGCAGCTACTATGACCCTGTTCTGTACCCTGTAGTACTGCCAGAGTCCCCATTGGAGGACGCAGGAACCGAGGTCGATGAGCCAAATGTTTAGATAGATTTTCTTTTCCAGTTTGTTGTTTCATTTTGAAAAAAATTCTGTTTATTTGAATTCAGTTTTATTTCAGTACTCGAACATTCCAGTTGTATTTATTTCAAAGTTTAATAAAGTTTCATTTCCGAATTTGAGTTGTGACAAATATCGATGTTGTTGTATGGTTACCTGCTAATGGAACAGCTTACTGCCGCCGTCTCAACAACGGTGTAGGCTGGGCATGATCCGGTTCGACCCAATTATTTGGGATCGGGTCATGACATGTTTTTAGTGGTGGCCCATGCAGGTCAACAACAACTTAGGAAAACATACCTAGAAATAATTAGAACACTAGAACATTGATTTGTCACAACATAGGTCCGAATTATATATAAATAAATATTTTTGTTTGATTATAGACTGGTAGGCTACCTTGCTTATGTGTGTATCCTAAACCTTCCAGAGAATGGCCATTGACAAGATCAATCCTGCTGGCGATGAGGTGTCATCTTCGGATCATTCCCCATCTCCTAAACCAAGTCCAGGGTATTTTCCCTCGCAGCTGATTGACCGTCCCCATAACGCATCCAATGAAGTTTCTACTACACCGGCGGATCCTACCTCTTCTCAAACTGAGCTGCATTTCCTTGAGAAAGTACCCATTCCTAATGCTCCACCAGTACCAGCGAACACCTCCCAAATGGTTGTCCTACTTCAAGAAATCCTAGACTCCCAGAAGGCTCAAGCTGAAGCCCAGCAGGAACAGATGGATATCACGAAAGAAGTCATGAAGAACGTCAATGATGTAGCCTTAGCTACCTCCAACCAAGTTAGAGCGAAACCTCACCCTAGGAGGTATACCCCTGAATCTAGAAGATATTTGGGTCCCATCAAGTACTCTACTTTTCGGCAGTCTTGTCGTAAGAGGCTATTGGCTTGTGACTACTGCAAGAGACCTGGTCATCAGGCCGTTAGTTGCCGCAAGAGATTGGGACAATGTTTGGCTTGTGGATCCGCTGAACATCGGGTAAAGAACTGCCTCTTATCTCCCCATTATACCAGAGCACATGTCCCAGCAACACCTGCTACGCCGCAACCTAGGAACTCTCTTCCTATCGAGCAGACCTTACCTCCTACACCCATTGCAGAAGGACATGATGCAGACTCGAGGATCATAGAAGAAGATGAAGCAGTTGGAGACTACTCATGCAAGAGCCAGAACCATGAAGATTAGTACCTAGGACTGCTGAATAACATTATCTATTGTTATAAGAAGTTGTAACAGGATGTCCTTAGATCAATCATAAGAGTTTTTGCTGTAATTCTCCACATGAATAAAATTCTTAGTTACACCTTTATGGCAGATGTTTTCCCTGATAGTCTTTCCGGATTACCCCAGACCTAGACATAGAGTTCACCATTGTCCAAGTCCCCGGCTCTTTCCCTATTTCAAAAAGGGACACTATAGAGTCAACCCGAAGGAGGCCAAAAAGATGAAGGACCAGATCAATGAAGGCTCTAGGATTTATCCAGGATGGAACTTCATCCTAGGGAGCGTCTGTCTTGTTAGTGCACAAGAAGGACAGAACAGTATGGATGTGCATCGACTACCGGGCGCTGAACAATATCACCATCAAGAACAAGTACCCTCTGCCCCGGATCGATGACTTATTTGATCAATTGAGCGGAGCCAAAGTGTTTTCGAAGAATGATCTTAGATCTGGCTACCACCAGATCAGGGTCAGGAAGGAAGATTTTCCCAAGACGGCATTCAACACCAAGTATGGGCAGTTTGAATTCTTGGTCATGCCGTTTGGACTGACGAATGCTCCTACGGTGTTCAGTAACGTTATGAACACGGTTTTCCATGAATACCTAGATCAATTGTCGTTGTCTTCATCAATGACATTCTGATCTATTCAATGACGGAAGAGGAGCACGAAGAGCACCTCAGGAAAGTTCTGGAAACTTTGAGGAAGGAGAAGCTGTATGGTAAGCTTTCTAAGTGTGAATTCTTTCTAGACAAGGTGGATTTTCTTGGCCATGTTATCACAGGAGAAGGAATTTCGGTAGATCCGAAGTAGATAGCTGCTGTTGAGAAGTGGTCTATCCTGAGCTAAATTGTTAAAATCAGGAGTTTCTTGGGCTTAGCTGGCTACTACCGGAAGTTCGTGAAGGATTTTGCCAGAATTGCTGAGCCGATGACAAAGCTCACTCGGAAGAATGAAGAGTTCATCTGGACGGAAGGTTGTCAGGCATCATTTGAGGAGCTGAAGAAGAGACTTACCACTGCACCAATCCTTGTGCTATCCGCAGGAACTGGTGGTTTCTCAATCTATAGTGATGCCGCAGGTAAAGGACTGGGTTGCGTTCTTCAACAGCATGTGTCACGCCCCAGAACCAAAATACTGGAGAGCAGGGGAATGACTCAGCCAGCAACGTATTACGGGTAGATGAATACTGTATAATACGATCAATACTGTCTAAAAGACGAGGGGGTGCATACTACATGAAAGTCTTACTATGGTCATTTCATATCTATTGTCTCAATCATTCAAATAAGAAACAGAAATAGAGAACATGTAAGATAAAGCAGTAAGGCATCCCAAACGCTCAATCAAAATGTTCTTGATATATGGCTTTACAAAATATAGCCAGATAATGTAGCAAAGTAAACACAATAGTTATCAGCTGCAGTCAGACTTAATTACAATTATGCAAAAGTAAGTGCAAGACAATCCGACTAACATGTCGGTGCCAAACGGCAAAGTATAAAGTAAATAACAAAACGAGCAGGGAGCTAAGGAACCCACTCGAGTCCTCCTGCGATCATTCCTCTAGTATTGACCATCTTGGAGGTGGAAGTAAGCGGAGTCCTCGGGAACCGGCTCTAAATCTGGCCATGCAAAACCAGAGAGGTTAGACCTCTAATAGCAAGTACCACAAGGAAGCACGATATGAGGAATTAAAACCAGTAATAAGAGAATATGATAAGTAGATCTCTGCTTGCCACTGGGATTCACATAACATCACGACACTTCGAACCAACCTCCCAACCAAACAAGGACAGAAGTTGGCCCATCATGCCCTGACATTCTGATCATCTCAGTTAGGTAACAGAGGTACACAAAAAAATCAATTTAAACGGCCATGCAACTACTACGGCTTGCTACTTTGAGTTTCAAGTTATCCTGAAATTATGCAATAAAAGATTCCTCAGTTTTTACTATGTGTAAGCAAGGCTAGTTTACCCAGTCAATCAATTGCGCCAATCATAAATTAGACGAGTCCCAACAGAACGTCCGTCATCAATATACAATATACAATAGATAATATAACCAGATACCGCTTCCTGCCCGTGTGGCAGATTGGCAGTATCTGTGGGGACCAACTGGCCTGTCGGGCACTACTAGTCCCAAGAGGGCTGCCATGTAAGAACTCGGAAATCCATTCTCTCCATGTAATCATTATTTTATTTAACTTAATAGTCTCTACGTTGAGTGAAATCCCATGCCGTGGATCATGGTCATTCAGAATGAGTACTTTCATACGGGGTACGATATGCACAACTCTACAACGATGCCCGTGCGGTTAGGTTGTAGGTCTTACATAGCGTAATGCAACAATCCAAACTAACTACGGAATAATCATGCCTTGACCATAAGTTACAATGCGACTTTTGTAGAAAAATAGATAAATAAATAAATTGAAGCCTGTATGTGTGCCTGTATGTCAATATTCGGGATCGGCCAATCGATTATAATAGTTCATAATTAATATGAACGTGTCTCATTCATTTAATTCAATAAGACGACTAGCCAGTCTCTTAGTTCCAGCTAGGAACGCATGATCAATTATTAGTCAAGTAACAGTCGGGGTCAATTCATGACAAGGCATAAAAGTTAAATTAGTATTAAGTATGGTCGAGTCCATAACTAGTATAAAATAGTTGGTAACATATTCTTGAAGCCAAGGAAAAGATCTACAAATTTTATGTCGGGAGTTGGAAGAAATTCTAGCCACAATTCAGTCAAAATAGGACATATGACAGTACTCAGAAACAACCAAAATAGACATATGCGGCCTATTCTGTGACATGCATACGGACTAACTGCGACATGTGGTATATGCGACATCATATACGGCTACTGCGACATGCGCCTCATGTAACATGTGCCTACTGCGATATGCGCCTCATGCGGCTCATTCGCGACACCATATGCGGCTACTGCGACATACGTCTCATGCAACATGCGCCTACTACGACATCATATGCGCCTACCGCGACATGCGCCTCATGCGGCTTAACTGCGACATCATATGCGCCTATTACGACATGCGCCTCATGCGGCTCAACTGCGACATCATATGCGCCTACTGCGACATGCGCCTCATGTGGCTCAACTGCGACATCATATGCGCCTACTGCGACATGCGCCTCAAACATGCGCCTGCTGCGACATCATATGCGACATACGCCTCATGCGGCTCAACTGTGACATCATATGCGCCTACTGCGACATGCGCCTCATGCGGCTCAACTGCGACATCATATGCGTCTACTGCGACATGCGCCTCATGCAACATGCGCCTACTGCGACATCATATGCGCCTACTGCGACATACGCCTCATGCGGCTCAACTGCGACATCATATGCGCCTACTGCGACATGCTTCTCATGCTGCAGATGAATTCAGAACGAACAAAAATACTTGGCCATAACTTCCACAAAATAAATCAAAATCTAACTTTTCAAAAGCCTAACTTTAGTAGAATTAAATTCTCTACAACATGGAACCACTTATTTTCGAAAACAACAATGTTTGATAGATCAAAACCCTAAAATTCATTTGAAAACCCAAAACTTAAAACTTAGATCTACACCCAACCATCCATAAAAATTAAAAACTTCAAGACCTAAACTTGTAGAGGAAGAGAAGATGAACAACATAGACTAAAAATAAATGGGGATGCATGAAATCCCTCATGGTGTGCAAGATGTACTTGCCTCTCCAAATGGGTTAGTATTTGGTGGAGGAGTAAATGTGAATGAATGAAGAGAGAGAATGAAAGAAGAACTTTTATATCAAGGTCAAGTGGATCTCCACCATTCATTCTCTCCACCAAATCCAAGTCATCCATTCCTTTCCATGTTGAACCAAACCACACCAAGTTGGTTTACCATGAACCGAAATGAACCAAGAGCCAAAAAAAAGCAGAAAATAAAATACAGAAAAATTAATAAGCACGAAATTGAAGAATTTTAAATACAGAATAAATGCATGATAAATATTGAATAAATACATTCAAGAAGTACACGTATAAAATACTTATTTTAGGAATGGGGAGTGACATCTCTACCCTTCTTAGAAAGATTTCGTCCTCAGAATTTCAGATCCAAGCAGGACAGAAATGTCAGAGCTAGACTAATCTAAGTACAAGTAATTTGGGTAAGTAGCTATTCTATAATGCCAAATAGCAAGTAATATATCTATGTTTAATAATCTACGATATCAAGCAATTCTACTTATAAGGTGGCAAGCATGAGGAGTTAAAACAATCAAGGTATACAGAGAGAGATATACCTTGTGAGTCAAACAGGTTCGGATACCGTGAACGGATATCATCCTCACGTTCCCACGTTGACTCCCCTAAAGAGTGATGACCCCAAGCAACCCGGACAAGGCTAATTGTTCGGTTCTTGAGTATCTTCTCTCTTCGGTCCAAAATAGACACAGGCTGCTCCTCGTAAGACAAGTTGGTACCAACAACCAGCTCAGAATGATCGAGGATATGGCTTGGGTCCGATACATACCTTCGCAACTGAGATACATGAAATACGTCACGTACCTCTCGTAACGAAGGTGGAAGGGATAAACGATAAGCAACATCGCCTATCCTATCAAGAATAATAAATGGTCCTACGTATCTCGGACTCAACTTCTTGCGAACCCCAAATCTAATGACCCCACGGGTAGGTGAGATCCGCAAGAACACGTGGTCCCCAACAGAAAACTCTAGCGGCCTACGATGCTGGTCCGCCCAATGACGATGCTGATCCTGCACAACTCGAAGTCACCCTCTAATTTCCTTAACCAATTCAACTATCTGAACAATCATTTTCGGGCCTAACATCTTCCTCTCCCCGATTTCATCCCATGCTAGTGGCGACCTACACTTCTTACCATATAGTGCTTCAAATGGCGCCATCTGGATACTGGCTTGATAACTGTTGTTATAAGAAAATTCAACTAAGTACAGGTGGCTCTCCCAAGATCCTCTAAAATCTAGGGTGCAAGCTCGCAACATATCTTCTAGGGTCTGAATTGTTCTTTCTGATTGCCCGTCCGTCTGTGGATGGTAAGCCGTGCTAAATCTTAACTTAGTACCCAGACTATGATGTAAGCTCTTCCAGAAATGTGATGTAAAACGGGTATCTCGGTCTGACACAATGCTGACGGGGACTCCATGCTGCCTGACTATCTGCTGTATATACAACTCTGCCAACTTTTCTGTAGATTGCCCTACTCTGAAAGGAAGAAAGTGTGCCACCTTTGTAAGCCGATCTACTATCACCCAAATAGCATCTTTACCACTCGGTGATCTCGGTAAACCGGTCACAAAGTCCATTGTGATGTGTTCCCATTTCCATTCCGGGATAGAAAGTGGTTGCAATAACCAGCTGGCCTCTGCTGTTCTGCCTTCACTTGCTGACATACCAAGCAACGGAAAACAAATCTAGCTATCTCCCTCTTCATCCCGTTCTACCAGAAGTGCTGCTTGATATCTTGGTACATCTTGGTCCCTCCAGGGTGTATAGAATATTGAGAACTGTGAGCTTCTGTCATAACCTTCTGTCTGATATCTTCACTAGGCACACATAGACGTGATCCAAACCTAAGCGTACCATCTTCATGAATTTGCATCTCTTTTCTGAGTCCTGACTCACATTCTGCTCTAAGTTTCTGAATCCTGGGGTCCTGTGCCTGAGCTACCTTGATCCTGTCTACCAAGTCGGATTGAACTTGTAAACTTGTTAGAACTCCTACATCACTAGGAAGTATAACTTCGATGCCCATCTCCAGAAGGTCTTCTAAGATGTGCTTCTGCGTTAACATAAATGCGTTGCCTCTCCTGGTAAGAGCGTCTGCTACCACATTAGCCTTGCATGGATGATACTGAAGCTCCACGTCATAATCCTTGATCAACTCCAACCATCTTCTCTGTCTCATGTTCAGCTCCTTCTGAGTAAAGATGTACTTCAGACTTTTATGATCTGTGTACATGTCTACTCGATCACCATATAAGTAATACCTCCATAGCTTTAAAGCAAATACTACTGTCGCCAACTCCAAGTCATGAGTTGGGTAATTCTTCTCGTGGTCTCGAAGTTGCCTAGATGCGTATGCTATCACCTTCCCATACTGCAGAAGGACACATCCAAGTCCTTTACCTGACGTATCGCAATACATTGTAAAACCTCCGGGTCCAACTGGCAATGTAAGAATAGGCGCTGATATCAACTTCTGCTTCAGATTCTCAAATGATGCCTGGTATTCGGCCGACCAGACGAATGGTACATCCTTCCGTGTCAAGCGGGTCATAGGTGCTGAAAGCCTTGCAAAGTCTGATATGAACCTTCTGTAATATCCTGCCAATCCCAAGAAACTCTGCACATCAGCTACGGTCTTGGGTACTGGCCAACTCTCTACTGCTTCTACCTTCTTGGGATCCACTGCTACTCCAGCTCCTGATATGATATGACCCAAAAATGAAATATGATCGGACCAAAACTCACACTTGCTGAGCTTGGCATACAACTGGTTCTCTCTCAGAACCTGTAACACTTTCCTGAGGTGGTCTTCATGCTCCTATTTACTGGCAGAATATGCGAGAATGTCGTCAAGAAACACAACGACAAACTGATCTAAGTATGGCATAAAGATGCGGTTCATCAAATCCATAAATATTGCTGGAGCATTGGTCAAACCAAACGGCATTACTAAGAATTCATAATGCCCATACTTTGACCTGAATGCTATCTTGGGAATGTCCTCCTTCCGAACCCTCACTTGATGATACCATAAACGAAGATCTATCTTGGAGAAAACTCTAGCTTTGCTCAACTGATCAAACAAGTCGTCGATCCTGGATAATGGATACTTGTTCTTCACTGTTGTCGTGTTAAGCTTCCTGTAATCAATGCACAATCTGGATGACCCATCCTTCTTCCCCACAAGTACCACTGGTGCTGTCCATGGTGATATACTAGCTTGGATGAACTTCTTCTCCTTCAGTTCCTCGATGTGCTGATATACCTTGGCCTGCTCAGAATCTACCATTCTATAAACTCGATCTGATATCGGTTTAGTTTCAGGTGCCAATTCTATACTAAACTCAATATCTCTAATCGGTGGTAGCCCTGGAAGTTCTTCGAGAAATACGTCTAGAAATTCTTCAACTACCTTCGGAACCTGAACTTCTTCCATTGCCGTTATTACTTCCTGCTCTGGTCGAGTTGCCTCTGATCTGACTAAGGTGAATTTCTTTATGCCTAGAATATCAAAAGATACACTCCCTCTACGATAATCTATCGTCGCATGACTGTCTTTCAGCCAGTCCATGCCTAAGATAACATCGAAATTTCTAACAGGAAATTCTATCAACCGGGCGGGTAAGGAATGCCCGCAAACTACAACGCTACACGCTAGAATAACTCTACTAACTCCTACGAGCCCATTGCCAGTGAGTATATTCAACCTCCCTGGCAATGCCTGGAACTCCATTCCTAGCCGTGTCGCAAATTGTGCAGATATAAATGAGTGTGATGCTCCCGAATCAAATAATACTACTGCGGGATATGAGGCGACGAGAATGTTACCTGCCACAACATCTTCTGATGCTAATGTCGCATACAAGGACAGAGTGAATGCCTGCCCTCGACCTCCTTGTTGGTTCCCATGTTGCGGCCTAGCCTGGTGCTGCTGCTGGCCCCTGCCTTGATGATGCTGGGGTGGTCTATACTGGTGTTGCTGTATCGGCGGTCCCTGCTGCCGAAACATCTGAGTCTGTGGCATTAACGGACGCTGGGCCAATGGTCTCACTGCTACCGCTGGTCCTCGATACTGGCCTGCCCCTGGTGCCGGCAGAGCAGGAAACTGTTGCACTGGTCCTCCTGACCTCGAATTCATGGGACATGTGGTAACCCGATGATATAGATTTCCACACATCAAACACAGTCCGTTCAATATCCGACACACATCTCTAGTGTGCCCCATCTTCCCATAATAAGTACAACCTGCTGGGGGTTGATGGTTCTTCTTCTATTGCTGCTGCTGCCTGGGTGGTGGTGCTGGCCCTCGCATTGCCAATCGTGAATGCGAATGCCAAGGGATGGTGCTGTTGTTCGGGGCGCTGCTCCCCCTCCTTCTTCAATCTGACTGTGAGATCTCTTCTGACCTCTAGTCCTCGCCATGATCCTCTGAATGGTGATGTCATACCTTCGGGTTGCCGTCAATACTTTATCAAAAGTCTGGTAATTGTGCCCCTCTATCAATTGCAAGAGCTCAAGATGAAACCCTTGCTGAAACCTTATAGCCCTCTGGCTCTCCGTTGCTACCATCTCTGGAGCGAACCTGCTCAATCTGCAGAACTCCGCTGCATAGGCTTCTACCGTCTTGCCGGCCTGCTTGAGGTTGATAAATTTCTGTTGTAGCTCAAACTGTGCCACCACTCCATAGTACTTCGTCTTGAATCTTGCGATAAAATCGTCCCAAGCAACAGGACGTCTGATGCCTACTTCCTCCGATTCCCACCAATCACGTGCGAGATCCTGAAGTAACAACTTCACTTGATCCACACATTCTTCTGCCGGCACCTTAGCTGCTGTCAGAATATCCTCAATATCCTTAAGCCATGCATCTGCTGAGATGGCATCCTCCGTTCCTTCGAAACGGCGGGGGTTGAACTTGCAAAACCTGGCTGATGCTCCTGAATCTGTCCTCGCCCCTCTTTCCAAAGTCGTCTGCAATCCTTGGTTGAGTAATACGTTCTGCTCTTGCAACTGAGCGTACATGCGCTGCTGGGCTAACATCAGATGTTGCTGAGTAGCCATCATCCCTCTCATGATCTTCAGATGAGCCGGTGTGTCCATTTTTGCAGGGGTAGGTGGAACTGTTGGTGGTGGTGGAACCTCCGGATACTGCGATACAGCTGCTGCTTCCACTATTACTTCTTCTTGGATAGTCTCTTGAGTCAGTACCGGCCCTTATTGCTGACCAACATGGTCATGTTGTCCGTGTTGCTCTTGTTGTTGTTGTCCAGTCCTGGCAGATACGGACATAGTGCCCCAAAGAAAAGGGACAAAAGAACAATCAAACGATCGGACAGAAAAGATCAATGAAGTCAAAGGATACCGGAATGTCAAGCTAGAGTCGAGAGTAACAAATCATGAGATCAAGGGGGAACATGTGTGATTGAGACATCCTATAAATTAAAATACCCCACAAGTCTGAAATCAGACCTGTATGGGCCACCACTAAAACCTTGTCACGCCCCAGAACCAAAATACTAGAGAGCGGGGGAATGACTCAGCTAGCTACGTACTACGGGTAGATGAATACCGTATAATACGATCAATGCTGTCTAAAAGACTAGGGGATGCATACTACATGAAAGTCTTACTATGATCATTTCACATCTATTGTCTCAATCATTCAAATAAGAAACAGAAATAGAGAACATGTAAGATAAAGCAGTAAGGCATCCCAAACGCTCAGTCAAAATGTTCTTGATATCTGGCTTTACAAAACATAGCCAGATGACGTAGCAAAGTATACACAATTATTATCAGCTGCAGTCTGACTTAATTACAATTATGCAAAAGTAAGTGCAAGACAATTCGACTAACATGTCGGTGCCAAACGGCAAAGTATAAAGTAAATAACAAAACGAACGGGGAGGTAAGGAACCCACTCGAGTCCTCCTGCGATCATTCCTCTAGTATTGACCATCTTGGAGGTAGAAGTAAGCAGAGTCCTCGGGAACCGGCTCTAAATCTGGCCATGCAAAACCAGAGAGGTTAGACCTCTAATAGCAAGTACCACAAGAAAGCATGATATGAGGAATTAAAACCAGTAATAAGAGAATATGATAAGTAGATCTCTGCTTGCCACTGGAATTCACATAACATCACGACACTTCGAACCAACCTCCCAACCAAACAAGGACAGAAGTTGGCCCGTCATGCCCTGACATTCTGATCATCTCAGTTAGGTAACAGAGTAGGTACAGTACACAAACAAATCAATTTAAACGGCCATGCAACGACTACGGCTTGCTACTGTGAGTTCCAAGTTATCCTGAAATTATGCAATAAAGGATTCCTCAGTTCTTACTATGTGCAAGCAAGGCTAGTTTACCCAGTCAATCAATTGTGCCAATCTTGAATTAGACGAGTCCCAGCGGGATGCCCGTCATCAATATACAATATACAATAGATATTATAACCAGGTACCGCTCCCTGCCCGTGTGGCAGATTGGCAGTATCTGTGGGGACCAACCGGCCTGTCAAGCACTACTAGTCCCAAGAGGGCTGCCATATAAGAACTCGGAAATCCATTCTCTCCATGCAATCATTATTTTATTTAACTTAATAGTCTCTACGTTGAGTGAAATCTCATGCCGTGGATCATGGTCATTCAGAATGAGTACTTTCGTACGGGGTACGATATGCACAACTCTACAACGATGCCCGTGCGGTTAGGTTGTAGGTCTTACATAGCGTAATGCAACAATCCAAACTAACCACGGAATAATCATGCCTTGACCATAAGGTACACATGCGACTTTTGTAGAAAAATAAATAAATTGAAGCCTACATGTGTGCCTGTATGTCAATATTCGGGATCGGCCAATCGATTATAATAGTTCATAGTTAATATGAACGTGTCTCATTCATTTAATTCAATAAGACGACTAGCCAGTCTTTTAGTTCCAACTAGGAACGCATGATCAATTATTAGTCAAGTAACAATCGGGGTCAATTCATGACAAGGCATAAAAGTTAAATTAGTATTAAGTATGGTCGAGTCCATAACTAATATAAAATAGTTGGTAACATATTCTTGAAGCCAAGAAAAAGATCTACAAATTCTATGTCGGGAGTTGGAAGAAATTCTAGCCACAATTCAGTCAAAATAGGATATATGACAGTCAGAAACAACCAAAATAGACATATGCGGCCTATTCTGCGACATGCATGCGGACTAACTGCGACATGCGGCATATACGACATCATATGCGGCTACTGCGACATGCGCCTACTGTGACATGCGCCTCATGCGGCTCATTCGCGATACCATATGCGGCTACTGTGACATACGCCTCATGCAACATGCGCCTACTGCGACATCATATGCGCCTACCGCGACATGCACCTCATGCAGCTCAACTGCGACATCATATGCGCCTACTGCGATATGCGTCTCATGCGGCTCAACTGCGACATCATATGCGCCTACTGCGACATGCGCCTCATGCGGCTCAACTGCGACATCATATGTGCCTACTGCGACATGCGCCTCATACAACATGCGCCTACTGCGACATCATATGCGCCTACTGCGACATACGCCTCATGCGGCTCAACTGCGACATCATATGCGCCTACTGCGACATGCGGCTCAACTGCGACATCATATGCGCCTACTGGGACATGCGCCTCATGTAACATGCGCCTACTGCGACATCATATGCGCCTACTGCGACATACACCTCATGCGGCTCAACTGTGATATCATATGCGCCTACTGCGACATGCTCCTCATGCTGCAGATGAATTTAGAACGAACAAAAATACTTGGCCATAACTTCCACAAAATAAATCAAAATCTAACTTTTCAAAAGCCAAACTTTAGTAGAATTAAATTCTCTACGACATGGAACCACTTATTTTCGAAAACAACAATGTTTGATAGATCAAAACCCTAAAATTCTTATGAAAATCCAAAACTTAAAACTTAGATCTACACCCAACCATCCATGTAAATCAAAAACTTCAAGACCTAAACTTGTAGAGGAAGGGAAGATGAACAACATAGACTAAAAATAAATGGGGATGTATGAAATTTCTCATGGTGTGTAAGACGTACTTGCCTCTCCAAATGGGTTAGGGTTTGGTGGAGGAGTAAATGTGAATGAATGAAGAGAGAGAATGAAAGAAGGACTTTTATATCAAGGTCAAGTGGATCTCCACCATTCATTCTCTCCACCAAATCCAAGCTATCCATTCCTTTCCATGTTGAACCAAACCACACCAAGTTGGTTTACCATGAACCGAAATGAACCAAGAGCCAAAAAAAAGCAGAAAATAAAATACAAAAAAATTAATAAGCACGAAATTAAAGAATTTTAAATACAGAACAAATGCATGATAAATATTGAATAAATACATTCAAGAAGTACACGTATAAAATACTTATTCTGGGAACGGGGAGTGACAACATGGAAAAGTGATTGCTTATGCATCTAGGCAATTACGGACTCATGAGAAGAACCATCCTACACATGATCTGGAGCTTGCAGCAGTCATCTTTGCTTTGAAGCTATGGAAGCATTATCTATATGGAGAGAGAGTGGAAATATATACAGACCACAAAAGTTTGAAGTATGTTTTCACTCAGAAGGAGCTGAACATGAGGCAAAGAAGATGGCTGGAGCTGATGAAGGATTTTGACATCGATCTACAGTACCACCCGAGTAAGGCTAATGTGGTCGCAGATGCACTTAGTCGATACCCTATGGCGATGTTTTTGACCAAGGAGCAGCACCTGCTAGAGGGTATCGAGAAGCTTGGACTGGAGATTATACCGCCTGGAAGGAAGGAGCTGGATGCTGATCCATTGTTGAAGAAGTTGCAAGTGAGCTCGAGTCTGATGGACCAAATCAAGGAGACGCAGTTTCAAGATGAGACACTTTGCAAACTTAGAGATCAAGTGCTGGCAGGAACACTTGAAGGATTCTCAATCGCCAGTGACGGAGCGCTGAAGAATGGTACGAGGCTTTGCGTACCAACTGGCGAACTGAGGAACAAGCTGATGCAAGAAGCGCACCAGTCGCAGTATTCCATACATCCTGGAGCCAACAAAATATATCGGGATATGCGTACCATTGTTTGGTGGTTTGGAATGAAGAAAGACGTGGCCAGGTATGTTGTTAGATGTTTAATTTGTCGACAAGGGAAGGCTAGCATGCAGAGACCAGCAGGACTATTACAGCCGCTTGACATTCCGGAGTGGAAATGAGAGCACATAACAATAGATTTTGTATCGGGACTGCCTCGATTCCAAGGAGGAAAGAATGCCATTTGGATTATCGTGGACCGACTGACGAAGTCAGCTCACTTTATCCCCTTCAAGGTTGGTCTATCCATCGAGAAGTTGGCAGCACTGTACATGCGGTACATCTACCGGATTCATAGAGTTTCGGTAAGTATCGTATCTGACAGAGATACTAGATTTACCTTCCACTTTTGGAAGAGTTTGCATAAAAGTTTGGGAACACAATTGAAGTTCAGCACTGCCCATCACTCTCAGACAGATGGACAATCAGAGAGGATAATCCAGACGCCTGAAGGCATATCGAGATTTTACGTCTTGGAGTTTGGAGGGTCTTGGAAAGATCATTTGCACTTGGTAGAGTTCTCTTACAACAACAATTACCAAGCCAGCGTTGGTATGACCCTATTTGAAGCTCTCTATGAAAGTCGTTGCCGTACACCACTTGCATGGGACGGCGTAGGAGAAAGAGTACTGCTGGGTCCAGAGATGGTAACTGACGCAGTAGAGAAGGTGAATGCAAGCTCAGGATTGTCCAAGACAGACAGAAGCATTGGGTTAATATTAGTGGTCGACCAGTGAAGTTTGAAGAAGGAGATAACATTTCTGTGAAGTTTTCTCCTACCAGAGAAAAAATCAGTTTTGACGGAGCTGGAAATTGAGGCCAGGTACATCATGCCATTTGAAGTTTTAAGACGAGTTGGAAGTAGCGTACCGGTTAGCTCTACCAGCTAATCTTGAGAATGTGCAACGTCTTCTATGTATCACAGCTCAGACGCTATATTCCGGATCCAAGTCATATATTGGATAATTCAGAGCTGAAGATTGGACTCAACCTTTCAGTGCCAGAGAAACCAGTTGCAAGCGTAGTCAGAGGTGAGAAGAAGATCAGAATTTGAGCCATCACATAACTCCTATTTCTTATCTTTTCGTTCTAAACTTGACTGATGCTGCTAAGTTAGCCTAGTTTTGCAAGCTATCTCTTTATCAAGCTTGATCATGACAGTATTTTATTGGGTGCACCCACTAAGATATTGTCTAATCAGGACCGGTGCATAATGGTCTGATCAACCTCATGTACTTTGGTTTGCTTTTGTGTTTTTCTACATGGATGATATCATAAATAAAACTTGTCCCTAAATCGTCTCATCCACGACTGTATTGAAAATTCTTATTGTTGGACCTGAGTCACGGACGTAGTACCCGTACCTTCTTGATTTGAGTTTATCCTACCCTCTAACCCTACCTTTAATTTTGAGGACAAAATTTTCTAAGGAGGGAAGATTGTGAAACCCAGTTTTGAAATATGTATTATTATTATTATTATTATTATTAATAGTATTATTATTATTATTATTATTATTATTATTAATGAGCTTGGAAATTAATTACAAAATTTATAATGGTTTTGTTTTGCTGACCTGACCCGAGCCCGAACCCAGACCTGGACCTAATCCTATTTCTTAATTTCTGATTTGGTAAAAAAAAAATATTGCTTAGGAGCTGGTCCAAATTGGACCAGCAATCCACGTTCAAACCCATTCCCCATTTCCCTATTCTCTCTCTCCCACCTATTCCTCGAATCCCTCACGTCCACGCACCAGCAACCCCACTCCCCTTATTTTCCCTTCACCTCTCCCGCAACTCTTCGTCAAGAGAACCAAACACCCCCACCAGAGAGCAACTCATCTCTCTCTCTACTCAAGAACAAACCCCCTCTCCTTTACTTCCTTCTACTTCTCCTCATCCCCAAACTCCCTTCCCCGTCGAGCTTCCCGAGCCCGAGCACGGCCGGCCGCGCCCGACCCCCTCTGGCCAACCCCGACGCCGGTGCCCCCACCAGCGGCCGCCGACCCCGCCTCCAGGGCGCCCCCGCCCTTCCTGTCGCGCGACCCTGTGCGGCGCGACCCCCTTCGCCGACAGCTCCCGGCGCCCGACCCCCTTCGGCCTCCCGCCGGCGCACCCCCAGCGTCCTTCGCCGTCCCCGCAGCACCTCCCCGCGGCCCTGCCGTTCGTTCTCCAACGTGCCCTAGCCGAGCCACTCTCAGCTCTTCGCTGTCTGGCCGAACCCTTTTTGGTCAGCACGTTCTCTTCCTCCGGCGCTGTCCGCGTCCTGTCCGAGTTTTCGCGAGCCTTTCGTGCTCCGCTGTTTTCGAACAGCGTTGTCCAGTGCCGTCCCGGATTTTCTCGACTTGCTGTTCGTGGATTTTCTTCTTTAATTTGCATCTGAGAGCTCTAGCCGAGCAACCCAAGGTATAACCCCTGTCCCGTTCCATTTTTATTCTGTCTATGATGAGATTGGTCCCCGACTCCCTTCCGGGAATTCAGTTTTTAGCGACGTCGTAATTTCGGAACCTCCGGAAAGGTTCTGTTGGTTGTTTTCTTTTCCGAAACTTTTCGGAAAATGGATTTCTATATATTTTGGGATTTTTCGGAATATTTCGATGTTGTGCTGTGACGATTCTGGTTGGATTCGGACTCCCGAATTCGTTTCGGGTCATTCCGAATAAATAGTGGAAATGTTATGGTTATTTTTATGTGTATATATTTTGGGATTCCCTGGTTTGGGATTTGCAGGAAAATGTTGGCATATTTCCCAGTTTTTGGGTTGACCAAAAAACAGAGGAGATGTTGCCGGATTTTTTCGTAAATTTAATTATATTTTAAAATGATTTTAAAATGGTCCGGGAATATATTAAATATTTTGGATTTTGGGCCACGACGGGCCCCGGCTAAGTACAAACGAAACCAGCTTCGCCCGGACGTTGAGGCATTAGCCTAGTTGACGATTGGACCATATCTGAAACTCATCAAATATTTATATTTAACTTATTTTATTAGTACTATTTATTTATTTATATTTAATTTATAGAAAGTTTAGAACTAACGACCGTTTTTGTCTTATTTTAATTTATGTAAATAAATTGTAATGGGCATAAGCCCAGCTGGTTGTTGGTTCTGTAACTGTAATTTGGTAGTATAGGATTTTTGGTTTTTACTGATTTTTGCGAGTTTTTGTAGCATACGAATAAATCTAATAAAAGTTATTTTCATATAAAAATTAATAAAGATTTTCTCACCTAAAATCTACAAGTTTTAATATTAACAAACGATCATGTATTTCTCACTAAAATAAGAAATTTAGTTTTATATTTATAGTTACTAAAATACAAAGTTTTAATCAATTAAATTAGTATCGACGAGTTTTTCAAAATACAAAGTTTAAAACGATCTTTCCCTCGTTATTAATTCAACGCACCAATAATCGTGTTTTTGTTTGTATCTTATTAATAAAGAATTAAAATGGATTAGGACACAATTAGAGATTTCAACTAGCGTAGCTAGATTGGTAACCCTGGTTTCTGAGTCAATTTCTCGAATGTAGGAATTCGAGGACGATCCTAAATTCCCATCTCGAAGTCTTCATCCTCTCCAGTCCAGTCTATTTTGAGGCAAGTACATTTTGTGTTAGTTTACAATTATTTAGTAATCGTTTTAATGCAAGTTTAAACCACGATACAACACGGAACTCTCTCTGAGAGCACTGACTGTAACTACTGTAACTGTTTGGGGACTGGGGCAGTAGTGTAATGATTATGACCACATCCAAAGCAATAACTTAGGACAGTATTAGCTTACCCCTCTTACACACGGGGATAAGCCGAATCGTATCAATAGGATACAACTGTACAACCCAAGCCGGTCATATTCATTGCCTATTCAAATCACACTGTTTTACTGCTAGAAAACTGTTTACTTCAAATTGTTTAAAAGTGCATGATTCTATTATTATTTTAATTGTCAAATTAGCATGAATTGTACTTTGCTCTCTCCTGACTGGAGATAACATTTTTAGAAAATATTGAGGATACTGAGCTGTTATACAGCAGCTACTATGACCCTGTTTTGTACCCTGTAGTACTGTCAGAGTCCCCATTGGAGGACACAGAAACCGAGGCCGGTGAGCCAAATGTTTAGATAGATTTTCTTTTCCAGTTTGTTGTTTTATTTTGAAAAAAAATTCTGTTTATTTGAATTCAGTTTTATTTGAGTACTCGAACATTCCAGTTGTATTTATTTCAAAGTTTAATAAAGTTTCATTTCCGAATTTGAGTTGTGACAAATATCGATGTTGTTGTATGGTTACCTGCTAATGGAACAGCTTACTGCCGCCGTCTCAACAACGGTGCAGGCTGGGCATGATCCGGTTCGACCCAATTATTTGGGATCGGGTCGTGACAGGTTGACCGTTCGTTTTGGACTGAAACCGTCAAAAGTGGGGGGTGTCATACATTCATGTCATACATTAAGGTAAATTTTCATACAGAGCATTAATTGTTTATAAAATCACAAACAAAGCACAAAGCTTGTGAAAATTGCATAGGGAGCACCAGAAGGCCCTTAAGAAGGACGTTTTGCTCTTATGCTATTTCTAAATATTTTTTTACTTTTTCCGTTATATGTTCCGTTAAGCCGTTAACGAAAGAAAAAATATATATATAAAAAAATGGAAACGCCCTTAGGAAGGACGTTTTCTTTATTTGTATTTTTTTTATAACGATATGATGTGATTGTTTGTTTAGTGTTTTTTTTAATTGTTTTTGAGTGATTGTTTTTTGAGGCTCTGTTTGGTAGGAAGGATGGAATAGTGAAGTGAAATTTTTTTTTAAAAAGATACAATTTTCATCCATATAGAAAGGAAAGACTATTTCCTTCCTTTGTGTTTGGTAGGGTGGAAGGAAAATGAAAGTGATACACTTTTTTTTGTTTGGTATGAAAAGAAAAGTGGAAGAAAGAAAAATAAAATATAGACTTTACCATATTTAAAAAGAAAGTATTTCCTTTCCATATGGATGAAAATTGTACTTTTTTGATTTTTTTTTCTCTCTTCACTATTCCATCCTTCCTACCAAATAGAGTCTAAAAAACAATCACTCAAAAAAAAAATCAAAAAACACTAAAAAAAAAAATAACATCCTATCGTTATAAAAAAAAAATACAAATAAGGAAAACGTCCTTCCTAAGGGCGTTTTTATTTTTTATTTTTAATTTTCTTTCGTTAACGGCCTAACGGAACAAATAACAGAAAAAGTAAAAAAAATTTAAAAATAGCATAAAGAGCAAAACGCCCTTCTTAAGGGCGTTCTGGTGTTCCGTATGCAATTTTTATAAACTTTGTGCTTTGCTTGTAATTTTATAAACAATGAATGCTCTGTATGAAAATTTTCGTTAAAATAATAATAAATTAATTTCTTTATAATTTTATTAATAATATATATTAATATTATAAATTATTATTGGATTAACATTATAAAATACCAACCAAATTAATGGATTAGTACAAATCGGAACATTATGATTCACCTATAAGTTTAGGTTAATTAAGTGATCTGTTAATTGTATTTGCTTTGAGTAAGAAATGTGTTGCCATTATAATCAATTGTAATAAATTTTCAATTAGTTTATTTGTGTTTTAATGTGACTTTGTTACACATCTCAAATTCACATATATCAGTTTAAGATTTTAAGTTTCAAGACATACCATTTGAGAAGGTTTGTGTTTCATACATATCTTGAATGTCAGCTGGGTCAATATTGAATATGACATCTAAACAATGGCACACAGTTCAATTGGTTTCTTTCTCAGACGTTCTTATGTGGTTAAAGAAAAAATGAATGGTAACTGGTAAGGAGATAATTTTCGCATTTAGGGGACGTTTGGTATGTGGAATACTATGTAACCGGAAATTCTATATTCTTGGGAATCAAATTTCAAGGAATTAAATTTTCTGGAAAATTATATTTCCATGTTTGTTGACAATATAAATATTCCCGGGAAAAAAATAAAAAATAATAATAACGAAAAAAAATGAACAAATATAAAAAAAATCGGTAAAAACGACAAAAAATAGGTAAAAACGAAAAAAAATGGTAAAAAACGACAAAATAACAAAAAACGACAAAAACGATGAAAAACGAAAAAAAGATGAAAAACGTCAAAAATCGGTTAAAACGACAAAAATGACCAAAAAAACGACAAAAAATGTATAAACGACAAAAAATAACAAAAAAAAGGGTAAAAACAACAAAAATAACAAAACACGACAAAAATGACATAAAATCGGTAAAAACGACAAAAAATCAAAATGCGGCAAAAACGACAAAGAATAACAAAAAATCGGTTAAAACGAAAAAAAATGACAAAAAATCGGTTAAAAACGAAAAAATTCGGTTAAAAACAATTAAAAATCGGTTAAAACGACAAAAAATAACAAAAAAGCGACAAAAACAAAAAATAATCGATAAAAATGACAAAAAGGACAAAAATCGGTTAAAACGACAAAAAATCGGTTAAAACGATAAAAAATGACAAAAATCGGTTAAAACGACAAAAAATCGGTTAAAAACGAAAAAAAAGATTTAAAACAAGAAAAAATCGGTTAAAACGACAAAAAATAACCAAAAAGCGACAAAAACGAAAAATAATCGATAAAAACGACAAAAAAGACAAAAAATCGGTTAAAACGAAAAAAATCGGTTAAAACGACAAAAAATAACCAAAAAGCGAGAAAAAATCGATAAAAGCGACAAAAAAAGCGACAAAAATGCCATAAAATCAGTGAAAATGACCAAAAAAGCGATAAAACGACTAAAAATCGGTAAAAACAACAAAAAAGTTACAAAAACGACAAAAAATCGGTTAAAACGACAAAAATTGACAAAAAACGACAAAAATGACAAAAATTGGGTAAAAACGACAATAAATAATCAAAAGTGACAAAAAAAGACAAAAAATGGGTAAAAACGAAAAAAAAATCGCTTAAAAACGACAAAAAATTGGTAAAATTGACAAAAAAAACGATAAAAACGACCAAAAATAATCAAAAAGTGACAAAAAAGACAAAAAAAGGGTAAAAACGACAAAAAAAATCGCTTAAAATGACAAAAAATTTGGTAAAAACGACAAAAAATGACAAAAAAGCGATAAAACGACAAAAAAAGAAAAAACGTTCAAAACAATCAAAATTGATCAAAAAAGAAGAAAAAAAATTTAGACAATTTTTTTTCCCGGGCAAAAAAAAAAAAAAAACCCACCTATTCTCAAGGGATAGAATTCCCATGTTTTATGGATAAACTATTTACCCGGGTATTTATAATTCTCGGGAATAAATTTTTTATAAGCGAAACAAACGTGGTAATAGATTTCCCATCTTAAATTTTTTCGGGAATAAAAAAAATATCGCGTACCAAACGCCCCCTTTAGGTTTAGTATGAATTTAAGTGATTGACATGTTATGACAATATGTCACGTAGAAGCACATAGACCTACTTGAGCTGTCCTAGTTATAAATGAAAAGCTGTAATTACTTGATATAAGATAACTTGACAATAACATGACTATCTTGACCAATGTGGTATCACATTTCTACTAAGGTACAAAATTTAAAATATGGAGAATAAGAAAACCCAAAGCAAAATGTACATATTAATATGAAATATAATTGCTAGTGTTAGTTTTTTCCAGCCACCATGTCCAACTTTGCAGTAAACATGGTATCAGTGCTTTCCAATTCTTCCATAATCAATATCTCATAATCAATATCTATTGGCATCTAATATTTTGAAGTTAGAAAAGCTTACAGGTCACCTAATTGTCCTTTTTTATTACCAAGCCAGATATTACTTCATATGTTAATCAAATAAAAATACATACAATCTATATAAATAATAAATAAATAAAATCCGACAATGTATGTACATTAAAAAAAAATCAAAATCAAAATCAAAATCCGAGGAGGCGCAGGAGTACCATATAGCTACGTCTGCATATTAAGATTTGATTGGTTTATGAGAACAGAAGTGCCCCGCGGGCTTGGAACGCAGTCCTGACCTGCGGGCCACGTGTCGCCTCTTGATTGGCCCAGGGGTTGGTGGGCCCGAAAGTTAGCAGGAGGAGACCAATCGGGAGGTGACACGTGGCCCGCGGACCAATACCGTAGTCCAAGTCCACGGGCAACATAACATTTTCGTTATGAAAATTACATATCGTGTCATGAAGATGGAGTATTTATGTTAAATTATCATATGAATCATTATGTGCTTGGTTGCCTTTTATATTTCCTTTTGAAGATAAAAAGTTTGATGATTTACATTTTAAATCATATGCACATATCTTGTCCTTTATGTTTCTTTTTCTACCAAACCCACACCCCCAAAGAAAAAAAAAAAAACCTTTATGTTTGTAACCGTTTGTCTTGACAAATGAATATAATGAAATGAAATTGAAATAAACGAAAATTTATCCAGGTACAGTGCTTTTTCTTCTCTTTAGTTTTTTTTTGGTGGTTTTTTTACATAATTTTTTTAATGAAATAATATATTTATATTAAATTAGCTATAAGATAACAACTTTGAAAAATTCTGGAATAGACAAAGGATCCGATTAAAAAAATGGGATGCTAAACAAAGTAGCAAAATTTGAAAGAAAAAAAAAATATGCCAGCTTGCACGGAATTTTGGCCGACCGTTGTCCCAATTGTCGGCACCTAACGATTATATTGTATCTTATATAAGGAGGAGTTATATATATATATATATATATATATATATATATATATATATATATATATATAAAGGAAAAAATGGCGGTGGTAGAAGAAACCCTAGGAGAAAACCTAGGGCACACAGACTTCATCACCGGTGAGAGGGCAGCAGACGGGACCCCGTTGGGGACGCTTGCTTGGGATCCGGGATGGACTGGTCGAGCGGAAGAAGGTCGATCACGACGACAGGAAGAGGAGGCTGGACAAAGGTGACATATAGAAGACAAGGGCGGACTAAAGCAACAATCTATAAAGAGGCAAGAGGTGGCACGACTCGTCTTCCGGAGGCGAGGATGGGGAACATATTAAAGCGGCTACCGCAACATAGACAAGGTCCAATGAATAACAGTGGAAGACTGGATGGGAGGAGCAACAACTTAATGCAACCGCAAGAGAAGACGAAGGTTATAAGCAATAGGAACGTGGCTACGAGAGTTCCTAATGTGCGGACTACAACACGAATTTCGGTATCAGAAAAAGACAAGCAGGTGACGGGGGGACCGATCGAGATCGAGTAAGTCATGGGCGGAGATGCTCTGCACTGGGAAGGATACAAATACAGGTAATATGGCGTATATGCCGAACCTAAGATGGTAGGACCTCAGCGACGCGCCTCCTTCGCAATAGAAGACCTCGAGGAAACTGAAACTTATTGGAAGAACTCCATTGTACTGTACGTTCTCGGAAATAGGCCGTTTTATGGGCAGATTAGGGCATACACAAATCGAGTAACCTAAAGGAAGTATGGAATTTTTCCACAGGACAATGGATTCTATTTAGTTCGATTCGGATTGCAAGAGGACTTGGAGCGAATACTTCAAGGAGGACCCTTAACGTTTGATGGCCGTCTACTCATAATGAAGGAGTGGACGCCCAGCATCTGTTGTGAGAGTGTAACGTCCACTCCTAAAATACGTAGGACTAGGAGACGTATACATGAAAGTTACGTATCGAGAGGACTCCAGCCCAGCTCGAATACGTATAAGCTGTCTGGTTTTCTAAATCAATCTATCAATTCAACTAATATATATCTTAATCCGGTAAAGTTAAACTCATGTATAAACCAAATATATTAATGCTGGTCAGGCATTAGCATACTGGTTCCTACAAGTAACAGAAAAAGTCAATATGTAATAAAGTGGACTAGACTCTATTACAATTATACAAAAGCATGATCGAAGTAAATAAAAATATGAAATTGGACGAATATGAAAAGATATGAACTATATATATATACCTGAAATTTCGGAGAAACAATCATCAATCCTCCAATGCATTCTACCTTGAAAACTTCAACTAATACCTGGAAAGATCACCAGGTTCTCAGGGGACTAGCAAGATACATAATATATATGCCTACTGTACAATAAATAACATGCGAGAAAATAGGGATAACAACTGCTATGATAAGAATAAAGATCTCATGGAAAGACTCTATGATCAAGACATGTCATATGAAAATGATACTAAGTATGACTACAAATGAATCGAATGACCGTAGCCCTGCCATGGTACTCCCGGTCCTATAGCTAGTAGCCCCGCCGTGATACTCTCTAACTAATGAGTCTCCATCGTAGCCCTGTCGTGGGTTTCCCAAGTCGAGAATAGTCAAGTAGCCAATCCTAGTATCGGTAGAGGGTCAACTCAAGGTAACATGGAATACGTGATCAAGTGAAGTCAAGATGCTCAAGTACATAACGCTATCGAAGTCATGTGTGAAAATATAACTAAAGATGAAAGTAAAAGATAACAGGTAAGAGATATGAAAATAAATCAAGGCAAGATAACAAGTATGGAATGAGCAAAAAAGAATAATAAGAACATGCATGTAAATACTGTAAAATTTGGCAAGGTGTACTTGCCTGGTAGTAGCATATAGAACCGACAATATCTAATCAATCAACGAGCCACCAAAAGTCCAACTCCTGTACACGACTCCGGATGCTAAAACAGACATCACCAACGTATTTTTTAGAAAATAAATGTTTTAGTTTGCTTGCCCAAAAATTCAATTATGGACACTGTAGCACCCACTTTTTGAAATAAGGGTATTTAAGTCATTTTAGCCATTTTAGTCATTTAGGGATTTTTTTTAGATATTATTGACTTGTGTTTGATTTAGATTTTGGTTTAACTTTAGAAAATCCACATTAGAGACTAACCATGACATATGATGATCATCTAGCTAATTAGAATTTATTTTATACTTTGGTTTAATTTAGAAGGCCATTTGACCATTTTTAGGCTATTTAATTAATTGGCCTTTTAGCCTTTTTGTTAATGGGCTTAAACTCAACTTAGATAGAGTAGAGGGGCCCATGAACCAACCCTAACCCTAGTAGGAGTAGCCTGGCCGGCCAAAACAGGAAACTCCCCTTTCTATATAAGCATTGCATTAGTATGGACACCCCTTTACAAAACCCTAGTTTCCAACTCTCCAAAACCCTAACTTTTTCATCCGACCTCCGTTTCACCTCAAACGAAGTGCATTGTGATCGTGGGAAGGAGGAGAATTTGTTGGAGCATTGCTAGCAAGGAGTTGGATGTGTTTTCTCGGTAGAAACTGGTCGTCTCATCGATCGAGGAGTCAGTTTCTTGATTTTCAACTCGCAATAGGTAAACACCTAAACATCATAGTTTCTCCTAATTTTTCTTTATATTAGCATGCATCTAGGTACCCTAGACCCACCCATGAAGTTTGGTTAAGTTTCGTGTCCGTTTGATAGGTGTATCAGACACGTATCGGATTAGGGTTAAAAGTGTTCGATGAATTTCCCTCTTAGAATTCGATTCTGTTATTTTTGCAAACTAACTTCATGAATCAATAGCCCTAGATGTAGGGATTCCCAAACCCTAGGTTCTTGATTGAATCGATACGATTTCGTGTCCAAAATAGGACACGTACGTGCAGCACGAGGACCGTGCGTGTGTCCTGCTGCTGTCGTGTCCGTTCTCGATGGATACGGCGATTCAATGCAAGAATTTTGGTCAGTAGCTAGGCTCCATGACTGAAAGCATGCTCGTAAAGTTTGGTGAGGTTTCATGGAGTATCGAGGGAGAAATCGCCGTGGCATTGATCGCGGCCTGTCGCGCGCGCGTGAGAACGCGACGTTCGATACGCCCTTCGTACGACTCCGACACGTGGCGAGAGTCCAGTGCAGGCACGTGGATGTGTAGCCCTACATGTGGGCTACGTGTACGAGCAACCACGTGTCCTCTTTCGCTCTGTGTCGAGCCGTGGGACAAGCGACACACGTGCACGAGAACTAGGTTTCAGTTTTAATTCACGAGTGTTTAGGACACTTCGTGTCCTATTTTCTTGGACACATGACACCTGTAGTTCTTGTTCAGACCCTTGACACATTAACAACATTTGGTTTTGATTATTGTGTAGGTTTTCGAATGATTTAGGTTATAGATAGGTTTTGTGTTTTAGAGTATCGGGTTAGTTTTCAAATTTCTAGTTTTGGTTCAGAAATTGATTTGGTTTCCATCAGTTTGATGATTAATTTCAGTATAAGACCTGACCTGCAAATCCTATTTAACCTCACCTTTGTGTTACATGTTAGATTGCATCATGGGATTGGTTGTATTCGAAATTGGGTTTTGGTTTGGTTTAGATTCCAGGTTTCCTATTCCCAGTTTTCTGTTTTTGTGTTCAGTTTAATTCGATGTGCAAATCATGCCTAGACACAACCTACAGATCCTATTAGACATGTATAAGAGATTACCTAGTAGTTTGCATCTTGGGAAAGGTTGTAATCGAGTTTGTGTATTGGTTTGGGTATCAAGATAAGTTCAATGTTCCAGTTCCAGTTTCAGTTTCAGTTTCTTTGTTGATAGGTTTGGTTAGTTCAAACATAATTCCTATAAAACCAAACCTACAGACCCTAATTAACCTACATATGAGATTCATGTTGGTTGTATCAAGGAGAAGGCTGTGGATGAAGTTGGGTTTTCATAGAGTATAGAGTTTAGGTTTAGATTTCCAGTTTTTCAGTTTTCCTCACTGTTAGGTATATTAGTTCTGTCCCAGTTTTGTTTTCCCTGCATTCAACAGAACACACAGACCCTTTTGACTCTATTTGACCACATTTAGGTAATACCTATTAGTCTTGCATCATGGGGAAGCTATGTTTGAGTTGGGTAGCCATAGGTACTTGGGTAGATATCTATATAGGGTATCAAGAGTATAGGATATGCCTATAGCTGATTGTGGACTGAGTTAGGATTGATTTCAGGATAGTAAAGTTAGCTTGCAGTTAGTTTATTGTTAGTTAGTTAGTTAGATGATTGTTAGTTTAGTTTAGTTAGGAGTTGGTATACCAAATTAGTTAATTGATTAAGTCAAGGTAATAGGAAATGCCCTATAGCTAATATTTGGTTTGTGTAGGGTTGATTTTAGGGATGTTAAGTTTAGTTTATTATTTTAGTTTGGATTGGGAAATGCCAAGTTAATTGATAGTTTAGTTAGGATTAGTTATGTCCAGTTTAGTTAGTTGATTTTCCATTAGATATTGTAATGCCAAGTTTATTTTGATTAGTTAAGGATTGGTAGTGACCTCAGAATTGACTGGTAGACTAGTTGACCAACTTTGACCTAGTTTGACTAGTTTGGTTGACCAAAGTTGACCCAAGGTTGACTTTGACTTAGATTGCCCCAAATCATGTAGAATTTGCATTGAAGACTTTTCTTATGATATTTTAGACTGTATTATGACATGTGGTTGTTTTAAATAGGATCGTATTACTCCAGTCCAGTCACTTTTCATCATCAGCAGTTCGGATTGCTAGGCGAGTACATTCTCTGATCTTTTCATGCTTCTATGGATATGTACTCTTGTTATAGACTAGTATACTTGATACTGACACGACGTTCACACGGATCGGTACCCTCTGGATCTTTTCATGCGATGTTATCCCCTCGGATACATCGAGTATGTCATGTTTTATGTACTTTATCATGGTCATCATGTACTCCATGTATTCACTTTTATCCATGTGCACTCATATGTTATTCATGTACACTCATGACCATATGAGTTCCATGTATACAGTAGTTGTTATCCATATGCAATAACATAACATGCTTCGATCCTTGTGTATTGGTTGGGGGCAGGGAGAGTGTAGTTGGTTATGTGATCATTATCCCCAGTTGTTATCCATGTGCATTCTATAGCTATATCCATGTGCAACCCAAGCTGTTTACATAACCAATTCATGCTCTGTTTCACGTAGAAGGTTATATTCTTTATTTATCATATTTATATCTCAGTTATATCTTCTCTCCTGTTGATTTCTCTTACAGCGATTCATGTATAGTTTTCTATAGCTTGCTTTATATGTCCATTCCTGATATGAACTGTTGTGAGAGATATGTGCTCGTTCCGTCCTGACTGGGCATGTTGAAAATTTTACAGGTGATGATGAGGAGTACTGTCCTACTTATTATGGCATTGGCTTAGATGACACTGGCAACGTGGACCACAGGAGGATCCCACAGTCGCTGAGGACTTGCCCATAGTCTAGCTGAGACTTAGTACTTTATTTGTATTTTCTGTTTGAGACTTTATGAGTTGTACTTGAGATTATTTCTGGTGGTTTATACCTAGACTTTATTGTGACTTTCTTGAGATTCTTTTTCTATTCCATCTTAGTATTGTAATTGAGTTACGTATTATTTTACTCTCTATTCATGGCTCATTTAGATTGTGTTAGATATGGTAACTCAGGACAGCATTCTACTGCCGACACTGCGGTGTAGGCTGGGCGTTCGTTACTTCTCGTGCCCTTACACTGGGTGCGGGTCGTGACACGTTTTTAGTGGTGGCCCATGCAGGTCTCAATCACAACTAGTGTGATTCGTATTGGTACTCGAACTAGAGTATCATTACAACCTGCAGTAGGATGTAGGAATAAGTTAAAGTACTCAATTACATTAGGAAAAACTCTTATCAATTCTTGCTGTTAATTGTCTCCTTTTGAAAGCAACTGTCCTCCTTTGATGATTTCGCTTCTTTTCAGTATTTGATTTCTTGTTTGATCTGTCTTAAGGATGGTGGAGACACGACCGCAGCGCTCTGGCTCCAGGAATACCACTGAGAGGTCGGCTACTTCTCGTCCGACCCAGCCGGCTCCAGGGACCACAGTGCCTCTTTTTCTAGCTCAGGTGGGCCCGTCTGCTACTTTTGGGGGTATTCTTCCACCAGTTCTGGGGACTACCCCAGGAGTGTAGGGGATGCTACCACTACCACCCCAGGGGACGATTGATACGGCACAGTGTTTTGCTCTCATTCAGCAGATGATGGAGATACAGCGACGTCAGTCAGATGACATGAGGTAGGGCATTGATAATGCCCACCAGTTAGCGATGGTGGCAGTAGAGAGGGCAACTACCCCACCCCAAGGAGGGCAGATTCAGCTATACCAGCCGAGGACTCCAGGTATTCAGGAGTTCCAGAAGATGAGGCCGCGGGACTTCAAGGGCACAGAGGGTATCCTTTACGTGGACGACTAGATCGAGCACATAGAGGAGATTTTTTGTCTCGTAGAGATACCGGCTAGACTGCAGGTGGAAGCAGCAGGCAATATGATGCAGGACCTTGCCCGCACTTGGTACCAGACCGACCCCAGGGTTGGTACTAGGGGGCAACCTTAGGAGGATTTTAAGAGGCTTTTCAAGGAGAAGTTCTTTCCCGGTACTGCACTTGGCACGTTGGAGACGCAGTTTTAGAACCTGGTTCAGGGGAACCAGACTGTAGAGGAGTACGTCGGAGAGTTCTGCCGCCTGGATAGATTTGTGGAGGGCCTTAGTGAGACAACGAAGGCTAGGAGATTCAAGAAAGGTTTGGTTAAGGAAGTCAAGTCCTTAACCAAGAGCAACATGAATGCTACATTTGAGGAGATTTTGATGGGAGCCATGGCAGCAGAAGATGGTTTGGAGATGAAGCAGAAGAGAGGCCATGATTCATGCAGCCAGTGGCAGTGGAGGACCAGCCAAGAAGCCCCATTTTCAGCAGCAACATCAGCAGAAGTCTTTCCAGCAGCAGAGGCCATTCCAGCAGGCACAGCAGAGACATAGTCAGCAGGCACCGAGACAGCAGTATGCTGCCATTTGTGACTTCTGTAAGAAGCCAGGGCACAAGTGGAGTGAGTGCAGGAAGAGGCTCGGCAAGTGCCTACTCTGTGGTTCATCAGAGCATCAGTTGAGGGACTGTCCTGAAGCTTTCGGGCGTAAAGGACAGAGAGCAGGGACCAAGGCACCAGTAGAGCAGCAGAGGGGACCCTTACCGACTCAGTAGCAGAAGTTTGTTCAGTATCAGCAGCAGGCCAGAGGAGGCCAACAGGGGCGAGCTTTCGCCATGACAGCAGAGGATACCGAGGCAGTAGGCGATCTGATAGCAGGTTCTATTCTTATCGACTCTTTTCCCGCATTCGCATTATTTGATTCAGGTGCTTCCTATAGCTTCGTGTCTGTATCTTTTGCCATTAGACACCATCTTTCTTCTGAACCTTTGCCTAGGACTTGCAAGATCATGACTGGGGGTGGTATTATCCTCGTCAGTGATATTTACAAGAATCTGAGAGTAGTTTTGGGAGGCCGAGAACTGGATGTGAGTCTGCTCGTGATGCCACTACCGAACTACGATATTGTACTCGGTATGGATTGGTTGAGCAGGCACCATGCTAATATAGATTGCCGCGGGGGTAGGGTTCTTTTCAGTATACCAGGAGAGCCAGAGTTCGAGTTCACCAGGCGGGAGTCAGAGAAGAGCAGCGGTGTTTTCTGCGGAGCTTTAGTAGAGGAGCAGAGTGTGCCACATTCACTAATAGCTGAGTTTATGGATGTGTTTCTGGAGGAGTTGCCAGGGTTGCCTCAGGACAGGGATATGGAGTTCTCTATAGACTAGATACCCGGCGCAGAGCCGATATCTCAGCATGTCTATAGAGTGAACAATAGTGAGCTTGTGGAGCTGAAGAAGCAAGTGGATGAGTTACAGGACAAAGGCTTCATCCGATCGAGTTCTTCACCATGGGGTGCACCAGTACTCTTTGTACCGAAGAAGGATGGCTCGGTACGGATGTGTATCGACTACAGGGCACTCAACAGCCTCACGATCAAGAACAAGTACCCGCTGCCGAGGATCGATGACCTGTTCGACCAGCTGAGCGGAGCGAAGGTATTTTCCAAGATTGATCTGAGGTCAGGATATCATCAAGTGAAGGTGAAGAAGGAGGATATTCCGAAGACAGCTTTCAGGACTCGGTACGGCCAGTTTAAGTTCATGGTGATGTCGTTTGGGTTAACTAACTCCCCGGCGGTGTTCATGAACTTGATGAACAAGGTATTCCACCAGTACTTGGATAAGTTCGTGGTGGTGTTCATCGATGACATTTTAGTGTATTTGAAGACCCCAGAGGAGCATGAGGAGCATTTGAGAGTGGTTCTGGAGACTCTCAGGAAGGAGCAGCTGTACGGCAAGCTCTCGAAGTGTGAGTTCTTCTTGGATCGAGTTGATTTCTTAGGTCATGTGGTGACCGGAGATGGGATCTCAGTCGACCCGAAGAAGATCAAAACAGTTGAGGCGTGGACAGCACCGAGTTCAGTTGCAGAGATCAGGAGCTTTCTAGGATTGGCGGGATACTACAGGAGGTTTGTTCAGGATTTCTTCCGGATTGCAGAGCTATTAACTAGGATGACCCGGAAGGAAGCAGAGTTTGTCTGGTCAGAGGAGTGTCAGGTTGCTTTTGATGAGCTGAAGAAGCGACTGACGACAACCCCGATTTTGACGTTGCTATCAGGATCAGGCGGTTTCATTATCTATAGTAATGCCTCGGGAAAGGGTTTGGGTTATGTTTTGCAGTAGCATGGAAATGTGATTGCCTATGCATCCAGGCAGTTACATCCACATAAGAAGAACTACCCTACCCATGACTTGAGTTGGCAGCGGTTATCTTTGCTCTGAAGCTGTGGAAGCACTATCTATACGGAGAGCGTGTGGAGATCTTCACAGACCACAAGAGCTTGAAGTATATGTTTACACAGAAAGAGCTCAACATGAGACAGCGCAGGTGGTTGGAGTTGATGAAGGACTTTGATATTTCATTACAGTACCATCCAGGGAAGGCCAATGTGGTTGCCGATGCCTTGAGTAGGTATCCGGTAGCTATGTGCTTGACGATGGATCGTCATCTATTAGCATATTTGAAGAGTTTGGGGATCGAGGTGATCATGCCAGGAGTTTAGATGTAGATATGGGGCCTGCAGATTCAGTCAGACTTGATGGAGAGGATCAAGTCAGCTTAGTTTGACGATGTTACCCTGCGATGTATCCGAGAGCAGGATTGGCAGATATGGAGTTCATCATTGCGGAGGATGGCACATTGAGGCACGGTTCCAGACTGTGTGTGCCTAGCGGGGAGCTTCAGAAGCAGGTTATGCAGGAGGCCCATCGCTTTCAGTACACTATGCATCCAGGTGCCAACAAGATGTATAGAGACTTGAAGGAGCATGTATGGTGGTATGGGATGAAGCGGGAGGTAGCACGCTTCGTAGCCAGGTGCCTAGTCTGCCAGCAGGTTAAGGCGGAGAGACAGAGACCAGGAGAAATATTGCAGCCATTGCCCATTTCGGAGTAGAAGTGGGAGCACATCACGATGGATTTTGTTTCGGGATTGTCACGTACACCAGGAGGAAAAGACGCGATTTGGGTCATCGTGGACAGGTTGACCAAATTGACCTACTTTTTACCATTCAAAGTGGGGACGTCTACGGAGAAGCTAGCAGAGTTGTATATGCGACAGATTGTCAGGATACATGGAGTTTCGGTGAGCATTGTCTCGGATCGAGATAGTGGCTTTACTTTCCATTTCTGGCGGAGTTTGCAGACTAGTTTGGGTACTCAGCTCAAATTCAGTACTACCTACCACCCTCAGACGGACGAACAGTCGGAGAGGACTATTCAGACTCTTAAGGATATGCTGCGGACTTGTGTCCTAGATTTTCGATATTCTTGGAAGGACCATTTGCATTTGGTAAAGTTTGCATACAATAACAGCTTCCAAGCCAGTATTGAGATGTCACCATTCGAGGCCTTGTACGGACGTAGATATCGTACTCCCTTGTCTTGGGATGACGTTGGAGAGCGAGCTTTATTGGGACCGGAGATGGTTGTTGACGCAGTCGAGAAGGTGAAGCTCATCAGGGATCGACTTCGCGTGGCGCAAGACAGACATCGGCATTGGAACGATAGCCACCGAAGACCTTTGCAGTTTGAGGTATAGCTTAGACTTAGGATTAGAATTTGGTTGTTTGTGTTTTGTTGACTGTGTGATTGTTTTGTTAATTAAGACCATGCTTGTACTAGGTTGGAGATATGTTATTCTTGAGGATTTTATCGACTCGAGGCACTATTCATTTCGGTGGAGGAGGAAAGCTTAGCCCACGATATGTCGGACCTTTCGTTATCAGCGGAAGGATCGGTGACGTGTCATACAGACTGGACTTACCGCCTTCCTTAGCGGGAGTCCACAATGTATTCTACGTATCGCAGTTGAGACGGTATGTGGCAGATCCTAGCCATGTACTGGACCATTCCGAGATTGAGTTGGGACCTACTCTCCGTTATCCAGAGCAGCCTGTGGAGATTATGGATCGACGGGAGAAGGTGATGAGGAACCAGACAATACCATTAGTTCGCGTAGCATGGAGGCATCACTCCCCTGGTGAGTCTACTTGGGAGAGAGAGGATGAGATGTGCGAGCAGTACCCTTATCTTTTTCAGCAGTGAGGTATAATTTCTATCTTCCTACTTATGCAGCTTGTCTTTAATTTCGAAGACGAAATTATTTTTAAGGAGGGTAGACTTGTAGCACACACTTTTTGAAATAAGGGTATTTAAGTCATTTTAGCCATTTTAGTCATTTAGTGATTTTTTAGATATTATTGACTTGTGTTTGATTTAGCTTTTGGTTTAACTTAAAAAAATCCACATTAGAGACTAACCATGAAATATGATGATCATCTAGCTAATTAGAATTTATTTTATACTTTGGTTTAATTTAGAAGGCCATTTGACCATTTTTAGGCTATTTAATTAATTTGCCTTTTAGCCTTTTTGTTAATGGGCTTAAACTCAACTTAGATAGAGTAGAGGGGACCATGAACCAACCCTAACCCTAGTAGGAGTAGCCTGGCCGGCCAAAATAGGAAACCCCCCTTTCTATATAAGCATTGCATTAGTATGGACACCCCTTTACAAAACCCTAGTTTCCAACTCCAAAATCCTAACTTTTTCATCCGACCTCCTTTTCATCTCAAACAAAGTACGTTGTGATCGTGGGAAGGAGGAGAATTTGCTGGAGCATTGCTAGCAAGGAGTTGGAGGCGTTTGCTCGGTGGAAACTGGTCGTCTCATCGATCGAGGAGTCAATTTCTTGATTTTTCAACTCGCAATAGGTAAACACCTAAACATCATAGTTTCTCCTGATTTTTATTCATAGTAGCATGCATCTAGGTACCCTAGACCCACCCATGAAGTTTGATTAAGTTTCGTGTCCGTTTGATAGGTGTATCGGACACGTATCGAATTAGGGTTAAAAGTGTTCGATGAATTTCCTCTTAGAATTCGATTATGTTATTTTTGCAAACTAACTTCATGAATCGATAGCCCTAGATGTAGGGATTCCCAAATCCTAGGTTCTTGATTGAATCGACACAATTTCGTGTCCAAAACAGGACACACACGCGCAGCACGAGGACCGCGCACGTGTCCTGCTGCTGCCATGTCCGTTCTCGATGGATACGACGATTCAATGCAAGAATTTTGGTCAGTAGCTAGGCTCCATGACTGACAGCATACTCGTAAAGTTTGGTAAGGTTTCATGGAGTATCGAGGGAGAAATCGTCGTGGCATTGATCGCGGCCTGTCGCGCGCGCGTGAGAACGCGGCATCCGATACGCACTTCGTACGACTCGGACACGTAGCGAGAGTCCAGTGCAGGCACGTGGACGTGTAGCCCTACATGTGGGCTACGTGTACGAGCAACCACGTGTCCTCTTTCGCTCTGTGTCGAGCCGTAGGACGAGCGACACACGTGCACGAGAACTAGGTTTCAGTTTTAATTCACGAGTGTTTAGGACACTTTGTGTCCTATTTTCTTGGACACATGACACCTGTAGTTCCTGTTCAGACCCTTGACACATTACCAACCTTTGGTTTTGATTATTGTGTAGGTTTTCGAATGATTTAGGTTATAGATAGGTTTTGTGTTTTAGAGTATCGGGTTAGTTTTCAAATTTCCAGTTTTGGTTCAGAAATTGATTTGGTTTCCATCAGTTTGATGATTAATTTCAGTATAAGATCTGACCTGCAAATCCTATTTAACCTCACCTTTGTGTTACATGTTAGATTGCATCATGGGATAGGTTGTATTCGAAATTGGGTTTTGGTTTGGGTTAGATTCCAGGTTTCCTATTTCCAGTTTTCTGTTTTTGTGTTCAGTTTAATTCGATGTGCAAATCATGCCTAGACACAACCTACAGATCCTATTAGACATGTATAAGAGATTACCTAGTAGTTTGCATCTTGTGAAAGGTTGTAATCGAGTTTGTGTATTGGTTTGGGTATCAAGATAAGTTCAATGTTCCAGTTTCAGTTTCAGTTTCAGTTTCGTTGTTGATAGGTTTGGTTAGTTCGAACATAAATCTACACAACCAAACCTACATACCCTAATTAACCTACATAGGAGATTCATGTTGGTTGTATCAAGGAGAAGGCTGTAGATAAAGTTGGGTTTTCATAGAGTATAGAGTTTAGGTTTAGATTTCCAGTTTTTCAGTTTTTCTCACTGTTAGGTATATTAGTTCTGTCCCAGTTTTGTTTCCCCTGCATTCAACAGAACACACATGCCCTTTTGACTCTATTTGACCACATTTAGGTAATACCTATTAGTCTTGCATCATGGGGAAGCTATGTTTCAGTTGGGTAGCCATAGGTACTTGGGTAGATATCTATATATGGTATCAAGAGTATAGGATATGCCTATAGCTGATTGTGGACTGAGTTAGGATTGATTTCAGGATATTAAAGTTAGCTTACAGTTAATTTATTGTTAGTTAGTTAGTTAGATGATTGTTAGTTTAGTTTAGTTAGGAGTTGGTATACCAAATTAGTTAATTGATTAAGTCAAGGTAATATGAAATGCCCTATAGCTAATATTTGGTTTGTGTAGGGTTGATTTTAGGGATGTTAAGTTTACTTTACTATTTTAGTTTGGATTGGGAAATGCCAAGTTAATTGATAGTTTAGTTAGGATTAGTTATGTCCAATTTAGTTAGTTGATTTTCCATTAGATATTGTAATGCCAAGTTTATTTTGATTAGTTAAGGATTGGTAGTGACCTCAGAATTGACTGGTAGACTAGTTGACCAACTTTGACCTAGTTTGACTAGTTTGGTTGACCGAAGTTGACCCAAGGTTGACTTTGACTTAGATTGCCCCAAATCATGTAGAATTTGCATTGAAGACTTTTCTTATGATATTTTAGACTGTATTATGACATGTGGTTGTTTTAAATAGGATCGTATTACTCCGGTCCAGTCACTTTTCATCATCAGCAGTTCGGATTGCCAGGCGAGTACATTCTCTGATCTTTTCATGCTTCTATGGATATGTACTCTTGTTATAGACTAGTATACTTGATGCTGACACGACATTCACACGGATCGGTACCCTCTGGATCTTTTCATGCGATGTTACCCCCTCGGATACATCGAGTATGTCATGTTTCATGTACTTTATCATGGTCATCATGTACTCCATGTATTCACTTTTATCCATGTGCACTCATATGTTATTCATGTACACTCATGACCATATGAGTTCCAAGTATACAATAGTTGTTATCCATGTGCAATAACATAACATGCTTCGATCCTTGTGTATTGGTTGGGGGCAGAAAGAGTGTAGTTGGTTATGTGATCATTATCTCCAGTAGTTATCCATGTGCATTCCATAGCTGTTTCCATGTGCAACCCAAACTGTTTACATAACCAATTCATGCTTTGTTTCACGTAGAAGGTTATATTCTTTATTTATCATATTTATATCTCAGTTATATCTTCTCTCCTATTGATTTCTCTTACAGTGATTCATGTATAGTTTTCTATAGCTTGCTTTATATGTCCATTCTTGATATGAACTGTTGTGAGAGATATGTGCTCGTTCCGTCCTGACTGGCATGTTGAAAATTTTACAAGTGATGATGAGGAGTACTGTCCTACTTATTATGGCATTAGCTTAGATGACACTGGCGACGTGGACCCACAGGAGGATCCCACAGTCGCTGAGGACTTGCCCATAGTCTAGCTGAGACTTAGTACTTTATTTGTTTTTTCTGTTTGAGACTTTATGAGTTGTACTTGAGATTATTTCTGGTGGTTTACACCTTGTCACGCCCCAGAACCAGAATACTGGAGAGCGGGGGCGAACATAGCCAGCTACGTATATTGAAATGAAGTCCATCTCCCTATACGGTCACGGCTGTCTAGATATGAGGGTTTACTACAAGCCAACGGTCTCTTAAGGTCAAGCCTACTGTCTCAATCTCAATCAAGTAATACAATTACAAGATGTTTGATCACCAAATATACAATAAAAGGCGTCCCAAATATTACATATCAGCTGATCATGAAGCTAGTCGTATAAAATGCAAGGACAAGAAGAGTTAAGTCATACATGATCAACCCTAGGATTTGTTATTCATGTTTACAGCCCGTAGGCAGACAGTAAGTAAATGAGCATCGAGCTAACAGGTGCTCGTCGGCTAAACGCCTCAAAAGAATAATTTACAATAGAGTGAGCGAAACAAAATAGAAAACCCACTCGTAGCCCGGGTTCCTTCTAGTCGCCACCATCAGGCTGGAGGTTCGGTAGATCCTCGGGTGCTGCTCCGAAATCTGGCCACACAAAACCAGCTGGGTCAAACCCCAGAAAGAGCAAGTGCCACAAGGGAGGACACGAAATAAGAACAAAACCAGCATATCAGAACATAAGAAAAATAGAAGAAAGGTACAGGTAATAAAAGTACAGCAAGACAATAAACGACTAGGGACATGAGACTACTCCGGGAGCCAGATTACAACCCGTAAACCAAACAAGGACCGGGGTTGTAACCCTTCGCCTGAATAGCTTCTTGTCTCTACCCAATTATTGTTACAGCAAGTAAAACAATCATGTTCAGGAATACCAGGTACTGGGACTAGACGAGACCTAGACAGGCTGAACACCATACATTCACAAGCAGCCAAGCAATTACTACGGCTTACTACTTTAACTAGGGTTATCACAAGCCTAATTACTAATAAGATGCAAGTGAGAAATTTCCAGTCCCAAGCCCTGCAGACTATCCAGTTATCCTTCCGAGGGTTGAGAGTATGGTTGGGTACATCGCCCAGGAGACGATATACCCTTAGGTGACTTAGAGGGTGCAACACATGACAGTGTGCTGGAAATATGCTCTACTCGTCGGCAAGCTACAAGTCCAATTAAGGCGCCCAAATAACGAGATTGCCTGTGACTGGAAATTTTTCATGTTCTAGTTTGATCTAGCCATTAGCCTAATCCATATTCAGTGCTAATCCCTGACCGTGGGAACCAGAGAGTCACGTCCTAGACATGATGCAAGACAAGACAAGTGGATTGCACAAGCAAGCAAGCAGGAACACCCACGGTGTCAGAGTTGGTTATAGAAGTCAAGTTAGCCGTCACAGCGTCAAGTCAAGTCAAGTCTGGCCAAGTCAAGTTACAAGTCAAGAGTGCGCCGCCACGGCCCACTTCCAGAAAATCAAAAGTACTAGGATCATAAATCACAGAAATCACGAAAACCGTACTAGTCAGAGCAAATACTGAAAAATCGTGTCAGGTCGTGTTGGGTCAAGGTAGTCGTGCTGTGTGGAACAAGATCTCAAAACCTAATCTACAAAGAGAAGCCAAGCTTAAAAAAATAAAACCAAAATTCCAAGAGCCAATGGGTTGTACAAGGGGTTAGGGGGGTTGGATTGCGCTGGGTCAGCTGCGCAGCGTGCCAAGTGTGCAGGGGCACAGGGCGTAGGGTTGGGTGGCGCATGTGGCCAAGTGCGCATGAACCAATGGCGCAGGGGGCCAAGTGCGCATGAGCCGATGGCGCAGGGGGCCAAGTGCGCATGAGCCGATGGCGCAGGGGCACATGCACAATCGGGCAATGGCCAGGCTGCACGGTCGGCTACCAGCGCTAAAGAGCGCGGCGCAAGGAAATGCTGCACGGTTCAGCCCAGGGGGTATGAGCGCAAGTTAGACCTGCGCTAAAGAGCGCAGGCCGAGGGGGGGTCTTCTTCTCCAAGGCTGAGATGAACTCTCAAGAACACCCAAAACTTCAAATCTTCATATCTTGGCCAAATCAAAATAAAATCTGGATTTTTAAAGTTCTATCTTGGGTGAAATTTGATTCTCTCCAACAGGAACATCACAACCCACAAAAATCCAACTTAAATAGATCAAAACCATGTAAATCCGAAAATAGTCAAAACTTAGATCTAGGAAAATGGAAGCTCAAAATCCAAAAATGTCAAGTTCTAATGTTGATCTCCATGTCCTAATCTAGCTAATGGATAAATAAAATATGGTACTTATTTGTTGGCAAGGTGCACTTGCCTATGGAGGTTGGTGGAGGAAGGAAGAAGAAGATGGAGGAAAATAAATGAAAGTAAAGAGGAGAGAGAAAAAGTTAGATGGGATTTAATGGTGGAGGTTGTGGTGGAATGAGGGTTGAGCATAGTCTAAGGTGTTCCAAATGCATATTAAACCAAACCAAACCAATCCTACTCCACAAAATAAAACCAAGCCAAGTCAAAACCTATTTTACGAGAAAACCCAAAATTCCACAAGTCCAGAAAAATAAAATACTTGCCAAAATCTGATTACGAGTATTGATACAAAATACGAAAAACGGGGGTGACAACTCTACCCACCTTAAAAGAATTTCGTCCTCGAAATTTAATCAAGGACTTAGAGACTGCCATGGCAACACTACCAAAATACGCTCATTTAGCGACGGAATTATTCCGTCGGTATTAGCGACGGTTTAGTGGCCGCTCTGCGACTGATTACCGACCATAAACATTTGCCATTTTTATTTTAATTTTAAGGGCAGGAAAGGTCGCACATCCGTCGCTAGCTTGTCGGTGTATTAGCGACGGTTCTTCATCCGTCGCCATGTAGTCGTTTATTTGGCAGGAATTGTGTAGATAATTGGCGGGACATATCTTCGACTACGTAGCGACGGATAATCAGTCGGATAATCAATAAATACCGACGGCCTGGCGACGGATATGTAACAGTCGCCCTTCTGTCGCTAAATGAGCGTTCCAGACTTAAATGAAAAGGCGGGGGAACTTTTGGCATTCCCTCCAAATTCAATCTCTCTCCTCTCTCTCTCTCTCTGTCTCTCTCTCTCTCGCGCGGCTTCGTGAACGGCGACGGCGTCCTCTCCTCTTTCTCTTCCAAAGGTAATCTCCTCTCTCTTTCTCTCTCTGTGTGTCGTGGTGTCTCTCGCGGCGGGCTTGGGGACATTCGGGGTTGGGGCGGGGGCGTCGGTTGTTGGGCGGCTAGCTTGGGGCGGGGGCGTCGGGGGCGGCTGGCTTGGGGCGGGGGCGGCGGGCTTGTGGACATTCGGGCTTGGGGCGGGGGCGTCGGGGGCTGGGCGGCTGGCTTGGGGCGGGGGCGTCGGGGCCTGGGTGGCGGGCTTGGGGCGGCGGCGGCGGGCTTGGGGCGGCGGCGGCGGGCTTGGTGCGGGGGCGTCGGGGGCTGGGCGGCGGGCTTGGGGCGGGGGCGTCGGGGGCTGGGCAAGGGTTTAGGGCGGCGGGCTTTGGTCGGGGGCGGCGGGGGGCTTTGCTTATCAAATTCATCTAATTTATATATTGGCTAAATAATGTAAATAATGTGTTATCCATATTGGGTGTTATCCATTAGTTTATATATTGGCTAAATAATGTATATGTTCACTGTGTCAAGGACAGTGCGAGTTCTTCATCTGCATAAGTCAGTGTTTGGGTTCATGGTCTATACATCTAACTGTGATATACATATATATGTGCCTATTATAATTAGCATGCATGACGGCTTGGGGTGTAATGTGTGATTGTAGACATGGTAGAAATTATAGGTAATTAACGCTAGTGTGACTAGACTAAGGTAGTGCTTGCTAGATAATAAGGACACTCTAGTATCCTAATCAAGTTAATTTAGACTAGATATTTAGGATATAGCTCCCATATCCTAGAAGTGGACTCTTGCCATTTAGAAATAGATAGATTGACTTAGTTTGGTATCGGTATCGCACTATCGGTATCGGTATCGGCATTGCACTATCGATCAAGGTTCACAATCGGTATCGGTATCGGAATCGATTTCGGACTATTCCTATGAGTATTGGTATCGGCAATATCGGTAGTATCGGCGGTATCGTATCGGAGTATCGAACTTTGGTATCGGAAAACAAATAATTATTAATAAATTATTTACATTTAAAAACATATATTATTTACATTTAGGCACAATTTTAAGTATTTCAGCGTTATTTCTTAGTAGTCTTGAAATTATATGAAATAGTAGTCACCCTTACCGATTGGTTTTGCCGAATTGACCGGAACAAAGACCCCCATAGTCGGTATCGGTCAATATTTGGTATCGGTCGGTATCGGATCGGAACATGCCAAACCGTATCGGTATCGGCCGTATCGGATCGGTATCGGCCGATACTTTAAACCATGCTATCGGTATCGAACTATCGGTATCGGTATCGGTATCGCACTATCGGTATCGGTATCGCAGTATCGGTATCGAACTATCGGTATCGAACTATCGGTATCGGTATCGGTATCGCACTATCGGTATCGGTATCGGTATCGGTATCGCACTATCGGTATCGAACTATTAGTAACAACTGTATTTATATTTTTCTCTTCTCGAGCTAGAATACTAGCGGATCCACCAGTTACATGATTATATACTAATTCTGTTTAGTTTGTCTTACTATACAGATTTTTACATCTAATCTGTGATGGATCGTTATTTCGTTGATCGTACATGGATGTACAAACGACAATACGAGAGCAGAATAGGTGTGAGTGACGATTTTCAGGCAGGCGTGGAAGTGTTTCTTAAGTATGCAATGAGCAAAGCTCAGTTTATGGACGGTAACAAAATCAAGTGTCCATGTCGTAATTGTCGTAATAGACGTTACGAAGAAGTGGTGAGTGTAAGAGATCATTTGATCCGTAAGGGTTTCGTACGTGATTACGACCTGTGGTCATCGCAAGGTGAACTATATGCCGAAAGACAGGTTGCGAATGCTGCTACTTATGCTTTTGATGATAATGCTGCAGCGGATTTTGTCGTCGATGACGACGAATGCTCCGTTGATTATGGAGACGTGCAGAACCTTGCACGAGATATGGTGTACGACGCGGCAGGGCCTAATTTTGATCCGGAGGATCCTAATCCCGAGGCGAAGGAGTTCTATGATATGTTTCGGGATGCTGAAACTTCTTTATATCCTGGTTGTGATCCACATTCCGTACTGTCAGTGACGATGCGGTTGTTGAACATAAAGTCCGATTTTAACTTGCCACAAACTTGCTATGATCGGATTACACAACTAATGAAGGAGGTGTTACCGAAGGAATCAAAAGAGCTTCTAAAAAACTTCTACAAGTCGAAGATGATGGTCCGACAACTGGGACTGGGGTATGACAAGATAGATTGTTGTCACAACGGATGCATGTTGTACTACAAGGAGAACAAGGATGTAGAAAGTTGCCGCTTCTGTAATACGGATCGTTACAAGGAAGTCAGGGGAAAAGGAAAGTCAACTAGAAAACGACGTCCTTACAAGTATATGCATTACTTGTCGATCACGAAGCGCTTGCAGAGGATGTATATGTCTCAGAATACAGCAGAACACATGACGTGGCACAACGAAGAACGCACAAAGCACGATGGAGAATTGTCACATCCTTCGGATGGAGAGGCGTGGAAATATTTTGATTTTTGCCATCCGGATATTGCTACAGAGCCCAGAAATGTACGCATGGGGCTATGTTCTAATGGATTCGCCCCTTTCGGGCAGTCGGGATCTCAATACTTCTTTTATTTATTCAAGTTAATAATCCAGTCGTTTCTTCTTTGTAGGTTTTTTCCGTTTAATGTTGGCAGGGCCCTTGGAGAAATTATCAAGGCTAACTTCCACGGTCCCTACCTCAACTTTACGTCGGTGCCCCCAACCGAGCAGTACGTCTGGCTCGACGAGTTGAGGGTATATATCTATATTTTTTTGGTTAAGTCTATGTGATTCTTTAATCAACCATTTTGTAAATTACGTGATAATTGATTTTCTGTGTTAGAGAACGTACTGGTGGCCACCCCATCGCGACGAGGGGATCCGCAGGACCTACCGAAGCGCATGCTCGAAGAAGATCCGGGATATGATTCATGACCTAAAGATGGGGCATACGAGGCCGAATTGGATCCGGCAGGACTATTATAAGGACCTCTTAGGCATGATGGATGACCCTGCATACAATGAGAAATCAGAGAAGGCGAAGGTGAACCGATCTGCCGCGGGCCTTCATACGGGGGGATCAAGGTCTCACGCAGCGACACTTGCAGATCTGGTGAGCAACCGTAAATTTATTTTACTATCGAATTAGGTATTATTAATTAAAGGAGTTAATTAGTTTCTATGCAAATTTCGTATACAGGCCCAACGGGCGGTGAAGGAGGGAAGGGCTCCAGAATCGGTCACCATGCACGATGTCTTCCAGCATACGCACAAAAGACGGAAGGATGGGAGCTTCGTCGACGAGAGGGCCAAGGAGACTGATGTAAGTACTTATGTTTATGAGATTAACGTTAGAATTAAAAGTATTCGGACTATAACTTAGGTAAACTTAGGATTCACACTTAACTTAGTGAAACATAGGATTTAGATTACAACTTAGGTAAATCTTATAATATAAACACATTCATTTGATAGGCTGCGTATCGTGAGGCCCTTAGTCGGGCTCAGTTACCTGACACCGAGGATGTCGATGAAACGACGTCCTTCCGGACGCCCTCTTCTTTGGCCGCTCGGAATGACTTGTTCGTAGATACCGTCGGCGGCTTTAAGAAAGGGTACCTATACGGAGTCGGCTCCCTAGGGCCATTGCATATGGCGACGTAGAGATTTCCACCGACACCGCCTCCTCCCGTGGCCCGGGCAGACGATGATGTTAGGTCGCAGCTTACGCAGCTGCACGAGGCGGTGTCGTCCTTGCGGGAGCAATTTGCCACACACTTTTTGCCTGCGTCTGCTGCTGTCGGGGCGTCTGCTGCTGCCGGGACGTCTGCTGCTGCCGGTACGTCTGCTGATGGTGCTCGTCCATCTTCTACTGGTCCGTCGACTGCAGGTGCCGGTCCGTCTTCCGTGGGCCATCTTTCTTTCAACCCTCAAGCCCCTGTGCTACCGCCTACGGCTGTGACGGCACTCCTGGATCTCATGTCCGCAGACCAGCTTCGCCGACTTCCAAGCACTGTATTAAACTCCTTACCTCCGTACCTTGTGGAGGAGTTTATGCGTCGGTCGAATACGGGAACGGACAATCGACCTCCTCCTTCTTGAAATGTTGTATTAAGAAAATTTAGATTATTTGTGAGAACTTTGAACTAATTATGCTATAATCGGCTTATAGCACCGGATATTATGTTACTCTTTAGGGTAATTGATATTTATTTTCTATTAATTTGGTTTGGTCTGTGATTCTTGGATAATTGGTCATATGTGCATATTTGGTCTATGTGATTCTTGGATAATTGGTGTGCATTATATATTTGGTCTGTGTGATTGTTGGATAATTGGTGTGCATTATATATTGGTTTGATTTATGCATATATTTGTGAACAGGGAAAGTGCTGCCAATTTTTTTTCCCAAAAAATCCAGCTAGCGACGGACTAGTGACCGTTTAGCGACGGCGTTTCCCAGTTGCCGACTACTTTTCGACGGATATTCCGTCGCTACCTGGAGTTTTTAACCTGTTTCCAGTCAGCGACGGGTTTTCGACGGATCATCCGTCGGCATCGTTCTGTTGGTATAAACTTCGACGGAACAGCGACGGATAAGCCGTCGCCAGGGCGACTGATTTTCAGCCGCTATTCTGTCGCTGTATGTGGCGACGGCGTAGCGGCTGATTATCCATCGCCATGGTTCTGGAAATGTCATGCATTTTCAGAACCCTGGCGACGGATAATCAGTCAGAAATCCGTCGCTGTGCCGTCGTCGTAGCGACGGGTCCGCGACTACTATTCCGTCGCCATTGTGCTGGAAATGCCAAGCATTTCCAGAACATGATCGACGGAATAGTCCGTCAGAACACCGTCGCCCATCCGTCGTTATTTACCGACGCATACCGACGGATTTGCGGCGGACCGATACGATCTGATACGCAGTTACGACGGGTTACCGACGGACATGTACGTCGCTATTGCGTACACATTTCAATATTTATTAGTTGCAATGGACGGCAATCTGTCGGGAAAGTATCGCTAATGCTTCGTATTGTGACGTCGAAAATCAGTCGCTATTCCGTTGCCGTGACGACAACTTAGCGACGGAACGTTATTAGCGACGAGCTGATTGCCGACGGATGATTTTGGCCAAATTCCGTCGGCAATCGGTCGCTAATGTGAATTACCGTCGGTTGAGCGACGGATTCGGCCGTCGCTAAATCGACAAATTTTGGTAGTGCAAGCTACACTAAGCAGTTCAATCATACAATCATACATGCAAGCAAGAAACAAAAAGCATAAGGCATAAGGAAGACATTATACCTTACGAGTCAAACAAGTAGGGATATCGCGATCGGATATCATCCTCACACTCCCACGTTGACTCACCTAGAGAGTGATGACCCCAAGCAACACGGACTAAGCTAATAGTCTTGTTCTTGAGTATCTTCTCCCTTCGGTCCAAAATAGACACGGGCTTCTCCTCATACGAAAGGTTGGTACCAACAACCAGTTCTGAATGATCTAGGATATGGCTCGGGTCCGGGATATACCATCGTAATTGGGACACATGGAATACATCATGCACCTCACTTAGCGACGGCGGAAGAGTAAGACGATAGGATACATCTTCTACTCACTCCAGGATATCGAATGGCCCTATATACCTAGGACTAAGCTTTCCCCGTACGCCAAAGCGAATGACGCCGCGGTTAGGCGAGATCCTAAGGAATACATGGTCGTCGATAGCAAATTCTAAGGGACGTCGATGGACATCGGCCCAATGTCGCTGGCGGTCTTGGGCAACTCGAAGATGATCCCTGACGTTTCTGACTACTTCAACTGTCTGGGCAATCATTTTTGGACCGAGCATCTGCCTCTCTCCAACATCATCCTACGCTAGCGGAGATCTGCACTTCCTACCGTACAGAGCCTTGAATGGTGCCATCTGGATGCTGGCCTGGAAGCTATTGTTGTACGAGAACTCCACTAGATGCAGGTGATCTTCTGTCACGACCCGCACCCACTGTGAGGGTACGAGTACATAACAGCGCCCAGCCTACGCCGCAGTGTCGGCGGTAGAACGCTGTTCTAAGTCTCTAACTAACCATCAACTCATGCAGTATATAATGTACTCATCATGATCAACTCCGAACGGAGGACAAGTATAAGATATGGTGTAACTCAATCACAGTCTAAGCACGATAAGATAACACCGAATATAACTAAAAAATTGAAGACAACAAAACTACTAATAAAATAACAACAAACTCAAACAATCTCAAATACATCTCAAGTCTCAAATCTCTATATACAACTCCAGTTCTAAACAAGAAAACTAAAATAAGACAGACTAGATAAACTCCCGATCACTCCTGAGTGTCGGGACCATAGGTAGCTAAGCCATCTCCTCAGTAAAATGTAGGGCATGTATCCTCAGGGCAATCATCTGTAAAATTTCAACAGGTCTAGTCAGGATAGGAACGAGCACATCTCATCTAAAAAACCCAAGTAAATGACAGAGAACTATAAAGAAGTTATAGACAGTTGTATTGATGAAAATGGCAGTTTATATTCAGGTGATGGTAAGAAAGACAGATAAAGTGCAAGGAAAGCGAGTACTAAACAAGAGAAGAATCATAGCAATAAAGATTGTAAAAATAGAACTAGCTGAACCAGGGTAATATGATATAAAGTCCAAGCAACAATGTAGACCAGTGTAACTCCAATGTAGGTCCAGTACAGGATGAATCTCATACAAGATGAATCCAGCAAGGGACGATTCCAGTCATAGTGATCAATGATTCCAGGGTGACTCCAGCCTATACTCTAGCAGTGTATTTTAAAATACCGAGATCGATATATAAATGGCTATGGGTAATCCGGCACATCACACACCTGACCGGGTGTGAGATGGCTATCATTTCAGTATGATTCCAGCAAAGGGTGATTCCAAAAATAGGGTATGTCTACATGTCTTACTCTAGTATTTCCCCTCCCAGCAAGTGAATCCAGAATTCTGACACAATGATTCATGATGAGTCCAGCCAAGTATAATGATACCAGTAAATGATTCCGGGGTGATTCCAGTAAATGATTCCAGTAATAGAAGCCAGAAATGATGATACCAGTAATAGAGGCCAGAAAATAAATGTGTGTCGTATACATTAATCCAGAAATAACAGTACGTGTTTGTAACAGAGAATCACATACATCTAACTAGAACTGAAATACAGTAATTGACAAATAAATGAGAGAACTATCAGAGAATGTACTCGCCTGATACTCTGAAAAGAGTAGTGTAATATCAGATGCCTGCACCATAGTCACAATGTCCTAAACAGAGTAATATGGGTTATGACATGTCTAATATAAGAAAAATAAAGGCTACAATGCAAACTATATGATTTCTAGGTCAAACTAGGTCCAAGTCAAACTTGGTCAACTCTGGGTCAACCCAAGTTAATACTCTAGTCAAACTAGGTCAATCTTAGTCCAATCAAGTCTAACAAGTCTCACTAGGCCTAACCAAGCCTAATCTAGCAATCAAGTACAAGCAAAAGCTAATAGGACCACACTAGTACAACCATACCAAGTACCATACACCAATATAATGTATATATGTACCCTAGGCTATAGAATGATATGCAAAGCTATACTAGGCATGTCATATATAGGTATTATCATCATATAAAAATATACACTCATAGGCTATATGCCATATAGACAAAATATTCATATATATATACGTATAGGCCATTAACCCTTATAATACATATGGAGGTGGACATGTATATGTGATACAATAGTGTGTGCCAAAGGTGAAAGGGTGAATTTAGGAATTAGTGGTTCTTAGTTTAGGCATAGGCATGTGTGTGGACTATGACATAATGTAGGGTGTGTGTGAAGGTCCATTCCAGATTGTGTGTGTGTATATAACATGTGTGGAGGGGTGTGACAGATGTGTGTTCGTGTGAGTTGATTAGGAAATCAACTCACATGTTTCAGTTTTCCCTGAAACTAGTGACATGACTAGAGGGTATGTTTACATTGGTTTGAAGGTGTGTGTGTGTAGAGGGAAAGATATATAACTGGGAAGTGAACAGTGAAACACACTATACTACCAAGGTCCTATACCCAAGTCAACTAACCTCATCTATGTTACTTGATGCACAAAGGTAAGGGACATCACATGAATGCAGGACAACACAGGACTGGCATCCTAATATAGGGCTGAACAACTTGATAATCTAACTAATGAAGGATGTTGACTCTCCTATGCCATGTCAAGGCAAGGTAATACCAACCAAGGCCAACACCACATGCCACTATACTGCTGCCAGGAAATCAAGGGACTGCAAAGGAGATTGGTCACAGATTTCTAACATTCAATTCACCCAATCAAGTGACAGGTTTTAGAGAGTGTGTCAAGGACAGTTGTATCATATGAGGGTGTGATACCACATGAACAGGGAACAATATCGCAGATTTGAGTGTGTGTGTGTGAGGAAAAAAAATTTGTGGTTCTCAGGAAAAGGTAATGGCAGTAGGGTGTGTGTACACACATAGGCCTGTGTATCTCAGGTATGGAAGGGTCCTGTGCAAGGCTATGGCCAATTGGCCTGAAACTGAACTCTAGCCATCAGTCTTCAAGTTTAAAGAGCATTCCAAACAGTACCCCGACTCTTGACAGTGTAACAGTGTGTTTGGATGTATAGGCTAGGGTGTGTTCATGAAACAATGTGCAAATGGGTACCTGTGTGTGTGTGGTGTATGCATAAATTCTCAATTTTATATATATTCAAATCTCAAATTTACTTAAACTGGAAAATGTAAAGAAATAATGTATTCCATTAAAAACCCAACATAACTTATCTCAAACCTGTCAACTGAACAAATTTCAGTAATTCTTACTCATTCGAAGAACCCATAAGTCATGAAAACCAAATTGAAATACAAACTAATCTCAAGCTTGAGTCTTAGGTTCCAGGCTCTTACCCAATTCCTGTCCAAGTATTGGACTGAAACAAGGGTCAAGGTAGCAGATCATGGTGTCAAGTGGCCGTGTCAGCAAGTGTCAAGGTGTGTGTCCAGTGAGTGTCACAGAGAAATGTGTGTGGAGCTCGACTTGGTCATGAAGGCTGTGCAATCTCAGTAATCATATATAACATTACTGATATTTCAGGATACCCAAAACTGGAAAAACAGTGAACAACAACACCCAATCTTCAAACTGGAACCCAAACATACAAACCAAGTATCCTTAAAGTGTACGTGCAGTGAAGTATTGCATGGATCAAAGTGGTAGCATGGCAAAACATGTGAGCTATCTCTTAGGTTTCAGTTATTCAAGTGATTAAACAAACCAACTCATCAGTTAAACTTCCAAATCTTCTATCCAAGACTGAACCAAGCCTATAGGGCTGTAACCCTATTACTCAGGCATAAACATACATGCAGGCATTATAAAATGGGTATAAATTTATATTATTTAACAATTTAAATAACAATTAAACTCTGAAACTTCACAGGAAATGAACACAGTATTAGTAATGTAGGGAATTCTCGATTCGAATTCGAAAACGAAATTAAATACATACAAAATAGGTTAGGGTAGTGTCATGTATGTGTGAGGGTACTGTACAGGTCGTGTCATGTCCAAATGAGTGGACACGACGTGTCAAAACATTCGTGTACACTTTGTTAAGTAATGTGCAGCAGACAGCCTCGTGCAGCGAGGACACGGCCTTGTACATGCGACACAGGACACGACACGACTCGTGATCGTGCCCACGTGTTCGCCCCATGTAGGGCTAGGTATGTAAGTGTCTGCATTGTGTCCAATGTGGATCGTGTCGTGTCAATCAGCGCGTATCAGCGCACAAAAACGGGTTCGTACGTGTTAGTGTAAACCCAGTGCAGTGACGATTTCTTCGTACACACTGAACGAGGACCCACAAAATTTTGTGGGAGTCCTGTCAGTCACTAGGGCCACGTACACACCAATTTTGGTGTCACGAAGTATCGTGTCCTAAGAGAAATTGGACACGGGCAGCAGGGCACCCGACCGAGCCCCAGTGCTGCGTGTCCAGCACAAATTACGACACAAAAATGACACCATACACAACTCAGTCTTCACAAAAGTTAATATACACACTTAGATCTACCAATTCATATAATTAGTTTTACAAAAATCGAAAATAAAATCCTTAGAGGCATTTCAACAAACACCTACACTACACTACGACACTTGTCCGATACGGGCACCAAACGGACACGAAATCCATCCAAATTTTGGGGACACCTAGGGGACTCCTAGATCTAGCCCTATATGCAAAGAAAACTAAAATTTACATCAATTTAAAGGGTTTTACCTATGTGTGCAAAAAGCTTAGAAAAGCTTCAAATGGGAATTCTTCCTCTTGATGCCAAAAGCTCCAAATTGGCCCAAAGCTGGGATTAAATCCCAAAATCAGAAAGTAGGAGAGTATTAGGTTCTAATGCAAGAAACTAGGATTAAAAAAGAATTAAAATAGATTTATGGGGATTTTTGGAAGAGGGACAATACCTTTCTTTTTCCAATGTTGAAATGAATGAAAGAAGGAGGCAAGCCCTAGAGAATAAGTGTTTATATAGGGTGGGGATCCCTATGGCTAGTCATTTAGGGTTTGGTTAGGGTTAGGGCTTCTAGTTATGGGCCATGGGCCAAGTCATGATCAAATAAATCATCAAGCCATAAGTCATTTCATGAAACTATAAACCATGACTCAAATCCACTAAACCAAGTCCCCTCATTCTAAAATTAGTTTCTAATGACTAAAAGTAGGTTAACCTAAGTTAGACTAGGGTCACCATGGCTAGGGTTAGCTTCTAGGCTAGTTTACTAGGTCTCAACAAGTCAAGTCAACCTAGAATTCACCAATTCCATAAATCATCAAATAATTCAAATAAGTCAAAATGACTAAAATACCCCTGGACTAAAAATGATAATTTTTCACGTCCCGCACCCACTGTTAGGGTACGAGAACGTAACAACGCCCAGCCTACGCCTCAGTGTCGGCGGTAGAACGCTGTCCTAGGTCACATCATCTAACAATATAATGCTAAGCAGATACAGTCTCAATCACATTTAAGGTAGAGCATGATAAGGTTAGATAAAACATAAAATCCAAAGAGATACGGAAGATAGAAGTCTAAGTGTCTAAGATACAAAAACCCAGAAATACATCTCAAAACTCAAATACAGTAATCCACAAAGTAAACACAACTCCAGACAAATAAAATAACTATCTAAACAACCTCTAAGGTGTCTCCTCTAGGCTAGCAGGCAACCTCCAAGCTATCTGTAAAATTTATCAACAGGTCCAGTCAGGACAGGAACGAGCACATCTCATCTAGAAAACCCAAGTAAATGACAGAGAACTATAAAGCAGTTATAGGCAGTTGTATTGATAAAAATGGCAGTTTATATTCAGGTGATGGTAAGAAAGACAGATAAGGTGCAAGGAAAGTAAATAACTAAACAAGAGAAGAATCATAGTAATGAAGTCTGTAAAAATAGAACTAGCTGAACCAGGGTAATATGATATGAAGTCCAGACAACAATGTAGACCAGTGTAACTCCAATGTAAGTCCAGTACAAGATGAATCTAATACAAGATGAATCCAGTAAGGGACGATTCCAGTTATAGTGATCAATGATTCCAGGGTGAGTCCAGCCTATACTCTAATAGTGTGTTTTAAAATACCGAGATCGACATGTAAACGGCTGTGGGTAATCCGGCATACCTCTCACTGATCAGACGAGAGATGGCTATTATTCCAGTAGATTCCAGTAGGGGTGATTCCAGTAATGGGGTATGTCTACATGTCTTACTCTAGTATTTTCCCTTCCAGCAAGTGAATCCAGAATTCCGACACAATAATTCAAGATGAGTCCAGCCAAAATATAATGATACCAGTAAATGATTCCAGTAAATGATTCCAGTAAATAATTCCAGCAGGTGATTCCAGTAATAGAAGCTGAAAATGATGATACCAGTAATAGAGGCCAGAAAATAAATGTGTGTCGTATACATGAATCCAGTAATATCCACACGTGTTGTAACAGACAATCGCATACAACTAACTAGAACTGAAATACAGTAATTGACAAATAAATGAGAGAACTATCAGAGAATGTACTCGCCTGATAACCTGAACAGCTGATAAGTATAGGGGGTCCAACTGAAGCCACAGAGTCCTATTTAAAGCAACACAGGTTACAAGGTGTCTGGCTCCTAATTAGAATAGCACAAGTCATAACATGTCCAGAAGGGTAATATAAAGCACTATAATGCATTCTACATGAATCTAGGTCAAACTAGGCCAAAGTCAACCCTTGGTCAACTCTGGTCAACTGTACTAGTCGAACTAGGTCAAACTAGGTCATGTCCTAACCCAGTAAGTCTTACTAGGCCTAACCAAGACTATCCTAGCAAGCACACATCAATACAAGGCTATACAAGCCAACATACACCCAACTCTATATAGCATGCAATTATTCAATACTCAAATAGGCAAGAATTCACATTGGATATACACTAGGTAATCTATTACTTTAAGCTATATATGTCTACACATATATACACATGCATATATTGGTATTCAACATTAGGTCTATAATCATGGCATTTCAAATGGTTATATAAACTTATATATTACAACATAATATGCTAACATATATATAATATACATACATAGCTAAGTTAACTATATTCATAAATGCTTATTTAAGAGGCTATGTGTGTGTATGTGAACATGGCAAAGGGGCAAGTGAGGGTTAAATGGGCATACATAGTGTATACATATCAAAGAGTGTCAAAGTGTAAGTGAACAATGTGTCAAGTGTGATAGTGTCAACATAGTGTAAGGGGGTACATGAGGTAATATAGGATTTGTGTTAACATAGAACATTACATCTCATTAACTTGTATATTTCATACATTACATCTATTATTATATTACATTCATGCTTGTATTCATTCATCATTCATTATTCTCTTGCACCACTATATGCACCATACATTACATACTATGGAACCTACATATTCATTACAAGCCATACTTATATATGCTTACATTAGATAGGATACTTACACCTCATACATCATTTATTTAACCATTTACTCATGCTTGTATTTTCTATTTAATTACATAATGTATATACATTAACATGGGTTAAAATCAAATAGAACATTATAATACACACAAGGGTGCACAAAATGCATATGCCGAATAGTAACTCCTAATAATAATCAATACTGTACCATCTCAGAATGAATTAAAATTTAGGATTAAAGTATGTTATAGATCTATGTGTTAGCTTTCCGAAACTTTAAACGGATCACATTTTCATTTCCGAAAACTCCCGGAATCGCAAAAACACCGAGAACGCATTTGTCTTTCGTACAACTGACACTCAAATGATTCTCCAGAAAGTTACAGAAAGAATTAGGCCTATTAATACATGTTTTTGGAAATCTAACTTCAATACGCTTATTTTAAAAAAAATGGGAGATTAAACCGAGCTATGAGCTAGAAGTTATGACATTTCTAAGTTAGGGCTGAAATTAAAAACGTGGATAAAAATCATGACGGATTTAGGTAGTTTGAGACAAAAGAACACAAGTATATAACATAATATATCAATAACTTACTCTCTACACTAATATGTATATATGAGACACTATAGAACACATCTCCAATACAAAAATATGAGATTAAACATGTAATAATTTATTCATACATAACAACAACACATAGTGTGTCCAAATTTGGGATTTTCCCACATGGACACAACCACAACACAAATGACACTCCTATGACCTCCAAATGGACACGAAATGGACACAAATGGAGATACAACTATGGGGTCATTCCTATGGGTTCAAAATAGACCTATATGCATGAGGAAATGAAAAGGAGAAGGGATTTATACCTCCCGATAGATCGAATCGAAGAAAAGCCTTCCCGGAGCGACACCGACACGTAGAGATTCCAAAAGGACACGAACGAGCTCCGAATCCTCCCAAACTTGGGTAGCTTCCTTCTTGGCTAGAATGGAGAAGGAAAGAAGAAGATTTGGTGGTGAAATGGAATAATTTGGTGGAGAAATTGCTAGGGATTGCTCTCTAGGAATTTGGAGAAGAACAAGAGAGAAAGTGTGGATGAGAATAATGAAATGAACTTGAGCCTATCCTCTCCCAAAGTGGCTGGCCATATGGGGCTATTTGTCCTATTAAAGTAAGGTCTAAAATGCCCCCACTAACCTATTCTATGAGTATTAGGAAAGGGCTAATTGGTTGGGGCTAAATTAGTCATTCTAAAGTCTCTAATCACACTAACCTTATCCATAATAATTAGTCTAACCTCTAACTAAAATATTTCGATCATGTGGACTAAAATTAATATCATATGGGCCATGCCTAACTAGTGTTGTTTGCCATGAAATATAAAAGAACAGAACAATTATCGGAGGATCGGATTTTTACTTCACGTTACAAACTCGCTTGTACAAAGAATGCCTCGGAACGAAAACCTAGGTACAACAGTCTAAGTACAATTGTTTATTTTAGATTCTGGGGTATGACGATAGAGGCTCGGAAAGGCGACGACAGCCCTGTCTTACTCCTTGGACGATCGGTATGCAGCCTTGGCTCCTTGTGAAAAGATGGTTGGCGTTGATGAAGAAATGCTCTTCTTGCTCCTCTGTTGCTCTTCTGGCTTCTCTCTCTCTCTGTGTATTCTCTCTCTGACTATGGGGGGGGAAGTCTCTCTGTATATACGTATTTCTTTCTGATATTGTATATATTTTACAAAGGAATGGCACCCTGCTATTTATAATAGTGGAATGTCATCATCAGGGTTGCCAATAATTATATCTTGGAGATGGCGGCGGCCTGGGGATTGGTCAATCCAGGCCGTTCGTTTATGATTGTGACGAATCCGAGCCATTAGGTGTAGATCACACCAAATTCCATTAGCAATTAATGCTGATTGGAATAAATCTTTCTTATAATGATTTCTGATATCTGCGAATAAATCAGATCTATTCTTCTGCCACGTGTCCCAGATTATTGGGATTTGACCCAATCCTTAATGGCAGCAAATCTTAGGAATTAATCAGTTTAGGACACGTGTCCTAGGAGCTGCTGGGGGGATCTGGACCGCATGACTCCCTGAGCCGCATGAGTTTTCTGAGCCGCATATGATTAAGCCCACGTGTCAGGGCTGCCTGGGCAGTGGCTCTCAGTTGAGTCCTCGAACTACAGGAAAGTAATCCTTGTGGGCCGCATAGGTACATATTCGCCCGAGCCGCATGTACATGATCCTTTCGAACTGCATGAGAAGCCCTCGTTCGAGCCGCATGAGGCTTTCTTGGCCTGAGCCGCATAGGACAGATTCACTCTAAACCGCATGAAAAGTTTTTTGCTCGAGCCGTATGAGGCTTTCTTGGCCTGAGCCGCATAGGACAGATACCCTCTGAACCGCATGAGAAGTTCTTTGCTCGAGCCGCATGAGGCTTTCTTGGCCTGAGCCGCATAGGACAGATTCCCTCTGAATCGCATGAGAAGTGAGCCGCATATGAACGCCCACGTGGCAAAGCCACGTGGCATTTTTTATGGCTCTTGGGGGATTTGTTGTCAGAGATCTCTTTTCTCTTCCCTAGAGATTCATCATTATAACAGAGTCATAATTACCTGCTTTTGTGTCAGGGCTGTCAACTTTTTAGAGGGGTCAGCCGTCAAAGCAATTAATGCAGCATGGGTCGGAGGGGAGCACTGTCAGGCCACGTGTCTTCTGAGCCGTATAGAATACCTCGGGCCGCATAGCTCCTTATGCCGCATGACTCCCTGAGCTGTATGAGGTTTCTGAGCCGCATGGATCTTTCCTGGTCACATGAGTTATTTTCTTTAGTATTTTCCATGCTTCTACAAGACCCCCTTCAAAGTTTTCAATTTGTAAAATTGAAATACTTTGAATAAGAAGTATGGCTGTGTTCTTCTAGCCGTATATAAAATCCTGACCGCATAGAAGTCCTGGCCGCATGGATCGTTCAGCCGCAGGGATTGTTCAGCCGCATAGCTTCTCGCCACGTGTGCGGGTCTTTAATTGCCTCAAATTTGTTTCAGCGCCGTCTCTGTAGGAGGGAATCCCAAGGGTCAGCTCATTAAATCTTTCGGATTTGACGCCTTGGGTGAATCTTGGAGACGAAACCCAAGGAGTCGGTTTCATTCTTCATGAGTCGGTTATTGGCCTACGTGTCCTCCTTCTCCCGTCTTCCTATAAATAGGAGGAGTTTTGAAGAGAGAGAAGGCTTCTTTATTTTCTTTCTTCTTCCTCAGACCTTCCCTATCTTGATTGCCCTTCCTTTCTTCAATAATTAATGGCTCCCAAGGAGACCGTGGCAGCAAAGGGCAAGAAGGCGGCCTCCACTTCCGCCTCGGCTACGGCTGACACTCCGCAGGTTGTCGTACCTGATGTTCATCCTGACGTTCGCCCTCCCATTACTGGTAAGGACAATGTGTGAGTCAGAGAATCCCAATCTGCCATGGCTACGTCGTATACTTATGCACGAGCCTTTGTAAATCGTATGTTCGCCATACGGCTGAGCTGCAAGCCGCATAAGAAAACCGCCGTGTCTGTATACGCGCTTTGTCGGCAAAGCCGCATAAGTGACGCGAAATCGCATGGACTTTTATCGTGCGGAGCCGCATAAGCGTTCATTTGGCCTTGAGCCGCATGAGGCTTTTTGGAACCGCATGAGACTTATGAGAGCTTCTTGGGGACACATGGATGTTTTCTTGAACCGCTTGGGGTTCGAAAGCATCCAATTAGCTCTTTTTTATCCCTCCGTTTAACTTACTTTTCTCTGTCTGTTCTTCAGTGAATCTGTCGGTTAACGCTGCTGGAGAACTCTTGGTAGGTAGCGCTCAAGCTGCTCTCGGCTATAGGTACGACCATATTGTTCAGCATATGACGGACCAATTTTCGAGCGATGAGCCTATGGCTAGATTGAATGCCATCAAGAATCAGTCTTTCCATTTCCTTAATGCTATGATGAATTCTGGGAAATTTGAAAGGGAGTACTTGAAACCTGCATTCTTTTTTGGAGACGCCTTGACCGTGGGGAATGATCATGTTCTGGAGGTGTCGGAGGATTGAAGTTTTGTTTTTAACGGGATGGCGATCCGCATTCCCCAGATGGAGCGGCATTTCCCATTATCTTGGTTCAATATGCTCCTGTTGGACCGGAAGATTGGGAAGACTTTAACCCCTACTAGAGGCGGGATGTTTGTGGGGAACATTCATTATAATAACTATCTGAAGTTCGTGACTGCCGGCAAAGTGCATACTACTTATTCTGTGACGGGGTTGGTCCCAGGTTCTTTCCTGAATGTGGCGGGCCCTAACTTCACATTCTCTACTGCCGATACTTTTATAAATCAACTTGCTCGAAAAGGCTCCTATCCCGTTGGGCGGTTGACGTTCCCTGGTTGGGTACACCCTATTCCCTCGTGGCTCAATTTGTCTACTTGAATTTTGCAGAAGTATGAGGTCTTTTTATGCAAGATTGGCCTTTACCATGCTATCCGAGGTACCAGTCATGGCTTGTCCATAAACAAGAAGCTGTTTATGTCCCTGCTGGAGATGTATAATTGTCGTACGGGGACTTTTTACACACCTGTAGGGGAGATGGGATTCGCGCTCCATGTGATGCACGCGGTTTCCAAGCTTCCTTGGGGGAACGAAGCATTTGAAGCGTATACTCCCACTAATGAGGAACTCGAGGATTTGGAACGACGGTATCCTGGCTTCGTGGCTCTTTACCAGGAGATATTGTGTCATTATAACACATGCCATCAAGTAACCCGAATAACTCAGAAGGGAATGATCCCTATACCAAATATTGGGTGCACTATCTCTTCCCGACAGATGCTTCCGGTCGAGTCACCTCTCGTCGCCCTCAATCTCGGGAAGCGGTTAAGGACTTGGTGTCGTCGGCTAAGAGAGGGGCCACCACCAGTGACGGCTTAGGGAGCAAGACTGACACTTTCGATTACTTTTACCAGGATACTCAAGAGCTATCCGAAAAAGCGCTTCTGGCAGGATTTTTGATGATCTGGCTACGAAATTGTGTAGTCTCGGGAGGAGCCAGTTCTATTGAAAGAATTAGTCGTAACTTCATCCTTCCGGCTGTGAAGTTAGTTTTGCAAATCAGGCTAGCTCTCCTCCCGGCTATGGTGTGCAGCATACACCGTGGCCTTCGTACCTTCACATCCAAAGTCATTGCTCACGACGTGACCAAGGATTTTGAACGAATTGAGTTGCCCTATCACTATTTGATGGGATGGCTGCTGATACATTACCCATCTTTGATGAGGCCGGGCTCTGAAGACGGTGTGACTGATGATGACGCAATTATCTTCCGCTATCGTGACGAGCCTTGGGAATGTGAAACCATGCTGGTTTATCGGATGGCATTGTCGAGGGCAGATAAGTATCATATTTTCGTATCCATCCCTCGCTTTACTGCCAGGGACATAGAGACTGTACATATTGACGGTATCGCTCCCCCTCAGCTTCTGGATGGCCAGATGCTCCTATGGCTGCGTAACATTCGTCCCGCACATCTGGTGTATCGTAGTCGCAACACCGTCTTTCTGGAGCCTTATCTGCCTAGCAGGTTTGCCCGACAGTTTGGATACAGCCAACTTTGTCTGAACAGCCCCAGTTCTTGTCTGGGTTATGAAGGTAGCCTTCTCGATGGTATCAGAGCTTGGCAATATTATTATTCGTTCCATACTCGTACCATCTTCTCGGTTCCAGCTATTAAGGAGTCAGTGGAGATCTTGTATATGGCGGCTTTGTATCATGTCATGGCGAACAAACCCCCGGTCGGTTTTAACCCAGGTACCAGTTTTATTGTTGGTACCGGTCTGGAGGAAGGCTCTCAAGGGGCCAAGAAAAGAAAGAATAGAGCCGAGGTACCAGATTTCGGCTCCACTGCTGAGGGTGACGAAGGCAACGAGCATGATAAAGATGACTCTATCTTTCTAGTGGCCGATGCAGAAGTGGGTCAACCGCCTGTTTCGTCAGGTGAGGCGTTGGGGGATCAGTCCCTCGTTGTGCCTGGTCCTACTCCGAAACGTAGCAGACAAGTTTCTCCTATTGGCGGTGTTACTCGATCCCGGAAGCTGGTTGCGACCAGGCATCGCCTGCTTGCCATAAGAGAAAGTGGAGAAGAAGTTAATCCTGCGTCAGAGGTAACAAAAACTGTTCTCGATTTCTTTTTCCTTCTTTCCTTCGAGCTTCAATTCTAATCGTCTTCGTTCTTTCTTTTAGGTGTCAGGAGAAGAAGAAGAACTTCAGGGTGTCAAGGCGGTGACCCAGGACGATGAGGACTCCCGCGAGCCTGTTCCTTTTCAAGATGAGGCAGATCAATCTGTATCCCCCTTCAAGATAGCGGGGACAAAAGACGTAACTGGGTTTAACTCGGGAATCGTGGGTGAGGGGACCACGCCAGTTGTGGATGAGCTGCAGCCTTCATGCCCCTCCCCTGGTAAGATTAGTCGAATCTTGACCTGTGAGGAAGCCTATCTGCTCTATCATCACGTCCTTCGGGTTACGTCGATTGATTGTTATTCTGGACATACAGGTCCTACCCCTCCGGTGCCGAGGACGGACGTCGTTGGGGCCACCCCAATCGAAGGGGCATTGGTGGAGAAGGGTGTACCTCCTCACCGTCCGACTTGTCTTGACGGGCCTTCTGGGAGCTCGAGTTTAGCGGGCCAATCATCGGGGCAGCCGGGGCAGGGAACGATGGTCCTTGCATCATCCTCTGCTCCGGTGGCTCCGAGAATCGACCTTTCTGCCCTACCGAGTATCCAAGCTTTCCGAACGGCGAAAGATGAGTTGGCCGCTATTCATGCATCGTTCTACTCGGACTCTGTTCCTCCGGTGGCGAGCTCTAGCGTTACTTCTCCGACGTTGCCGTTCCTGCTTCCCCTGACGCCATCCTCTGCTGAAGTTCTGGACGATGCGTTACAGGATGTGGTTGCCAGTTTTCATCGTCATTTGAGTAGGGGAATCGAGGCTGCTGTGGAGAGGGGCAGCTCCTTCATCTTGGCTCGACAATGTGCCCAGGGTCAAGTAAATATCCTTAAGGATCTTCCTGGTGATGCAGGGGTGGCTTCGGTTCTGGAGGCGAAATTGTTGGAGGCTGATTAGCTGGTGGCCGAGCTTCGAGTATTGCGGCAGGATGATCTGTCCGCTGTTATAAACGAGGAGCGGGGTTCCCTTATTGCTGTTATAGAGAGGACCAGAGCTGCTCGGGATAAGGCTAGACCGACCATCCTGAAGGATCTCAGCGACTTATCTGATCGGTATGATCAATTGAGTTACGCGACTGAAAATATCACGGCTCGGGAGGAGTCTATCTTTCGTGAGATTACTGAGACGCGGGAACATATCCTTGCGCTTCAGAAGAAGCTGACTTTCTTGGAGTCTGAACTTGAGGCTGCCCGAAATGACAGGGGGTTAATTGTTTAGGAGGCTGACAGGGTTACTCAAGCTTCGACTGACCTAGAGACTGCCCTGAAGAAATTGGAAGATAACTGTCAGGCGCTCCTGGGCTTGGACAATGAGGAGCGGTTACTCCAGGAGGCCGAGCGTCGCGCTCGGCAACGGATTGAGCGAAGGACTACCTCACTGAGAAACCGCCTCCTAGAATTGAGTAATGCTGAAATGTAGTCGGCCTTTTCTTTTCCCCTTTTTTTGTTTCTGTTTTCTTTCTTTCTGAAGGGGATATGATCCCGAAATATGTAATACTTTTTCTTCCCTCAAATAAAGAGTACTTTCAATTCTACCCTTCATTTGTATTGCTTGCTGCGCCTGTGATATTGTGGTGATGTTCTTCCCCGCATAGGGGATATATTTGTGGACCTGTTACCCATGGCATACCTTGGTTTTAGGTACAGATAACAAGTTTTGGTCAGGATACCTGAAGCAGCTATGGCAAAGTGGTCATGGGTGCTCTTGGTATTGGGAACAGGAATGCCGTAGAGCAGCTGGGCTCCTGGGGCATGATGGGATGGTATGTTTGTGCTAAGAAACTTAGCTGAGGGTATTTGTGGGCCTATTATCCTTGGCGTATCTTGGTTTAAGATACGGATAATAGGATGAAGGAGAACCGACATACTTGCTCAGAGGTAATAAGGACATGGCAAGCAGGCAAGTTACTAGAGCGTAGAGTCTTCCTACTCAGAGGTAACGAGTACATGGCAAGAGTGAACTCAACGGAGGATATTGGTGGTCAACAGAGGACATTTGTGGACCTATTATCCTTGTCGTACTCCGGTTATGGGTACAGATAATAGGTTGAAAGAGGACCTACATACTTGCTCAGAGGTAATGTGGACATGGCAAGCATAAAGGTTTCTTCGACGGAGCCTTCCCACTCAGAGGTAATGAGGACATGGCAGGAGTGGGCTCAATGAAGAGGGGGTACATAGAACAACTCAGAGGTAGGAGGACATGGAAGTTCTATGTGAGGGGTGGTTTGTTTTTGGCGGAGGTGGAACGACTCAGAGGTAATGAGGACATGGCCGTTTTGGAAATTTGTGGATCGATTACTCTTTTTGTGCACTGGAAGCGCGGGTAGTTGATCATGAAGGAGGATCTCTTCCAGGAAGAAAGTTCAGAGGTATAATGATACATAACTTACTATCTGAAAGAGTGACCGAGATGTGAGTTCAGAGGCACCAGCGGGTACATAACTCGGTAATCTAGAATAGTGTGGGTTCAGCGGCACCAGCGGGTACATGACTCGGTAATCTGAAATATTATGGATGTGAGTTCAGCGGTACCTGCGGGTACATAACTCGGTAATCTAAAATATTGTGGATGTGAGTTCAGCGGTACCAGCGGGTACATGACTCGATAATCTGGAATGTGGTGGATGTGAGTTCAGCGGTACCAGCGGGTACATGACTCGATAATCTGGAATGTGGTGGACGTGAGTTCAACGGTACCAGCGGGTACATGACTCGATAATCTAGAATGTTGTGGATGTGAGTTCAGCGGTAACAGCGGGTACATGACTCGGTAATCTGGAATGTTGTTTAGACATAATATTTCTTCAAAAACTTGCCATTGACGGGCAACATGAGCAAGTCTCCGTCTTATTTTGTGAGGCGGTAAGCACCGTTGGAGAATACTGTCTCTATGATAAATGGACCTTTCCATTTTGGCTGGAACTTGTCGGCGGTCTTGTGAGTCATGGCCATCGGCCTCCGGACTGCCAAGACGAGATCGCCCACCTGGAATGTTCTGATTTTGACCTTCTTGTTGAAGGCTCCAGAGATGCGTGCTTAGTATAGCTCAATTCGTTGCTGAGCTAAGAGGCGCTTTTCATCTAACGCTTCCAATTCTTGTAGTCGACGTCGGTAGTTGTCATCCGTCATCAATTGATAAGTGAGGGCAACGCGGAGTGAGGGTATTTGAGTCTCTAATGGGAGAAATGCCTCACTTTCGTATACCAGGGAGAATGACGTATTCCCAGTGGCTGTTCGAACTGTGGTGCGATAAGCCCATAAGCATTCGTCGAGTTTCTCGTTCCAGTCGCGTTTGTTGGAGGAGACAAACTTCTTGAGGAGTTTGATGATTGTTTTGTTGAATGCCTCTGCTAAACCGTTTGCTGCCGGGTTGTACGGCGTCGAAGCGATATTCTGAATACGGTATTTATCGCAAAACCGATAGAATGCGTGGCTTGCAAACTGCGGACCATTATCATGGATGATCCTTCGGGGCAGTCTAAAGCGGTAGATCACGTGATGCTTAAGGAAGCTGATCACGTTTGAAGTCTTGACTTCTGCGAGTGGGGCAGCTTCTGCCCATTTGGAGAAGTAATCAGTGATCGCAAGTATGAAGCGATGTCCTTGGGAGGAAGGTGGGGTGATTGGACCAATGATATCCATTCCCCATGCTTCGAATGGCCAGGACGCCACTGTCGGATGTAGAAACTCGGATGGTTGGTGAATAAAGTCCACGTGGACTTGGCAGGCTTTGCATTTTCTAGCATAATCTATCGCATCTGCCACCATTGTGGGCCAATAATAGCCCATTCGGCGAAGACGATCTTGTAGTTTTGGGCCGGGCTGGTGGGCCCCACAGACACCATCGTAAGCTTCTCGTACGGCTTCTTTGGCTTCTGTATTTGACAGGCACCGAAGTAGTAATCCGTCGTAGGAACGGCGATACAACATTTTTGTCTCTATATCGTAGAAGAATCTGAGAGAACGTCGTCTGATGGAAGTGGCTTCCTTTGGGTTCTCGGGCAGGATGTCGTAGACGACGAAGTCGATAAATGGTTGTCTCCAATCTGGGGCATCACCGATCGTCTGTGCGGAATAACTTGCCACGAATTGCATATTATTTTTGGGACATACCAGTTCGTGGCCTATCACATCCACTGATTGGCGATCATAATTCGGAACTGCTAGGGAAGCGGCAAGACCGGCTAAGGCATCTGCTTCGATATTTCGGAGTCTGGGGACATGTTCGATGAAGAACCCCTTGAACGATGAGATGATGTCAATCGCTATTTGGTGATAAGGGATCATGTCTTCGTGGCGGACTTCGTATGAGCCCCGGATCTGATTGATGATTAGCTGGGAATCGCTATATGCTTCAAGGTATTCTATCCCCAGCTCTCTTGCAAGTTGGAGGCCAATGACCAGAGCATTGTACTCGGCCACATTGTTAGAGCAGGGTTCGGTGAGGGAATAAGCGCGGTTAATCACCAATCCGGAAGGAGAGATTAGCACTACCCCGACTCCGACGACTATATTGCCTTTAGGTCCGGTCCTCGAAGCACCGTCGAAGAACATTCGCCATTTATTCTTGTGAGAGGTTGCATGCGAGTCGGCGACCTCATCTGAGATCTCTTCATATATTCTGGAGGACTCCGAGCCTGGGTGGGCTGCTAAAAAGTCTGCCAGGGCTTGACCTTTGACTGCCTTTTGTGGGACGAAGATCATATGATAAGGGGACAGCAATATTGCCCATGTAGCGAGGCGAGAGCTGAGTGCCCCTGGTTTAGTCATGAGGACCCTTAGAGGGTTGACTCGTGAGATCACATGTATCATTTGTCCGGTGACATAGTGTCGCATTTTCTGAATGGCGAACACCAGGGCGAGGCATTCCTTCTCCACAGCGGTGTATCGGTGCTCTGGTCTAATCATCATTCGGCTGAGGTAATATATGGCCTGTTCATGGCCTGCGTCATTGTTCTGTGCCAGCAGAGCCCCGAGGGAGTGTTCTATTGCTCGTACATAGAGCAGGAATGGTTTTCCCGGAACCGGGGCTACCAGAACTGGAGGATTTGACAAATATTCTTTGATGCTGTCGAAAGCACGCTGGCATTCCTCGTCCCATACGAATGAGACTCCTTTCTTCATGAGGTGTGTGAATGGTCGGCATCGCCCGAAGAGGTTGGAAATGAACCTTCTGATGTAAGCTAGCCTCCCTTGAAGGCCTCTGAGTTCGCGGAGATTTCTCGGGGGACCCATCTCCATGATTGCTTTTGTCTTCTCAGGGTCTACATGGATACCCTTTGCAGTGATGATGAAGCCCAAGAACTTCCCGCTGGATACGCCCAGAAAGGACTTCATAGGGTTTATTTTCAAATTGTGCGCTCACATTAGGTCGAATACCGTCCTTAGATCCTGCAGATGGTCTCCCTTGCTACGACTCTTAACGGCTATATCGTCAACATAGCACTCCACCGTCTTGCATAAGTGGTCTCTGAAAATGATGCTCATGGCTCTTTGATATGTGGCGCCAGCATTCTTTAAACCGAAAGGCATGACTGTGTAACAGTACGTGCTAATCTGTGTTCCGAATGATGTATACTTTTCGTCGTCAGGAGACATTTTGATTTGGTTATACCCCGAGAAGCCATCCATGAATGACATACGTTTGAAGCCGCAGGTGTTGTCGATCATGATGTCTGTGATAGGAAGGGGGAATTCATCTTTGGGGCATGCCTCGTTCAGATTGTGGAAGTCGATGTAGATTCGAATCTTTCCATTCTTCTTAAGGACGGGTACTATATTGGCGACCCAATCGGGATGTTGCTCCTCACGAATGAAGCCGCTGGCTATCAGTTTATTGACTTCGGCTTCGATCGCGTCCATGATGCCTGGACGGAAGCGTCGCTGTTGTTGCTTGACTGGTTTCGCGTCTGGCCGAATGTTGAGTTTGTGAAGAGCAATGTCGGGATTTAACCCTGGCATGTCTTTATAGCTCCAGGCGAACACATCAATGTATTCTCTGACAAGTTTTAGCAGCGACTCCCGTTCTTCGTCTGTTAGGCTTTTACTGACGAAAATTGGTTTTGGAGAAGATTCGCTGCCGAGATCCACTTGTATGACCTTATCTTCAGTAGGAGGTTCTCTCAGTTCGAACCGCTTTTCCTATTGTGCGTCTAATTGCTGGGTCCACGGCTCTAGCTCGAGGATCTCGGGGATGTCTTCGTCTTCTTCGTAAGCGTCGACGAATACCATGTTGACTGTCATGACTTGTCTGAACACGTCTCCGATGCTAGTATCTGAGTCAGAAGTTGGTGACCCGGTTGAATGTGACTGCCAGTCGCATTCTTCATCTGAACTCTCGGGGGTCGTAGTGGGCGTTACATACCCTAGCCCGCATCGAGTTTTGTTATAGTAATCCCGTGGTTTACCCACCGGGACTGGCGGTTTCAAAGGTAATCGTCGTCCAGTGCCGTAGTTTAAACCCGGTGTCGTCTCCAGATCATACCCCTGTTTTTGTATGAGATATTTGGATTGTGGGCTATACAGATACAGAGGCAGTCTCCCGGTGTCTGACTCGAGGTCGGTTTCCTTTATGGTGGAGGGATGCGGGTTGTTCGTCCGACCGAAGATGATTGGATGGTCCCCTCCCTCGATTATTCGGTAAGCGTCTTCTACTGGAGTAAGCTGGATCGCGGTCTACATATTTGTCACTTGTGTGTGCAGGTGAGTGCCTATACCGTGTTCCATAGCATATATTGTACATAGCTTATTGAGCTCGGTGTAGTTCAAAGATAACCCTTTATTGATGAAGTAAGGTATCTTTTCTAGGGGGATTACATCATCAGCGGAGGGAACATCAGTGTGGGCAGCCACAGACTTGGCTAACTCCGGTTCCTCTTCGGCTACCCCCTGTGTGAATGAAGACTGAGAGGACGACCTGGGAAGCTTGATTGTCAGTGGTTCAGTTGATGGAGTTGAGCGTGGAGTTGTTGGCAGACTAGCGACCCCCAGTTTGGCACTCGAGGTGGAGCGAGGAGTGGCCGGTTTGCTAAAAGTATCAGACCTTGCGTCGGGGTAACGACCCTTCTTGGGAAGGCGTATCGTCAGTGGCCTATCGGAGGGATTGAGCTTCCCTGTTTGGGGTCTACTGACTCTCGGCAGTCTGATTGTCAGTGGCCCCGTTGTGGGTCTCGGCGCTTGGCCGGACCTTGGCAACCGGATTATCATCTATTCTTCCTGCGCCGAGAGACTGATTGCGTCCTTCCGCAGAGTGGCAGTAAGGGGTGCAGACCTGCCTGGTTTACGAGCTTGGAGGTGGATCGTCAAGGGTCCTTCTGATCCCGTGGCTGTCTCGGTATGAGCTTGTACGTCTCCTTCATCAAGGTGCCTCTTTGACTTTTCGTATAGTCAGGAGTCTGAGTAGTAGGATTCGACCCCTTTGAAGGGATCGATATCAGCAAATTCTGTCTTTACGAAGCCGTGTTTGTCGACATATTTGAAGCACTGGTGTAGCGTAGAAGACACGATCATATAATCGTATATCCATGGGCGCCCCAAGAGGATGTTGTAAGAAGTGTCTGCATCTATGACGTAGCAGGTGACTTCGGATTGGAGATCGCCAATCTGACACTTCAGACGAATCTTTCTAATAGGGTAGCTCCTGTCCGAATTGAAACCGCTGATGGCGGTACTTGTAGGTGTCAGGCGATGCATTGGGATGCGGAGATGATGTAGCAGACCCTTCGGGATGATGCTTATGGAAGAGCCAGGATCAATGTGCATCCGATCCACCCTCACGTCGCCGATGTATCCAGTATAGTATAGTGGGCGGTCGTACAGGTTGGTTTTGATGAGCATGTCCTACGGAGTGAAGACGATGTTGGGCATTACTCCCGTACAGGCACTGTCCTGGAGATCCACAGGTGAGTCCTCCCCGGTGAGGTTGGATTGAGCTAGATAGGCATCGACATTTTGGAGTGCTTCGCTCAATGCTATACGAACGTCCTTGGAGAGCCTTAGGAGTTCGTACAGTGACAATTTGGCCGGAGTGTTAGCCAATTGTGCTAAGATGTCAAAGTTGTAGGGCCTCTCTAGCCCTTGGGCTACGTCTTTTCAGAGAGATTTGTCGAAGCGAGTCTCCTTCGGCCTAGGCTTGTCGGTCGTCGAAGGCTGAGCCGGTCCCAGAGTATCAGTTGTACTGGGTTGATGATTTTTGGCTAGATTGGCAACCACAGGTTAGGATTGCGCTCCGGACCGCGTGACGACGACTGTAGCGTCCTCGTTGTCTGCTGAGATTGTGTGGCAGGTCCTGACTTTTCCACTTTTCTTTTTGTCGGTGGAAGACGGTGTAGGCCGAGTCACTTCTGACACCAAGTCTGGATGGATCCACACGACCTCCCCTCGAGATGTGGTGAGGGGTACTAGACCGGCAGTCCGATCTCGGGGAGGTGGAAGATTGGTAATCTCCATTGTTGCCAGAGGGATGGGGATTACCCCGTCTTGAGTCTCCGTCAGAGGGAAGCTATCGAATTATACGGACACCATATTGGCTGCCACAGTTACTTCTTCGAAATCGATGGCCAGAGCGTTCGAATCGATGAGGCTTTGGATATACCGTTTCAGTTGGTAGCAGTCGTGTGTAGCGTGGTGTACATAACGGTGGTAGTGGCAGAACTTTGGGTTCTCTAGATCAGCCGGCCGAGGCTCTCGTCATGGTGGAGGGAGCTGAATTCTATCTCCTTGTATGAGCATGTCCAAGATAGGCTTGACGTGGCCGTCTTCGAAGGAGTAATCGATTTGCGGCCATTGTTTGTCTACAGGCTTTGGCTCAGGTTTTTGTGTTGTATCGGCCACCATAGCCTGCTTTCCCTTGCTGTCCCGATTGTTGGAGGGATTACCCCCATTATCGTTGTTGGGACGCTTGCCCTTGTTCTCTCCTTCCGAGATGTACAATCCCAGTTGGCGAGCCTTCTTTAGTCGTTCTTCGGCGCTTGTGGCGCTGATGATGAATGCCTTCCAATCTTTGAATTGACTTTCGCCCATCCAGAGACTGATCGTAGGAAGCAGTCTCTTTTGGCAGATCTCAATCAAAGAGGAATCTGGATTTCCAGAGGGCAGCTTCATGGCGGTCTGGCGGAACCGCTCGATGTAGTTCCTTGTCAACTCCTTCTCCCCTTGGACGACGTCCATGAGAGTGGACATAGTGACGTCCTGTCCTACTTCGTAGAAATGCTCCAAGAACAGGCGCTTGAAGTCGGTGAAGGAGTGGATGCAGTTGTCCGGTAGATTGTGGTACCAATCGAAGGCGACCCCTTCTAACGCCCTAATGGATAACCGTGTGAGGATAGCATCATCATGGGGTAGATGGTCGGTGGTGACCTCGAAGTAAGTGATGTACCGACTTGCTGAGGTTTTGCCATCATACGGGTTGATATTGAATGGCTTATATCTTGGTGGGAATGGAACATCCCTCCATTCAGCAGGGTATGGTTGCCGTATTCTGAGATCTTGAGCATTTTCTCGGGCATGGAACATGGCTCGGAGCTCCTGGACCTCTCTCCTTACTTCTCGGGTCTCATCTGTCGCGGTGGGGGCTGTTATTTCAGGAGGATTATTGCCCGGGTTTGGTGCCGCTGAGTTCGAATCTACATTGACTGCGGGGCCTATGCTTGTTTGACCAGGCATTCCTCCTTGTAGAGTGGGCAGGGCCGCTTTAATCGCGTCTACAAACTTGACCAAAGCAAGTAATATGGCTTCGAGATTGTCGATGCGTTGGCGATCATTGGAACCACCTTGATTGCTGTCCGTCATGAAAACCGTCCTTACATGAGGAGTGATGGAAGGAACGGTGGAGGATGTGCCCTCCGAGTCGTATCCATGCACCGAGAAGTCATCGGGATAGGTGGGAATGTTCTCTTCGGGCTCGGACTCGGACTCGGAGGGAACGGTACCCCCAGCTTCAGAGCTTGCTTCGTCTTGAGAATCATGGATGTCCTCGGGGACATCGGTGCCTGTCGTACCTGAAGGGAGAGTCGTTTCCTCGGGCTCGGCTCCTTAAAATATCGGATTGTTGCGGATATTCGGATGAGTGCTACCCCCAACCCCCAGCGATGTGGATGATGAATTTCCTACTGCAGCAAATTTCGTCTTTGAACGGGTGTGTTGAAATACTCCGGTGGAAGACAAATGTTTAGACGACAGTTTCTTAGCTGTAGTGGTTGATATCTTGGGACTGGAGATGCTTGTCTTTTTCCCCCTCCTTTCGGCGGGGACCTTCTGAGCGGAATTGCAGGAGACAACAGGAGGTGCCTCATCTTCTGAGCTCGGATGCTGTAGTCTTTAGAAGACGGACGGCCGATCTTCCGTTACTGCCGCGTTATTGCAGCAGTAGTTGACGATGATTTGGGTGTAGCGATGTCCAAGCGAGGCCTCTTTACATGCCGACACTCCTTCTCTTTCCTTGCGTTTGTGGAGGATCACCTTCCGCAGGTCAGAGGAACCACTCTGTCCGTTTGCCGTCGGGGGCTGGACTCGAGCGGTTGTATACAAATTTCCATCCGAGGCCTGTGTGATAGTCAACGGGACGCCCCGATAGTAAGAGGTTAGGACAGCTGACTGGGCCCGACGAGCCCGCGCTGCCCTAGACTTCCTCCTTTTAGCACCTGCGGGCCTCCTTTTAGCACCTGCGGGTGCGTAATAGGAGGAGTCCAAGTTGAATACCACAGAGTCTGGCTTATCATCCAGAGAACCATCAGGGTCAGGACCGCATGAGAGACGGTCGAAGACTGATCGAGAGAAGCGTAAAATAGATGCTATGCGGCTAGAGTTGGGTACCGTGCAGGCTGCCTGCATGCGGTTGTCTTCTGCCGTCGGATGAATTATTTTTACGCGGCTAGGAGTCACGACCGTACAGGCTGGCCGTATGCGGTTGGCAACTGTGGCCGCATCGGTTTTCTGCAAGCGATTGACTCCTATAGCCGTACGAGTTTCATCCGTGTGGTTGGCAACTGTAGCCACATAAGCTATGCGGCTGACAGATATGGCCGCATGAGTTTTCTTCATGCGGCTGGAGGATGTAGCCGCATGAACTTTCTCCCTGCGGCTGATACCCTTATGCGGCTCGGATCTCATAGAGTTTCTCTTTGCCCCTGCAAGTCCAATATCATAGTGTTTTCTTCTGCCAGACTTGGGGACAGCAGAGTTGTCTACGATCTGAAGTGGGGCCGCAGGGGAATCTTGCTCGCCGTCTTGAACAACAGAGGGTGTCTCCGTGAGAGCTTCAGTAGGAACGAAGGATCGGGATCTCCACTCCTTACGGGCCTTCTTTGTGCGGGCTCGCTTCTGGACCGGGCTAGTGCTCTTGTCGGAGAGCATTTCTTCGAACGCCTGTTAGTCGAACCGGGCGACCATCTTTTATTACGTAGAGCCAAGCTTGGCTGCATCCGATTGCGTCACCAACTCCTCAGCCGTGGAGACGTTAGTCCCCAGCAGAGTCGCCATCGTGTTTGCCATGAAATATAAAAGAACAAAACAATTATCGGAGGATCGGACTTTTATTTCACGTTACAAACTCGCTTGTACAAAGAAAGCCTAGGGACAAAAACCTAGGTACAGCAGTCTAAGTACAATTATTTATTTTAGATTCTGGGGGTGACGATAGAGGCTCGGGAAGGAGACGACAACCCTGTCTTACTCCTTGGAGGATCGGTATGCAGCCTTGGCTCCTTGTGAAAAGATGGTTGGCGTTGATGAAGAAATGCTCTTTTTGCTCCTCTGTTGCTCTTCTGGCTTCTCTCTCTCTCTGTGTGTATTCTCTCTCTGACTATGGGAGGGGGAAGTCTCTCTGTATATACGTATTTCTCTCTGATATTGTATATATTTTGCAAGGGAATGGCACCCTGCTATTTATAATAGTGGAATGTCATCATTAGGGTTGCCAATGATTACATCTTGGAGATGGCGGCGGCCTGGGGATTGGTCAATCCAGGCCGTTCGTTTATGATTGTGACGAATCCGAGCCATTAGGTGTAGATTACACCAAATCCCATTAGCAATTAATGCTGATTGGAATAAATCTTCCTTATAATGATTTCTGATATCTGCGAATAAATCAGATCTATTCTTCTGCCACGTGTCCCAGATTATTAGGATTTGACCCAATCCTTAATGGCAGCAAATCTTAGGAATTAATCAGTTTAGGACACGTGTCCTAGGAGCTGCTGGGGGGATCTGGACCGCATGACTCCCTGAGCCGCATGAGTTTTCTGAGCCGTATATGATTAAGCCCACGTGTCAGGGCTGCATAGGTAATCCTTGTGGGCCGCATAGGTACATATTCGCCCGAGCCGCATGGACATGATCCTCTCGAACCGCATGAAAAGTCCTCGCTCGAGCCGCATGAGGCTTTCTTGGCCTGAGCCGCATAGGACAGATTCACTCTAAACCACATGAAAAGTTCTTTGCTCGAGCCGCATGAGGCTTTCTTGGCCTGAGCCGCATAGGACAGATTCCCTCTGAACCGCATGAGAAGTTCTTTGCTCGAGCCGCATGAGGCTTTCTTGGCCTGAGCCGCATAGGACAGATTCCCTCTGAACCTCATGAGAAGTGAGCAGCATACGAACGCCCACGTGGCAAAGCCACATGGCATTTTTTATGGCTCTTGGGGGATTTGTTGTCAGAGATCTCTTTTCTCTTCCCCAGAGATTCATCATTATGACAGAGTCATAATTACCTGCTTTTGTGTCAGTGTTGTCAACTTTTTAGAGGGGTCAGCCGTCAAAGCAATTAATGCAGCATGGGTCGGAGGGGAGCACTGTCAGGCCACGTGTCTTCTGAGCCGCATGGAATGCCTCGGGCCGTATAGCTCCTTATGCCGCATGACTCCCTGAGCTGCATGAGGTTTCTGAGCCGCATCGATCTTTCCTGGCCGCATGAGTTATTTTCTTTAGTATTTTCCATGCTTCTACAAGTGTGTGGGTCCCACTAGAGTCAAACTACCCCCGGGTCCCCGTTTCAAGTCGGATTGAGTTGAAATTCGAACCCGACTCAAATAACCCCAAAACAATATCATAAATAATAAAATAATATCAAAATAATTCAAAGAGGTCAAATGCAAAAACATCCTTAGGCCAAAAATGACATTAAAATATCATAATCACATGGTTAGGCTCTAGGTCAAACAGTCTCTAGGGTTTCACTAGCAAAACGTCAAAACCACAAGTCATTGATTTAATAAATTTTAAAATGATTTAAAATTACCAAAAATCATATCATGAATTAAATATTATTATTAAAATAATTATAAACACGAAATTTCAAAATCACCCTCATTTGGAAAACTGGGTGCTACATAATTAAATCATCCTAATGACATGGTTAGGCTCTAGGTCATGCAGTCTCTACGGTTTCACTAGCTGCACACTAAAATCACAAGTCATGACTTAAACCATTTTTAAATAGTTTAAAAATAATTAAGAATCACGAAAAATCATAATGTAAAATAAATATCAATAAATAATAATTATAAATACAAAAAATTCAAAAATACCCTCATCTGGAAAACTGGGTGTTACAATCCTACCCACCTTATAAAAATTTCGCCCTTGAAATTAAGATGATCGCACCTCTCCTAGGTCAAACCCTCAATCAATCAAAGTCGAAGCAATACAATCCTACTGGTCATGATTCCACAGTCTCGAGCAGGGTAGCTACACTATCTAGCAATCACAAGCAATATCCTGGCAGGTACTAAGGGAAATCACACATGAAAGTGGGAAGGAAGAACAAGAAGGTCAAACCTGCTAATCCATCACCTGCGATGTCAGTCTCCTCGGCTGCCATCGAAAAAGCTCCACCCCTCTGGTGCTGAGCTACAGGTGGCCTAGCCCCCTCAAAAGGAGGTGCAATGGGACAATCTATCTTCTGGTGGAAAGCTGACCCACAAAAATAGCAAACCCTCAACCTCTTCCTGCACTGCTCCCAAATGTGTCTCGGCTTCTTACAGTAGGAACAACTGATCGTCTTCGGGTCCTGACCCCGATACTGATGCTGCACCTGCTGAACTCCCACTGGTGCCTGCGTCTGCTGAGTCTGCACATGAGGCCTCTTGGCCTGGCCTCCGCTGCTGCTGGTACCGTGAGCGTCCCGTCCCCTCTTGAGCCTCAGCTCAAGATCATCCTCAGCCAGTAAAGCTTCCGTCAGAATCTTCTCGAAAGTGGCATCCCTGTTGCCCTTGGTCAGGGACTTGACTTCCTTGACCAGACCCTTCCGGAACCTCTGGGCCTTCGTCGCCTCGCTCAAGCCCTCTACGAATCTGCTAAGGCGGCCAAACTTCCCGGCGTACTCCTCCACTGACAGGCTCCCCTGTACTAGGCTCTCGAACTGCGACTCCAAGGCTCTGAGCGCTGAATCTAGAAAGAACTTCTTCTTGAAGAAGCCCCTGAACTCCTCCCAAGTTTGTCCAGCTACCCCCACCCTGGGGTCTGACTGATACCAGGTGCGAGCAAGATCTCGCATTCGGCTAGCTGCTGCCTCTATCTGGAGATCTGCCGGTATCCGGGCCAGACGAAAGATCTCCTCTATATGCTCGATCCACTCGTCAGCATATAAAATCCCCTCTGTCCCCAGGAAGTCTCTGGGGCTCATCTTCTAGAACTGCTCTATCCCCGGTGTCCTCGGTTGCTGGATCACTAGTCGAGCTGCGACTGCTGAAAGGGCCAACTCCATGCCTCGGTCCTGTCGGGCCTGCTGCCGGTCCATAAACTGCTGGAAGTAGGCAAACATCTGTGCTGCATCCACGTGCCCTGTAGGTGGCGGCTGTTGGAACTGCATCTCTGGGATGACTGGATCCTGCCTCTGAGCTGATGGAGGCATACCCCCTGCTGCTACTACTGAAGTCTCAATATGGGCAGAGGTGGCAGGAGCTGCAGCCTCCTGACCCTGCTGAACTGGCTGAGAGGTGGCAGTCCCCTCTGCAACAACTGCTGCACCAGAGTGATGTGATCGTGTCTCCATCATCCTGAAGACAGATCGAACAAGGAAGTCAATACTGAACAGGAATCGATATATCAAGGGAGGACAGTTATTTCAAAGAGGGCAAATCAGTACGATATGTAGATGGCATGATTTTAAGCAGAATTTTCCTAACTGTGATTGAGTGCCTCTCCGGTAAAGCCTATCTCTCGGTCCTAACGCAGGCTCGCAGCAGTACAACTAAGTCGTCATACTACAACGATATCGCACTAATGCGACTCTCGACCTGCATGGGCCACCACTAAAAACGTGTCACGACCCGTACACACTGTGAGGGTACGAGTACGTAACAGCGCCCTGCCTACGCCGCAGTATCGGCGGTAGAACGTTGTTCTAAGTCTCTAACTAACCATCAACTCATGCAGTATATAATGTACTCATCATGATCAACTCCGAACGGAGGACAAGTATAAGATATGGTGTAACTCAATTACAGTCTAAGCACGATAAGATAACACCGAATATAACTAAGAAATTGAAGACAACAAAACTACTAATAAAATAACAATAAACTCAAACAATCTCAAATACATCTCAAGTCTCAAATCTCTATATACAACTCCAGTTCTAAACAAGAAAACTAAAACAAGACAGACTAGATAAACTCTCGATCACTCATGAGTGTCGGGGCCATAGGTAGCTAAGCCATCTCCTCAGTAAAATGTAGGGCATGTATCCTCAGGACAATCATTTGTAAAATTTCAACAGGTCCAGTCAGGACAGGAACGAGCACATCTCATCTAGAAAACCCAAGTAAATGACAGAGAACTATAAAGCTGTTATAGACAGTTGTATTGATGAAAATAGCAGTTTATATTCAGGTGATGGTAAGAAAGACAGATAAAGTGCAAGAAAAGTAAATACTAAACAAGAGAAGAATCATAGCAATGAAGACTGTAAAAATAGAACTAGCTGAACCAAGGTAATATGATATAAAGTCCAGGCAACAATATAGACCAGTGTAACTCCAATGTAAGTCCAGTACAGGATGAATCTCATACAAGATGAATCCAGCAAGGGACAATTCCAGTCATAATGATCAATAATTCCAGGGTGAGTCCAGCCTATACTCTTACAGTGTGTTTTAAAATACCGAGATCGACATGTAAACGGCTATGGGTAATCCGGCACATCATACACCTGGCCGGGTGTGAGATGGCTATCATTCCAGTATGATTCCAGCAAAGGATGATTCCAGGAATGGGGTATGTCTACACGTCTTACTCTAGTATTTCCCCTCCCAGCAACCAGAATTTCGACACAATGATTCAAGATGAGTCCAGCCAAGTATAATGATACCAGTAAATTATTCCGGGGTGATTCCAGTAAATGATTCCAGTAATAGAAGCCGGAAATGATGATACCAGTAATAGAGGCCAGAAAATAAATGTATGTCATATACATGAATCCAGAAATAACAGTACGTGTTTGTAACAAAGAATCACATACAACTAACTAGAACTGAAATACAATAATTGACAAATAAATGAGAGAACTATCAGAGAATGTACTCGCCTGATACTCTGAAAAGAGTAGTGTAATATCAGATGCCTACACCAGAGTCACAATGTCCTAAACAGAGTAATATGGGTTATGACATGTCCAATATAAGGAAAATAAAGGCTACAATACAAACTATATGATTTCTAGGTCAAACTAGGTCCAAGTCAAACTTGGTCAACTCTGGGTCAACCCAAGTTAATACTCTAGTCAAACTAGGTCAATCTTAGTCCAATCAAGTCTAACAAGTCTCACTAGGCCTAACCAAGCCTAATCTAGCAATCAAGTACAAGCAAAAGCCAATAGGACCATACTAGTACAACCATGCCAAGTACCATTCACCAATATAATGTATATATGTACCCTATGCTATAGAATGATATGCAAAGCTATACTAGGCATGTCATATATAGGTATTATCATCATATAAAGATATACACTCATAGGCTATATGCCATATAGACAAAATATTCAAATATATACATATAGGCCATTAACCCTTATAATACATATGGAGGTGGACATGTATATGTGATACAATAGTGTGTGCCAAAGGTGAAAGGGTGAATTTAGGAATTAGTGGTTCTTAGTTTAGGCATAGGCATGTGTGTGGACTATGACATAATATAGGGTGTGTGTGAAGGTCCATTCCAGATTGTGTGTGTGTATATAACATGTGTGGAGGGGTGTGACAGATGTGTGTTGGTGTGAGTTGATTAGGAAATCAACTCACATGTTTCAGTTTTCCCTGAAACTAGTGACATGACTATAGGGTGTGTTTACATTGGTTTGAAGGTGTGTATGTAGAGGGAAAGATATATAACTGGGAAGTGAACAGTGAAACACACTATACTACCAAGGTCCTATACCCAAGTCAACTAACCTCATCTATGTTACTTGATGCACAAAGGTAAGGGACAACACATGAATACAGGATAACACAGGACTGGCATCCTAATATAGGGCTGAACAGCTTCATAATCTAACTAATGAAGGATGTTGACTCTCCTATGCCATGTCAAGGCAAGGTAATACCAACCAAGGCCAACACCACATGCCACTATGCTGCTGCCAGGAAATCAAGGGACTGTAAAGGAGATTGGTCACAGATTTCTAACATTCAATTCACCCAATCAAGTGACAGGTTTTAGAGAGTGTCAAGGACAGTTGTATCATATGAGGGTGTGATACCACATGAACAGGGAACAATGCGGCAGATTTGAGTGTGTGTGTGTGAGGAAAAAAATCTGTGGTTCTCAGGAAAAGGTAATGGCAGTAGGGTGTGTGTGCACACATAGGCCTGTGTATCTCAGGTATGGAAGGGTCCTGTGCAAGGCTATGGCCAATTGGCCTGAAACTGAACTCTAGCCATCAGTCTTCAGGTTTAAAGAGCATTCCAAACAGTGTCCCGACTCTTGACAGTGTAACAGTGTGTTTGGATGTATAGGCTAGGGTGTGTTCATGAAACAATGTGCAAATGGGTACCTGTGTGTGTGTGGTGTATGCATAAATTCTCAGTTTTATATATATTCAAATCTCAAATTTACTCAAACTGGAAAATCTAAAGAAACAATGTATTCCATTGAAAACCCAACACAACTTATCTCAAACCTGTCAACTGAACAAATTTTAGTAATTCTTACTCATTCGAAGAACCCATAAGTCATGAAAACCAAATTGAAATACAAACTAATCTCAAGCTTGAGTCTTAGGTTCCAGGCTCTCACCCAATTCCTGTCCAAGTATTGGACTGAAACAAGGGTCAAGGTAGCAGATCATGGTGTCAAGTGGCTGTGTCAGCAAGTGTCAAGGTGTGTGTCCAGAGAGTGTCACAAAGAAATGTGTGTGGAGCTCGACTTGGTCATGAAGGCTGTGCAATCTCAAGAATCATATATAACATTACTGATATTTCAGGATACCCAAAACTGGAAAAACAGTGAGCAACAACACCCAATCTTCAAACTGGAACCCAAACATACAAACCAAGTGTCCTTAAAGTGTATGTGCAGTGAAGTGTTGCATGGATCAAAGTGGTAGCATGGCAAAACATGTGAGCTATCTCTCAGGTTTCAGTTATTCAAGTGATTAAACAAACCAACTCATCAGTTAAACTTCCAAATCTCCTATCCAAGACTGAACCAAGCCCATAGGAATGTAACCCTATTACTCAGGCATAAACATACATGCAGGCATTATAAAATGGGTATGAATTTATATTATTTAACAATTTAAATAATAATTAAACACTGAAACTTCACTGGAAATGAACACAGTATCAGTAATGTAGGGAATTCTCGATTCGAATTCGAAAACGAAATTAAATACATACAAAATAGGTTAGGATAGTGTCGTGTATGTGTGAGGGTACTGTACAAGTCGTGTCGTGTCTAAATGAGTGGACACGACGTGTCAAAACATTCGTGTACGCTGTGTTAAGTAATGTGCAGCAGGCAGCCTCGTGCAGCGAGGACACGGCCTCGTACATGCGACATAGGACACGACACGACTCGTGATCGTGCCCACGTGTTCGCCCCATGTAGGGCTAGGTGTGTAAGTGTCTGTATTGTGTCCAATGTGCGTCGTGTCATGTCAATCAGCGCGTATCAGCGCACAAAAATGGGTTCGCACGTGTCAGTATAAACCCAGTGCAGTGACGATTTCTTCATGCACACTGAACGAGGACCCATGAAATTTTATGGGAGTCCTGTCAGTCACTAGGGCCACGTACACACCAATTTTGGTGTCACGAAGTGTCGTGTCCTAAGAGAAATCGGACACGGGCAGCAGGGCACCCGACCGAGCCCCCGTGCTGCGTGTCCAACACAAATTACGACACAGAAATGACACCAAACACGACTCAGTCTTCACAAAAGTTAATATACACACTTAGATCTACCAATTCATATAATTAGTTTTATAAAAATCGAAAATAAAATCCTTAGAGGCATTTCAACAAACACCTACACTACACTACGACACGTGTCAGATACGGGCACCAAACGGACACGAAATCCACCCAAATTTTGGGGGCACCTAGGGGACTCCTAGATCTAGCCCTACATGCAAAAAAAACTTAAATTTACATCAATTTAAAAGGTTTTACCTATGTGTGCAAAAAGCTTGGAAAAGCTTCAAATGGGGATTCTTTCTCTTGATGCCAAAAGCTCCAAATTGGCCCAAAGCTGGGATTAAACCCCAAAATCAGAAAGTAGGAGAGTAGTAGGTTCTAATGCAAGAAACTAGGATTAAAAAGGAATTAAAATGGATTTATGGAGATTTTTGGAAGAGGGACAATACCTTTCTTTTTCCAATATTGAAATGAATGAAAGAAGGAGGCAAGCCCTAGAGAATAAGTATTTATATAGGGTGTGGATCCCTATGGCTGGTCATTTAGGGTTTGGTTAGGGTTAGGGATAGGGCTTCTAGTTATGGGCCATGGGCAAAGTCATGATCAAATAAATCATCAAGCCATAAGTCATTTCATGAAACTATAAACCATGACTCAAATCCACTAAACCAAGTCCCCTCATTCTAAAATTAGTTTCTAATAACTAAAAGTAGGTTAACCTAAGTTAGACTAGGGTCACCATGGCTAGGGTTAGCTTCTAGGCTAGTTCACTAGGTCTCAACAAGTCAAGTCAACCTAGAATTCACAAATTCCATAAATCATCAAATAATTCAAATAAGTCAAAATGAGTAAAATACCCCTAGGCTAAAAATAATAATTAAATCATCCTAATGACATGGTTAGGCTCTAGGTCATGCAGTCTCTACGGTTTCACTAGCTGCACACCAAAATCATAAGTCATGACTTAAACCATTTTTAAATAGTTTAAAAATTACCAAAAATAATAATGTGAAATAAATATCAATAAATAATAATTATAAATAAAAAAATTCAAAAATATCCTCATCTGGAAAACTGCGTGTTACATCTTCCCACGAACCGCCGAAGTCAAGGGTACAAGATCTCAATATGTCTTCAAGGGTCTGGATTGTGCGCTCTGACTGGCTATCTGTCTGCGGATGATATGCTGAACTGAACTGGAGACGAGTCCCCAAAATCCCTTGCAGGCTACGCCAAAAGTGTGACATAAACCTTGAATCTCGGTCCGAGGTGATACTGACGGGCACACCGTGAAGCCAGACGATCTGCCTGAGATACATCTCTGCCAACTGAGCCGTTGACTGCCCAACTCTGAATGGAAGAAAATAAGCCACCTTCGTGAGCCGGTCAACTATAATCCAAATAGCATCTCGACCAGCCGGGGATCTAGGCAATCCAGTCACAAAATCTATGGTCACGTGCTTCCACTTCCATTCTGGAATCGGCAAGGGCTGAAGAAGTCCAACGGGCCTCTGATGTTCAGCTTTTACCTGCTGGCAAACCAAACACCGAGAGACAAACCGGGCTATCTCCCTCTTCATGCCATTCCACCAGAAATGCTGACGAATATCATGGTACATCTTCGTGCCACCGGGATGAATAGAATACTGTGAACTGTGAGCTTCTGCCATAACTTCCTGTCTGATATCTCCACTAGGTACACAAAGATGAGTACCGTGCCGAAGTATACCATCTTCATGAATGCACAACTCTGGTCTTCTTCCTGCCTCATACTCTGCTTTGAGCCGCTGAATCTTGGAATCTGTAGACTGCGCCATCCGAATTCTCTCAACTATGCTGGACTGAACCTGTAGACTGGCCATCAATGCCACACTGGTAGAAAGAACCACTTCAATTCCCATCTTTTGAAGATCTCTGGTTGCGCCGTCAGGAAATAAACTCCGGCTCTCCGGCTCAACGCATCTGCTACAACGTTGGCCTTCCCTGGGTGATCTTACAAATCCACATCATAGTCCACCAATAGCTCAAGCCATCTTCTCTGCCGCATATTAAGGTCCTTCTGGGTGAAAACATACTTCAGGCTCTTGTGATCCGTAAATATCTCCACTCTATCTCCATACAAGTAGTGTCTCCACAACTTAAGTGCAAACACTACTGCTGCCAGCTCCAAGTCGTGGGTCGGGTAATTCTTCTCATGATCACGAAGTTGACGTGATGCATAAGATATTACCTTCCCATGCTGCATCAAGACACACCCCAATCCTCTGCCTGAAGCGTCGTAATAAACTGTGAATCCTTCGGACCAATCTGAAAGTGTGAGAATGGGAGCCATTATCAAACCTCGCTTCAACTTCTCAAATAATTCCTGACACTCCGCTGTCCAAGCGAACTGCACATCCTTGTGGGTCAACTGGGTCATCGGCGCTGAAATCCTTGCAAAATCTGAAACGAATCGCCGGTAGTAGCTGGCCAATCCAAGAAAGCTGCGAACCTCTGCCACTGAGCTAGGTACTGGCCATGACTCGATAGCCATAATCTTATGGGGATCCACTTCCACTCCTTCTCGAGTAATGATGTGACCTAAGTACGAAATACGATCGAGCCAGAACTCGCATTTGCTGAACTTGGCGTACAACTGATGCTCTCTAAGCGTCTAGAGGACAATGCTGAGATGTTGCTCATGCTCTGCTTCGCTCTTGCTGTAGACCAGGATATCATCTAGGAACACAATCACAAACTGATCCAAGTAAGGCATGAAAATATGATTTATGAGGTCCATGAATACGGCTGGCGCATTGGTCGCTCCAAAGGGCATAACAAGGAACTCCCAATGTCCATACCTATATCGAAAAGCTGTCTTCGGGATGTCCTGCTCTCTGACTCTGATCTGGTGGTATCCTGATCGCAAGTCTATCCTTGAAAACACTGAAGCCACTTTGAGTTGATCAAACAAGTCATCTATCCTCGGAAGAGGGTATCTGTTCTTGATTGTCACTGAGTTCAAGGTACAATAATCTACACATAACCTGGACGTACCATCCTTCTTTTTCACAAGAAGCATCGGGGCTCCCCAAGGCGATCCACTTGCACGAATAAATCCCTTGGTCCTGAGTTCTTCAATCATCTTGTACAAAATCTCCAACTCTGAAGGCGCCATCCTGTAGACTCGCTCTGATACTGGTGCTGTTCCGGGGATTAAGTCTATAGTGAACTCGATCTCCCACTCTGACGGCATCCCTGGAAGTTCTTCTGGGAAGACATCTGGAAACTCTTGAACTATCCTGGGCAATTGCTCTGATACTACTGCCATCCGCAACACTGGGGAAGATGGCTCCACTGCGCCTCTGGAAAATGAAAACTCTGGCTTACCTGGAATGCTGAAAACAACCCAGCCAACATGGCAGTCTATCCTAGCATACTGGTTCCTCAACCAATCCATGCCTAAGACTACATCATAGTCTGTCATAGGGAATTCTATAAATCTAGCGGGGAACTCCCTACCGCTAACTACGATCCGACACGAGGAATTCACTCGATCTACTCCCACAAGACCATTACCAGTAAGTATATTGAGTCTCACTGCTAATGACTCGGGCTCCAATCCTATCCGTGTCGCGAATCGTGCAGACATGAATGAATGCGATGCACCAGAATCAAATAATACCAATGCTGGAGAGGAGTTGACGAGAATAGTACCTGCCACTACCTCACCTGGTGCAACTTCTTCTTCCATAGCCATCATCATGGCCTGACCTCTAGCTGCGGGTCCCCTCTGATGGAAACCTCTCTGCCGGCTCTACACTTGGGCTTGGGTATACTGCTGCTGGTTCTGCTGATGAAACGCCTGGGCCTGAGGCAATAAGGGCCTCGGGTACTGCTGCTGCTACATAGGTGCTGGTTCCCTAACCGATGGACTGGTTAGGTTGGAAGAGGATGAACTACCCCTATTCGGGCAGGCTCCTATCTTGTGATCTGTCGCTCCATAAGCCAGGCACAATCCTTGCGCCCTTCGACAATCTGCCACCACATGGCCTGGCTTCCCACAATGAGAACATCCCATCGCGGAAGTCTGCTTCTGCTTCTGCTGCTGCGGGTACGTCGGGGTCGAATGCTGAACCGACGTTACTGAGGCTGCCCGCCTCGGAGTTCTAATAGTACAACTCCTAGCTGCCGGGACTGGAGCTGATGATTGCTGCATCTGACTGTGGGATCTCTACCTACCTCCGGTCCTATCCACGATCCTCTGGGAGGTATACTCATGCCTCCTAGCTGCCCTCAAAACTGCATCGAACGCTGGTGCTCGAACTGCTCGACTGCCAACAAAATTTCTAAATGCAGTCCCTGCTGGAACCGCTGGGCCCTATCAAACTCGGTTGCCACCAAGGTGGAGGCAAACCTACTGAGTCTAGAAAACTCAGATACATTACTGTCGACCGTTCTGCCTTCTTTCTTTAAGTTGGTAAATCTCGTCTGCTGGTCGTACCGAGCCACAACATCGAAATACTTCGTCTGGAATCTTTCTCTAAACACTGCCCAAGCAATGTGTGCCACTAATCCTATGGCTTGCGTTGCCCACCAACTGTGAGCTAAGTCCAGCAACTGTAGCCGTACCACGGCCACCTTCTCATTCTCAGGTGTTCTAGCTGCTTCCAGAATCACCTCGGTATCCTGAAGCCAAGCGTCCGCGGCAATTGCATCTTCACTGCCGTCGTAGAAGGGAGGGTTCAAGCACTTGAAGCTGTTGGCCGCGCTGTTCCCTGGATGACCACCTCTGGTCAAAGCATCCGCCACTACCTGGTGCAAGGCGTCTCCTCTGCGATCCTGGGAAGCTATCAAGGTCCTGATAAGACCTACCAAAGTGCCATCATCCGGCTCGACAGGCTGAACGGGCTGAACTGGGGGCTCTCCTCCAGTAGGCACAACTCTGGAGGCTACTCCGGAGTGCTGGGCTTGATCTCCGGGCTGCTGGTCCACGAAAGCTGCTCCGCCTTGCTGATCGGCTGGTTTACGAACAATGCCGCTGAAGAAAACGACATAGAAAATAATAAGGAAGGACCAGAACAGATCAACGATACAAGCATGTGATCAGGTCAAGATTCCAGAGATTCAGAGGATATGAACGGAGATCAAGGACGTATACTGATTGAGACATCTATTCGGTAAACCCTCATATTTCTTGAATGCCAAGACCTGCATGGGCCACCACTTAAACCATGTCACGTCCCAGAACCAGAATATTGGAGAGCGGGGGCGAACATAGCCAGCTACGTATATTGAAATGAAGTCCATCTCCCTATATGGTCACGGCTGTCTAGATATGAGGGTTTACTACAAGCCAACGATCTCTTAAGGTCAAGCCTACTGTCTCAATCTCAAGCAAGTAATACAATTACAAGATGTTTGATCACCAAATATACAATAAAAGGCGTCCCAAATATTATATATCAGCTGATCATGAAGCTAGTCGTACAAAATGCAAGGACTAGCAAGAGTTAAGTCATACATGATCAACCCTAGGATTTGTTAATCATGTTTACAGCCCGTAGGCAGACAGTAAGTAAATGAGCATCGAGCTAACAGGTGCTCGTCGGCTAAACGCCTCAAAAGAATAATTTACAATAGAGTGAGCGAAACAAAATAGAAAACCCACTCGTAGCCCGGGTTCCTTCTAGTCGCCACCATCGGGCTGGAGGTTCGGTAGATCCTCGGGTGCTGCTCCGAAATCTGGCCACACAAAACCAGCTGGGTCAAACCCCAGAAAGAGCAAGTGCCACAAGGGAGGCCACGAAATAAGAACAAAGCCAGCATAGCAGAACATAAAAAAATAGAAGAAAAGTACAGGTAATAAAAGTACAGCAGGACAATAAACGACTAGGGACATGAGACTACTCTGGGAGCCAGATTACAACCCGTAAACCAAACAAGGACCGGGATTGTAACCCTTCGCCTGAATAGCTCCTTGTCTCTACCAAGTATTGTTACAGCAAGTAAAACAATCAGGTTCAGGAATACCAGGTACTGGGACTAGACGAGACTTAGACAGGCTGGACACCATACATTCACAAGCGGCCAAGCAATTACTACGGCTTACTACTTTAACTAACTAGGGTTATCACAAGCCTAATTACTAACAAGATGCAAGTGAGAAATTCTCAGTCCCAAGCCCTGCAGACTATCCAGTTATCCTTTCGCGGGTTAAGAGTATGGTTGGATACATCACCCAGGAGACGATATACCCTTAGGTGACTTAGAGGGTGCAACACATGACAGTGTGCTGGAAATGTGCTCTACTCGTCGGCAAGCTACAAGTCCAATCAAGGCGCCCAGATAACGAGATTGCCTGTGACTAGAAATTCTCCATGTTCTAGTTTGATCTAGCCATTAGCCTAATCCATATTCAGTGCGAATTCCTGACCGTGGGAACCAGGGAGTCACGTCCTAGACATGATGCAAGACAAGACAAGTGGATTGCACAAGCAAGCAAGCAGGAACACCCACGGTATCAGAGTTGGTTATACAAGTCAAGTTAGCCGTCGCACAGCGTCAAGTCAAGTCAAGTCAAGTCAGGCCAAGTCAAGTTACAAGTCAAGAGTGCGCCGCCACGGGCCACTTCCAGAAAATCAGAAGTACTAGGATCATAAATCATAGAAATCACGAAAACCGTACTAGTCATAGCAAATACTGAAAAATCGTGTCAGGTCGTGTTGGGTCAAGGTAGTCGTACTGTGTGGAACAAGATCTCAAAACCTAATATACAAAAAGAAGCCAAACTTAAAGAAATAAAACCAAAACTCCAAGAGCCAATGGGTTGCGCAAGGGGTCAGGGGGTTGGATTGCGCAGGGTGTCAGCTGCGCAGGGTACCAAGTGCGCAGGGGCACAGGGCGCAGGGTTGGGTGGCGCATGGGGCCAAGTGCGCATGAACCAATGGCGTAGGGGGCCAAGTGCGCATGAGCCGATGGCGCAGGGGGCCAAGTGCGCATGAGCCGATGGCACAGGGGGCCAAGTGTGCATAAGCCGATGGCGCAGGGGCACGTGCGCAATCGGGCAATGGCCAGGCAGCACGGTCAGCGACCAGCGCTAAAGAGCGCAGCGCGGGGGAATGCTGCGCAGTTCAGCCCAGGAGGCATGAGCGCAAGTCAGACCTGTGCTAAAGAGCGCAGGCCGAGGGGGGGTCTTCTTCTCCAAGGCTGAGATAAACTCTCAAGAACAGCCAAAACTTCAAATCTTCATATCTTAGCCAAATCAAACCGAAATCTGGATTTTCAAAGTTCTATCTTGGGTGAAATTTGATTCTCTCCAACATAGGAACATCACAACCCACAAAAATCTAACTTAAATAGATCAAAACCATATAAATCCAAAAATAGTCAAAACTTAGATCTAGGAAAATGGAAGCTCTAAATCCAAAAATGTCAAGTTCTAATGTTGATCTCCATGTCCTAATCTAGCTAATGGACAAATAAAATATGGTACTTATTTGTTGGCAAGGTGCACTTGCCTATGGAGGTTGGTGGAGGAAGGAAGAAGAAGATGGAGGAAAATAAATAAAAGTAAAGAGGAGAGAAAAATTTAGGTGGGATTTAATGGTGGAGGTTGTGGTGGAATGAGGGTTGAGCATAGGCTAAGGTGTTCCAAATGCATATTAAACCAAACCAAACCAATCCTACTCCACAAAATAAAACCAAGCCAAGTCAAAACCCATTTTACGAGAAAACCTAAAATTTCACAAGTCCAGAAAAATAAAATACTTGCCAAAATCCGATTACGAGTATTGATACAAAATACGGGAAACAGGGGTGACACACCTAGACATTATTGTGACTTTCTTGAGATTCTTCTTCTATTCCATCTTAGTATTGTGATGGAGTTACGTATTATTTTACTCTCTATTCATGGCTCATTTAGATTGTGTTAGATATGGTAACTCAGGACAGCGTTCTACCACCGACACTGCGGCGTAAGCTGGGCGTTCGTTACTTCTCGTGCCCTTACACTGGGTGCGGGTCGTGACAGACACAAGGGCAAAAGGGTAATTTTGGGTCAAAATGCTATCCGCCGTTGGATCCACTTCGTACCGCAAAACGTACCAGAGCCTATGGTCTCTAAAGTCATCAAACTACATGTCTATGGGTCTGGTTTGACGATATGAACCAAAAGGTATGTCCAAAGTTGGATTCCGGTGGGCGGTGCACAAATTCGCCCGTTGGACCGGGTCGCGGGCCCTCCAAAATAGCGTTCCGTTCGACCTTCTCAGAATGGGACCAAACTTGGCTCACAAGACCAAAAAATGACATAGTTCCAATGGCACAAGTTTTTTCTCGAGGTGACGGACGTGCACAAAGTAATTGACTAGTTTGCAAAGAGGTCGATACGATGATTACTGACGGATACGTCTCGAATTCGTCGTGCACACGCAACCAATTCGAGTTTCGTCAAAGTCCATACGTCCGCAACATCCGTACGCATCTTTCGATGCTCATGGGTTAGGACCAAGTTTGCCGGTTTGTCGGTACGGACTCCGTGTCGGAGGGTTTTTCTAGTTTTCTAAACAATTTAAAACCTATTTTTTCTTAATTTTGGAAAACTAATTACTCAACCTAAATACGATGAAATCAGAAAATACAAAAAAGGTTTTGAAGGCCTATAGTCGTCTAAAATGTTGTTCATATGGATTTCTAAAATTCTCTACAACCTTGTAGTTACTATCCTTCTAAGTTATGGTTTTAAATTTGCAAACTGTCGTATATGAACACATATCAGTGCTATTTTTTGTGATTTTCGAACGAGATTGCTGGAAAACCTGTCACGTTATAATTAAAATTATTTGAAGGGTTTTGGCACTAGTCATATAGGCTTTCGATAGGAACGATTATAATCAAAATCGGTTGGCTATACATGATGAAATTTTTAGGAGAAGTGGATTACCTGGTCTGCACAAAAATAGAGCAATGCTCTATGTTTGTCGGTCCAAGGTGGCTGTGGCCGCACTCCGGCGTCGCCACGACGGTGTAGGCGATCAGAAGGGGTCGTCCAGTGTCGGGGAAGCATCTGGGATGGTCGCGCGGGGGTTGGCAAAGTTTTAAATTAGGGTTTCGATCCCCTTTTTCCTTCCTCTCGTCACCTATATATGGGTCGGTTCTGTGTATTCCTATCGAGTGACTATGAGTTCAATATCTCGCAAGAAATTTAGTTTCTCGCAAGATATTGAATAAGTTTTTTTTCCTATGTATGTATGTATATATATATATATATATATATATATATATATATATATATATATATATATATATATATATATATATATTACACTCTTCTATAAATATATTAAAATATATATATATATATATATATATATATATATATATATATATATATATATATATATTTTTATTTTTTTTTATATATATATACATGGATTTATAGAAGAGTGTAATATATATATATATATATATATATATATATATATATATATATATATATATATATATATATATATATATATATATATATATATATATTACACTCTTCTATAAATCCATGTAATATATATATAGAAGAGTGTAATATATATATATATATATATATATATATATATATATATATATATATATATATATATATATATATATATTACACTCTTCTATAAATCCATGTATATAGCCTATTAATCCCAAGAATATCAAAATAATATTTTTAGCAAATATTATCATACTTGCAAACTAAAGTATCACTATTTATAAATAGCAATAAAATAAAATATTACTATAAATATCTATAAAACACACACACACACACACACACACACACACACATATTTTGGAAAAACCCAATTTATTCATAAAGGCCGAAAGGCCGAACCTTTACAAGTATACCATGAGACGCAAAATGCTGAAGCCTATACACGTATACTGACAAAAGTAGAGAAAAACAAGGAAGAGGAGAATTAACTCGGCTAATCCAAGGAGAGGAGAGCGTTCCAGAATTCCGACTGGCCATGATTGCAGAGGGCTCTCTCTTTGCGGCACTGACGAATGGTCTCCCAGACCAATTGGTCTGCATTTTACTGGCGCCCTTCATATCTAGCCTTGTTCTGATTCTTCCATAGAACCTACGTGGCTGCCGCAGCGGCGATCTGGTGGCCATGAGTCGCTGATGCCTAGGTATCCATGAGGTGGTGAAACTGGTCACCCCCAGGAGAAAACCGGCAACGCTGGTAGAGAGCTCTCCAGACTTTGCTCAATAGTTCTCCTTGACTGAGGATGTGGTTGAGAGTTTCTGATTGACGATCAGCACAACAATTACATGCGGAGGCAAGCTGAATCCGATCGTGTTGAGTGTGTCGTCTGTGGGGAGGATGTTGCGAAGGGCTCTCCAGATGAGGAAGGACCACTTCTTAGGGATGCAAGTCTACCAGAAACACACACACACACACACACACACACACACACACACACACACACACACACACACACACACACACACACACACACACACACACACACACACACACACATATATATATAACATTTATAATTATTAATAAAAACATATATGTAATTATTAAATAAGCACACACACACACACACACACACACACACACACACACACACACACACACACACACACATATATATATATATATATATATATATAGAACACATTGGTGCGATCACCATGGAAGAGGATACAGGGAGCAGCGGTGACGCAGAAAGGGAGGCAAACATACCAACAGAATCACCGAAGACCCCTCAGGCTCCTACGGACAAAGAGGACCCACAACCCTCTGACACAGGCTTTCACGATACATCATAAAATGTGGGCAACATACGTACGGATGCATTGGCCATCATCGGCCAAGCACTAGTCGCCAGGTTGCAACAAGGCTTAGACGTCGGAATCACCAGCTCGAATAGCTTCTTCGGAGATATGGCAGAAATTACTGGAGAAGTCTACATGCACCCAATAGAGGAAACTGATACAATTATAAACATGGCCGAAAAGGCAGCATCCACCACGAAAAGATCAAACAAAGGAAGTACTAAAGAGGTCGCGGCCAGGACCACCAAGTCAGCCACAAAACTCGACAAACCTCTCTCCAACCAGCAACCTCAACGCTTAACATCCTATCATGGAATGTTGGAGGCCTTGCCAATAAATTCACCTTAAGAAGATAAATCAGTCTCAAGAAAAGTCACAGAATTGACATACTCGTGATCATTGAACCCAAAATCCTTCCAAACAAACTCAAGTCCATCCAGTTGTAGCTAGGTTTCTCCTCGGCTATCGTCGGCTGTCATGATATTTAGATCCTTCTCGCAGCCGATGTGCAGATCGACATCATTCACGACTCGAGACAGGCTCTCTCATGTTGGGTAAAACATCCCATGCTTTATTTCTGCTCCCTCATGTCGGCCGTCCACGACAGTTGCAAAATTCCTGAGCATCGGTAGCTGTGGGAAGACCTGTTGACTACCCACCTAAATTACAGCAACCTTCCCTACCTCGGTGTTGGAGACTTTAATATAATTACCTGCAGAGAGGAGAAGTCGGGGGGCCGACCCCCTCCCCCGTCGGCCATTCAAGACTTCAACAACTTTATTTTTAGCGCTCACCTGTCTCCCCTTCAGTTCAGCGATAGCACCTTCACCTGGTGCAACATGCAGAAAGGTGTTAGAAAGTAATACTCCTGCCTTGACCGTGCCCTCATTAACTCGAAGTGGGCAAAGTTAGAGATCATCTCCAGTCTCTCTCACCTTAACGCCACTGAGTCAGATCACTCTCTTCATCGAAATTAGCAGAAAATTGAACTATACCAAGAAAAGCGTCTATTTTTTCGACCTCTGGAGCTACCACCCACAATTCAGAAACATCATTACTGCTACATGGAGCAGCACAAACAATCTCGATCCCCTTGTTCATGTCATAAACAAACTCAAAGCTACTAGGAAAGCCCTCACAATTTGGAGTAAGGAAGGATTCGAGGACATTTTCCAGGCTGTTCGAGCAGCGGAGGATAACGTTACCTGCACGAAAGCTCTCTTCGTCACAGACAGTTCTTCCACTGCCCATACAGCCCTGAACCTCACCAGAGCATTGCTGAAATTCTACCTGAAAGTTGAAATAGAATTTTAAAAACAAAAAGTTAGACTACTGGGACAGTGAAGGAGACAAAAACTGTACCTATTTTTACTCATGTGTCAAGGGACGAAGATAGTAGCTCAACCTCCACCAGATCGCAAATAAGTACAGACACATTATCAAAGACCCACAGGGAATCCAATCGGCTGCTGCTGATTTCTATACCCAGTTGTTCACCAAAAAGGCCATCACCAGATACGAGGACTTCCTAGCAGGGATTCCCCTACTTATTGATGATAGAGATAATGCCCAAATGGAGCTCATCCCTTTTGAACTCGAAGTCAAAGACGCAGTTTGGGCTTTAAACGAGCACACCACCCCCGGACCTGACGGTTTTACTAGTATTTTCTTTAGATCATGCTGGGACATCATCAAGTCAGATATCCACGAAGCGGTCATCACCTTATTTCAAGGAGCCAGGTATCCCAGATCTATTTCCTGCGCTAACCTGACTCTCATCCCCAAACAGGAAAGCTCGGAGACCTTCAAAGACTTCTGTCCCATAAGCTTGTGTACCTTTACTAACAAAATTATCTCCAAGATCATCGCTAACTGCATAACCGGGATCCTCCCCAAAATTATCTCTGAAGAGCAGAGCAAATTTGTTCGTGGCCGGAATATCTTATACAATATTTTGCTGGCCCAGGAAATGGGCACATGCATGAAACTTCCGGCTAGGGGTGGAAATATTGCCATCAAACTGGACATGGAGAAGGCATATGACAGGCTGGACTGGCGATTCATGATTCGGGTCTTCAGGGCCTTCGGGTTTTTCGAAACCTGGACCAACATCATGTGGAGATCGATCAGTAATTCGAGTTTTTTTACGGTTATTAACGGTCAGGCTGAAGGCTTCTTTAGATCTAGTCGCGGTGTCAGACAAGGAGACCCCTTATCTTCCACCATCTTTATCATTGTCGTGGAAGCTCTGAACAGAATAGTGGGCTCCCCAAACTTTAAGAATTTCCACACCTCTAGCGGTTGCCCGATCATCACCCACCTGGCGTATGCTGATGATATCCTAATATTCTCCTCTAGCGACATCGGGTCTGTGGAGGAGGTTCACAACAACATGCTGCAGCGATACGCCAAATGCTTTGGTCAGCGCATCAACCCCAGCAAGAGTGTCATCTATGTACATCACAAAACTAACAGAGACCACTCCTCCATTCTCTCTAGCATTATTTCTTCTCTGTTTTGTACCCACATTTCTTCTACTTAGGATGTCCGTTGGTATACGATAGATCCAACACATGCATCTTTGAAGGGCTGGTGGCAAAATTAGGGAAAAACTTGAGGGATGGCATAATGCTACATTATCGCATAGCAAAAAAATAATCCTAATTCAGCACGTGCTCTCCTCTATCCCTATATACACCTTGGTCGCCTGCTCCCCCTAAGAAGGTGCTCACATGCATTGAAACCTCTTCACCAACTTCTTTTGGGGCTACTGCGACAGTAAGGACAAACGCCATTGGGCGAGTTGGGACACCATGGCCAGACCTACGGAAGAGGGTAGCCTTGGATTTTACAGGCTGTCGCATATCATAGACGCATAATCGATGAAGCTGTAGTGGAAGCTCCAAGTGAGCATAAATCTATGGGAACAATTTATGAAGGCCAGATATTACAAGCACACCCATCCGTCCGTCGCTGATTCCAATTACAGATCTTTCACATCTTGGCGACCCATATTTTATAGTCGGAACCTTGCTGAGCCCCTGATCCGTCTTCAGCTGGGATCGGGTGAATCATCTTTATTCTTCGAACGTTGGTCCAGAGAAGATCTTCTCCAACAAGTACCTGCTGCCCCTATACACAATATAATCAGGGATCTATGGGACTCGGACGACTTGAACTGGGAGAGGGTGCACGAATAAATAGGAGAAAAAGCTGCAGATTCACTCCTTGGCACTAGGCTGAAGATCAGATCGGAACCTGACGTCCTGCAGTGGGCTACTTCGATCAACGGATCCTTTTCGATTACTTCGGCCAAAAGTGTGGTTCGCGGCACTAGGATGCTTGCCCCCATCATTGGGGCCTTCTGACAGTCTTATATTTCCAAAAAATGGTCCTTTCTGATATAGAGAGCATTTCACAAGAAGCTCTCTACTGACGATGCTCTCAATACTATCGGCTTTAGTTTGGCTTCTGCGTGTCATTGCTGCACGAAAAGACAGTTGAAAATGGTGGACCATATTTTTCTATCCGGAGACTTACCTGCAAGGGTATCGACCACCCTCTCTTATCGTTGTAGGCAAAACCAGGACAGTAGAAGCTTCCACGATTTTCTTGCCACTTGGAGCAACGTCTTTAACGGCCACCAGACCATTGCAGCCGCCACCACGTGGGTCATTTGGAAGAACTGTAACAAATACAGATATGTGGGACACCAATATTCGTCCAACCAACTTATCTAAGAGGTTCTCTGTCAGACCCACAAAGCCAGTGGGCACTACAACCACGACCAAGACGACTTCTGGCAGTCCTTGCTCTCCTGACTTTTTGATTGAGGAGGGAAGGACGCCTTCTTTATAACTCTTTTTATGTGTTTTTTCGCTTACTTGTAAAGGCTTTGGCATTTTGCGCCTTGATTTGAATAAAACAGAGGGTTTTTGAAAAAATAAAATAAAAATAAATATATATATTTATTTTATTTTTTTATTTTTTATTTTTGTGGTCTGCAGCCTATTAACATATTGTTCGATTAGACTCCAAGAACGATATGAGTCTATAAAATAAGCAGAATATATCCTGGTATGGAATGTAAAGCATGAAAGGATAATAAGGAAATATCACAAGCAAATACCTGTATCCCACAAGCAATATTGTAATCATCTGAAATCTACGAGTTTCATAATCATCCGCCATCCAAAACTGCTAACTAACTCCATACAATCACTAACCTGGAGGTTGCATGCAGATCCAACAAAAATATAGCCAACTGATAAGCCATAAAGTCCAAATCATCACAAATGTCTCTGAAAGCTGAGAAATTCGTTCGTGAAACGAGCGAACGAGGTGGAAGAACCATCGACACGAAGTTGGGGCTTCCCGCAGCACCCTACTGTTGCTTGCCCCTGTGCGCGCGCGTTCAGGCGCTCGGCCGGCCGGCTCTGGCGACTTGGCGACGGTGCAGGGCCATCGGGCGGCACGCCAGAGATAGGGGACGAGGTCGGGTTACTTGATTTAGGTTTACGTTAGGGTTTCGTTAGTTTTTACGATCCCTCTCCCTCTCGGCTATCTCTATATATATACGATTATATATATAATACGGCTGTGAACATACGGGAAGGGTTTCAATCTGCTGCTATTGGGGAAATTTGGATGGGCTGAGGTTTCAACTCGGGTGGGCTGCGCCGAGCCTGTCAAGCTGGGACTGGATTCAGGTATGGACTTCTCTCCTTTACTGCTATCTCCTCAACTCTTATATATATATATATATATATATATATATAGTCTAACAAATCCCAAAAATGAACAAGGATAACTAAAGGAACTATTTATCCTATTTTTAAGTAAATATCACTTATTATCAAATAATATTGATATCTTTACTATATATATAACAATTACTTAGAATTTTTTTAGTAGAGCATTAAGATAAAATACAACATACACACATAAAATATCGGGACAGACGTCTTTGGACACGTGGCATGACTACATGGGTTTGGATTTGGTTCAGATCCAGTTCGACAAGATTGGTACAACCGGGCCCCCTAAAAGTAATAATCTTAATGGTAAGTAATTAAATCGTCTATAGGGGTCAAGTCACAACTTTGAATGTTTTTCCTAGTTGGGGGACACATATGGTTCGGCATTCCCTACCATTGTTTCACTTAACAAAATGCCTAAAAATCGGATTTTGAATATATAACAAGAAAAAGTACAAGAAGTACAAATTTGATTCTAGAAAGTATTGCTATGGAAGTCTGATCTGTAAATGATCACTTTGTTCCTTGGACCATACGATGATGATGAAGATCACTGCTAGAAGATGAACAGTTGGAAGAACTAAGTCACCAGAAAGGTATCGACGCACTTGGGCACTGATGGTGAGGCCGAATGCTTTCCTGCTTTGCTTCACTTTATTTTGGAAGAAAAGTTGAAGAAGAATGCTCTGAAAAATCAAAGTCTATGGGCTCTGATCTCTATGTATTCTCCCCTTTCTCTCTGTGTGTCTATCTGAGAAAAATAAGCCTATTTATAGACTTGGGCTCTTGTACGTAAAAACTCAGCAAAAGTTTCGTCTTTACGCTAACAACTGCCACCCATGACCGAAGTTATCCTCTGCATACGTTGACACGTGTCCCATCATTTAAGTAAGAATAGGATGCACGTACACACGTTCTTCGAGATGTGTGGCATGAAAGCCATGTAGGCAAACCACGTTCCAAATTGGTGAAGAAGAATAGGGCGTAAAAACAACCCAAAATACTCTGAGAGTAAAGTAGTAGACTAGGCGAAAAATAGCCATGACATGAACTTCTCGCATAAAATGGTTGTTAAATAACCTTGAGTGTAAAAGTAGCCCAAATAAACTTTATGCACACGTCAACTTTTGAGCGTAAAAACTCGTATAGTCTCCGTGCGTAAAAGAAGCCATATTGTGAGCGTAAAATAGCTCAGTCCACATACTAAACGACATCATTGGTCTCTGTGTAAAACAAATCCCTTCGAATTTTGTGATATATGCCATCATTAAATTTTCATGTCAGACTTTGCATTAAATGCAAGACTTGACAGCTTTGTCCAGCGTAAAAGTGGCTAGCCTATCTTAGGCGTAAAACCATTGGCTTGACCCTGGCGTAAAGTGATTAGCCTGCTTTAGGCGTAAAGTGATTAGCCTATCTTAGGCGTAAAAATAGATCATGTTGAGTGGAATGCTTCTATCTCTTTGACTCATTCCATGAAGCACTTTTTACGCTCCTATAAGACCCCCTTCAAAGTTTTCAAATATCTTCAAAATTTGAAACACTTTGAACAGAAGCGTAAAAGTCGAGATTTGACTAGTCAGCGTAAAATTTGGGAAATGGTGCCGGTCAATACTTAACCGTCATAATGAATTTCCTCTCGAAACTTTCGAATGCTTCTTCATCTTCCCGAGTTTGCATTAATAATGATCAGTTTCCCATAAGGAATATGAAGAGTTGATTTGGTTGTGTATATAAGGAGAAATTCTTCATTCTTGCTTTTCATCCTTATACTATCATGGCACCAAAGAAAGAGATTAACAAGGAAGATGCTCCGAGCTCAAGGGTTGATATAGAGACAGAGGTTGAGCGGGCACGCAACTTTATAGAGTGCTTTGGACTGACACCAGCAGTCTTTGGACGTATAAATTATGGTCCCCCAACTGCGTATGAAGGATCAGGTGATGCAGATGCATTTCTTAATCTGATGCGTCGTTCCGGGATCCGCAACATTCACGAGTTGGGTGCCTCCCTTCGTCAGCCCAACGAAGGAGAGAAAAAAATAATGTTCTATATAGAAGTGTCGTATATGTGTTGCGACTCTTCAACTTATCTGTAGGGGCCTACTCTCCTTTAAATAAAATCTTAAATTTGATCTTATCTGTTGGTATATAGAATTGTTCTACTCCTTCTTTGACTGCATCTATGGTTGTTCATTCCCAAGAGAAACAACACGTGGCATCTGTCTTGTGGTCACGAGCGCCTTTTTAGTAGGATCTTTCCTGAAATAGACTCATGCCAACCGTTTCTTCAACCCTTATAAATAGCTGAGTTAAAGAATGTTTTATACATTCTCATTCTTCTGAAGATAGCTTTTTGCAATATTTTATTCTCCAACAAGAGATTGAAAAATGGCTATATTTTTCGATGTTGTTCCTCTGTACACCCGGTAGCTCTTTGCAAGATTTTATTCTCCAACAAATGACGATGCTTTTCGATGCTGTCTCTCTATACGCTTGGTCACCAAACGTTGATTCAACCACTCTTAGAGCCGAATCATTTGACCTTAATGGTAAGTTCGATTTGTAAATCGATCGTCTGCTTTTGAACTTTTTGTTGAAAAAGGATGTTGATCTTTAAACGAGCGCAAAATCCTTAACAGATATGGAGCGTTGTATGTAAAACATTGGCGTAAAACCTCGTAGATTAGGTGCACATGAATCACTGGCGTAAAAGCCTTGTTGAATAAGGTACGCGAGCATCAGTTTTTAATTGACCAGTAAATGGCTGATGATACTTCTGTTGAAATTTTTTTTCTGTTGTTTTCTACAAAAGCTTGGCTGAAGAACTTTTTCAGAACCGGTATTGGCGACTTTGATGCTGTGAGGAGCATTCTTCTGACATCAGCATCAGGGAGCTCTTGCGCTTTTGACGCGCAAATCAGACAACTCAGAACTTTTCGTGTGATAAAAGGGTCTTCCTCAGATGGTAGGAAGAGCCTTTATACACGGAAAGTTGGATGGTGGAGTCAACTCTATCCCGAGAAATTGGGTAGTAGAGTTCCTTTCACGGCAAGACTAGGAATCATATCCCAATGCTGGATACATTCCTATCTCCTCTGAAAGGCCGCCACTTTTCTACCAATTGTATTGGCAGCAACACATCTTCGGGCTGCCATACTCTAGGATTCTCCTCTCATCTCAGAGAGAAGACCAGAGTTTGATTCCTTCTATTCTGGTCGCCATTGAGGCTCGGACAGTAAGGAATTGACACCAACAACGAATCCAATAAAGAAGATCCAAAGAAGAAATAGATCTCGATTAGGTTATCGTTGTTGTATAGAATGAAAATCCAAGATGTAATAGATTTTCGTTATGATTTGTAAGAAAGTCTAAGAAATGTAATAGACTTTTATGATGAAATGAGAATGGAAATGATGAATCTTCTATGCTCAATGATTTGTATCTATCCAGAAGTAATATGGACATGATAGATAATAAAGTCTTGTTTTCTGTTTAGAGTATACAATACTATCAGAGGTATTTTGGACATGACAGCATGTAAGAACTCAAAGAAAAAGTAGATTAATATCTATGCAGAGGTCAAATGGATTTGATAGATAAGAAAAGCAGACAGATTTAATATTTAATCAGAGGTTATAAGAACGTGATAAATAATAAATCCAATTTTCTATACCAACGGGTAAGATAGAAGATCAAAATTTCTCTCCAAATAGATGAGTAATCAGCTTAACCAAACCTTGGTAGCTGGGGATTAAGAAGACAGATGTCACTAAGGATATATGCCAATATGAAATGAACTGATATATCTTTCGGTAAAAGAAAGAACAATTCAATTCTATAAGTAAATGAATGAATCTGATGTAATGAACGGACAAGCCTTTCCGGGAATGAAAGGTTATTTTCAATTTCAAAGACCGGTTCATTAGTAGATCTCTCCTATTAAATAGCTGAGAAATCTTTGTAACTTTTCATTATTATTTCCACTCCTCTATTGGAAATGTCTTCCAAGGATATGCAGCAAACGAATGAAGTCTCCAAGAAAGTTGAGGACATCATTGAGACGTGCCCCATTGAGCCAACTGTATCGGGCCAAACCGAAGTAGGCGAAAGTTCTTCTACTCCCAAGCCACCACAAGACATCTTTGCTTTCTTAGTAGAGCCAGGGAAAACTCCTGAAGAAGAAGCACTGAGGGTGGCTGCCTGTAGGTTTTTTATGAACTCAGGCAACGATGTCTTCGAAGCATTGGCTGACTATGTATTCAATAAGGAAGGCAGTGGTCCTCGTCCTTAATCCTTTATTCAGAACAAAAATAATAATAAAAGAAATTTTATTTTTATTCTGTCTTTTTTTTATACATAGTACTTGTTAAGAAATTTGCCATTGATTGGCATCATGAGTAGATCTCCATTAGGCTTTGATAACCGATAGGCGCCATTAGAAAACACGGTCTCAATTACAAAAGGCCCCTCCCATTTTGCTTGGAATTTCCCTTTGCTTTTGTGAGTCATAATTATCGGTCTTCGAACGGCTAATACCAACTCGCCAATCTTGAATACCCTCTCTTTAACTTTATGATTGAAAGTTCGAGATATACGGGCTTGATATAGCTCAATATGCTGTTGTGCTTGAAGAAGCTTCTCGTCCAATCCTTCAAGTTCTTGGAGTCGTAAGAGATCATTGTTCTCTATAGTTAGCTCATTAGCAATAGCTATTCGTAGAGATGGAATCTGGATTTCCAAGGGAAGAACAGCCTCATATCCATAAACCAATAAAAATGGTATAAAACCAGTAGGAGTCCGGACTGTTGTTCGATAAGCCCATAAACATTCTCCAAGTTTCTCATTCCAATCACGTTTATTAGAAAAGATAAACTTTTTGAGAAGTTTAAGGATCGTCTTATTGAAGGCTTCGGCTAAACCATTAGCAGCTGGATTATAAGCCGTAGAAGCCAGATTTTGAATTTGATTCTTATCACAGAACCAATAAAATGCCTGACTGGCAAATTGTGGACCATTATCATGAATTATTCGTCAAGGAATCCTGAAGTGATAAATAACATGATATTTGATGAAGCTGATTATATTAGATATTTTCACTTCAGCAAGGGGAACTGCTTCTGCCCACTTAGAAAAGTAATCGGTTATTGCTAATATGAACCAATGTCCTTTAACAGAAGGAGGGTTAATAGGACCAATGACATCCATACCCCAAGCTTCGAAAGGCCAAGAAGCTGCTGTATGATGTAGAAATTTAGAAGGTTGGTGAATAAAGTCAGCATGAATCTAACATGCTTTACACCTTCTGGCGTAATCTACAGCATCTGCTATCATGGAAGGCCAGTAATACCCCATTCTTCGAAAACGATCCTGTAATTTCGAACCCGGTTGATGAGCACCACAAACACCATCATGAGCCTCACAGAGTGTCTATTTAGCTTCACTTTCTGAGAGACAACGCAGCAAGAGTCCATCATATGAACGATGACATAACATATGTAAAGATAAATCATAATAGAATCGAAATGATCGTCTTTTAATTGATGCAGCTTCTTTTGGATCTTCAGGTAAAATCCCATGAACTGCATAATCAATAAATGGAATTCTCCAATCCCTCTGCTGAGAGCTTGACTCTGTAGTATAACTCTGTTCAATACACAAATTATTCTTGACACAGAATAAATCTCGGTCCAACAAAGTAATTATATTTTGTCTTCGGATTGGAACAGCCAAGTCTGCAGCTAGGCTAGCAAGAGCATCAGCCTCCACATTCTGAGAACGTGGTACGAATTCAATGAAGAATCCTTTAAATGAAAGGACCAATTCGACTACCACTTGATGATAAGGGATGAGATCAGGATTTCTGACTTCATAAGTCCATCTTACCTGATTAACAATCAGTTAAGAGTCTCCATAGGCTTCCAGGAATTCAATATCCAATTGTTTTGTGACTTGGAGACCAATCAATAGAGCATTATATTCTGCTATATTGTTGGAGCATGGATCATTGAGAGAATAAGCACGGTATATGACCATTTTTTCCGGAGAAACCAAGACGATTCCTACCCCAGAGACAATATTACCTTTAGGTCCGACCCGTGATGCTCCGTCAAAATATAATTGCCAGATGTTATTTTTTAAAGTCATATTGCAATCCAAAACTTCATCTGGAATGTCCTCATATAACTTTGATGTTTCAGGTATAGGATAAGCAGCTAAGAAATCAGCTAATGCTTGACCCTTCACTGATTTTTGAGGTATATAAACCATGTCATAAGGTGTGAGCAACATCGCCTAGGTAGCTAACCTAGAGTTAAGAATGCTCGGTTTTCTCATTAATACCCGAATGGGATTTATTCTAGAGATGACATGGATAGTCTGTCATGTCATATAATATCTTGTCTTTTGGACAGCAAAAACCATGGCCAGACATTCCTTTTCTACAGGAGTATACCTATGTTCTGCTCCGACCATCATTCGGCTAAGATAATAAATCGCTTGTTCATGCCCTATATCATTTTTTTGTGCAAGGAGAGCACCAAGTGAATGATCCAAAGCTCGAACATATAGCAAAAATGGTCTTCCTATCATTGGAGGTACCAAAACAGATGGATGTGTAAGGTATTGCTTGATGTCATTGAAGGCTTTCTGACACGCTTTATCCCAAACAAATGATACACCCTTCTTTAATAGACAAAGAGAAAGGAGAGAATACATAGAGATCAGAGCCCAGAGACTTTGATTTTTCAGAGCTCGATTTTCTCATTAATACCCGAATGGGATTTATTCTGAGCTGACATGGATAGTCTGTCCTGTCACATAATGTCTTTCTTTTGGACAGCAAAAACCAAGGCCAGACATTCCTTTTCTACAGGAGTATACCTATGTTCTGCTCCGACCATCATTCGGCTAAGATAATAAATTGCTTGTTCATGCCCTATATCATTTTTTGTGCAAGGAGAGCACCAAGTGAATGATCCAAAGCTCGAACATATAGCAAAAATGGTCTTCCTATCATTTGAGGTACCAAAATAGGTAGATTTGTAGGGTATTGCTTGATGTCATTGAAGGCTTTCTGACACGCTTCATCCCAAACAAATGATACACCCTTCTTTAATAGACGGGAGAAAGGTTGGCATCTTCCAGAGAGATTGGATATGAATCTCCTGATATATGCAATGCGACCTTGGAAGCCACGAAGTTCTTTTAAATTGCGTGGATGACGCATTTCTAGAATTGCTCTAATCTTATCAGGATCAACATGGATACCCTGAGAAGTAATGACAAATCCTATAAACTTGCCACTGGAAACCCCTAAGAAAGACTTAGTAGGATTCATTTTCAATTGATGTTGGCGCATCAATTCAAATACTGTCTTCAAGTCTTGAATGTGATCATCTTTTGATCGACTCTTAACAGCAATGTCATCTACATAACATTCTACTGTCTTCCGTAGATGTTCTTGAAAGATATTGCTCATGGCCCGTTGATACGTGGTACCGGCGTTTTTAAGACCAAACGGCATAACCGTATAGCAGTAAACCCCAAGGGGTGTACGAAAAGCAGTATGCTTCTCATCTTCTGGATACATCTTAATTTGGTTGTATCATGAGAATCCATCCATGAAAGACATGCGTTCAAAATCGTATGTATTGTCTATCATGACATCGGTAATCGGAAGTAGAAATTCATCCTTTGGACAAGCTGCATTAAGATCTCGAAAATTTATGCAAACTCGGACTTTTTTGCTCTTTTTCATAACAGGAACAATATTAGCAACCCAGTCCGGGTGTTGTTCTTCATGAACAAAGCCACATGTGATCAGCTTTTTGACTTCCGCCTCAATTGTATCCATTATATCTGGTCGAAAATACCATTGCTGTAGTTTCACAGGCTTAGCATTATGAAGAATATTGAGTTTATTAGTAGCAACTTTAGGATCTAAACCCGGCATATCCTCATAACTCTATGCAAAAATATCAATATATTCTTTGATCAGTTTTATCAATTCTTCCTTTTCATCTTCAGAAAGATTTTTACTGATGAATATTGGTTTGGGTGTAGTACCATCTCCAATATCGATCTGGACAACCTCATCCTCTGTAGGTGGCTGTCGCTGTTCAAAACGAAGTTTCCATTGAGTGTCCATCTGTTGAGCCCAATGATCATTCTCAAATGGCTCAGATTCACCATTAGTTTGAACCATGTAAGCTGAAAATATTTGCTCAGATTCATCATATTAACCTTCTCTAACATATAAGGGGTGAGAAATATCGGATTCGATGAATTGAATTTCTTCTAAATTCGATGATTGTGAAGAGCTAGAAGAGAATTCTTCTTGAATATCATCATTAAACATATGGGATGGATCATATTCCAATCCATGACGAGTCTTCAGGTAAAAAGGATCACCACATAATGGTAGTCGTCTACCTTTGTCTTGATTGAGACCTTGCATAGTCTTTAAATCATATCCCATGTTCTGGATAATCTTGAGAGATTGTTGACTATATCTGTCAATTCGGATTCTTCCTTTATCTTTTTCTTTCAGATCATCTGTCTGAGCAACAGGGATATTTCTAGCCAGGCCAAACACAATTTGGCGCCTGTTTTTCTTATCAGACGGAACCACGAAATAAGATTCTTTGTGACGTCTATAAGTTACACAAGCTTACGATGAAGCGGCTACAGGAAGAAGATAGGGAAAAGATGTTAGAAACCTTTGAGCATAAGGTCCAACATCGACATGAGGAGGAAAAGAATTTTCCTTATTGTCAATGTATAAGGTTTCCTTTGTGTCTATGTCATCTTTATATTGATGACTTTGATTATTAGAAGATAAAGTCATTCTTTTAATAAACTTGACAGCCATATACTCGAAAAAAAAATCTTCATTGATATCAAAAAGTACATAATGATCAATATTTACATTATTTACAATTTGACTGCTACGCTTCAAATTAATCATTAGTGGACTATCATCCGTCTTCTGCGTAGATTTGCCAAGATTGATAATCAATGGAGGTTCTGAATCATTCGTACAAAAAGTACGCCCTTTGACCTTGATCACAAGAGGTTGAACTTGGCTTTTAGTAGGAACATTCACTGATTCCTCAGATGAAGCTTGAGTTCTTCCTTTAACCTTGATCATCAAAGGTTGATTGTTGACAGATTGGGGTTGCATTCGCCCTTTGACTTTGATATTCAAAGGTTGCTCTTCTGGCGGATCTTCGTTAATAGACTAGTCTTCAGCAGATGATTGATCTTCAACCATGTCTGATATTTCTTTCACATGCTCTTGTTTGTAGAGCCTTGAATCAGAAAAATAGGCTTCAACACCCTTGAAAGGATTGATATCAGTAAACTCAGTCTTTACAACCCCTTGGAAATCCACATACTTAAAGCATTGGTGGAGAGTTGAAGGCACGATGTTATGCTTATTTAACCATGGTCTTCCTAGAAGAATATTATAGGATACGTCTGAGTTGATAACATAAAATGTTGCCAAAGTTCGAAGATCACCAATCTGAATCTTCAGACGAATCTTTCCCAGTGGTTTACTCTTTCCAGAGTTGAAACCAACTATTGTGGTACTAGTGTAAGTCAGATCACTAGTAGGAATCCTCAATGGTCTTAGCATACTTTAAAGAATTATGCTAATGGAAGACCCAGGATCAATGTAAATTCTGTCAACTTCAATGGATTCAATATACCCAGTGTAGCACAAAGGCCTGTCATGTTTGTTATGCTTCAGCAGCATATCTTCTTGTGTAAAGGTGATGTTGGGAATTGCTTCCATCACACTATGATATTGTGGGCATGACACTGGTATATTGTCAGGAGTCTTGAGTTGAGCTAAGCAGGAGTCAGCTTGCAGCAAAGCTTTACTCAAAGTTTTACGACTTTCTTTAGAAAGGCGAAGCAACTCGAAGATAGATAATCTAGCCGGAGTATTAGCTAACTGGGCTAGAATATCAAATTTATAGGGTTTTATCACCACCGCCTGACTGGAAGTAGACTTCGACGGGATGTCGAAGCTTACCGCTTTCTGTTTCCCCTTTTCAACCACAGTAGGAACAAGAGACGGTTGAGTTGACGGTGTTTCAACACTCTCTGCTTCTTTGGAGGATCCCTCATAATCTTTGTGGTACTCTTTTCCAGATCTTGTACCAGCAAAAGTTTTTTCTTCAGACTCAGAAGAAGGAAGTACCATATTGCAGGATTTAGTCTTCCTTTCCTTAGCCTTCTTCTTATGAGGATTGTTATGAGGAACCTTAGAACCCAATCCAACAGTAGATTTTTGACTTTGAATTTGTAAAGGAAGTCACATTCCTTTATCATAATTCAAACCTTCTGTCTTTTGAAAGTCGTAATCCATCTTTTTCATGAGAAGGACAGATTGCTGACTGTATAAGTGAGTAGGCAGTGGACTTTCAACAGGTGATTCCATAGAAGAATAAGAAGAGATCTTTGTAACTACAGGAGAATAAGGAATAGACGTCTCCGTAGCTACGGGAGGAGAAGGATTCGAGATTCGAAGAAAAATCCCTGTAGGAGCTTTTTCATAAGCAGCAAAGACTTGTTATGCCCGATATATGGGAACACTATTCATGGCTAGCCACTGCTGATGAGTAAGCTTGAGCTTGGCAGGAGGAGCCAGACTTGGAGGACATATATTCAATCCTCTCAGCCTATTTTCCAAAGGAATGCCATCCCATAGATGATCCAAATCATCAGGATCTGGAATAACATGAGAAATCATGTTGCAGGTTTTGACTTTCTTACCTTTCTTGGATTTTGAAGTTTTACCTTCATCTTTCATTTCAGGTACTAAGTCAGGATGTACCCACATAATTTTATCATTCTTTAATGTAAGAGGCAACAATCCTTCATTTTTCCTCCCTGGCAGGCGGGATATTCAAAATTTTTATTATCGCCTTCGGAATTGGGACAATTCCATCTGGTACTTGTTGTGGAGAAAAATCTCCAAATTAAAGAGAAACCATATTGGTTGTAACCGTATGGTCATCATTGGTTAAAGCGATAGCACCACCATTTATTAGCTCTTGGATTTTCTTCTTCAAAACATAGCAAGCACTGGTAGGATGATTAATGTATCTATGATAGATACAATATTTGGGATTGTCAGTCAGATTCACCTTATTAGGCCTCTTTGGCTCCGGAATCTGGAGTTTGCCACTCTTCACCTGACATTGAAATATCCCTGGGATATCACTTTCGTCAAAAGAGTATTCTTTTTTTGGCCTGGAAGATTCCTGATTATTCGGTGTCGTTTTATTCTTGGAAAGATTGACCATATGAGTGTCTTTTCTTTTATATTACGATTGTCGGAATTATTACCAGGATTATTTTTCTTTTCTTTATCCTCAGAGGCAAAAATCATCCCATGCTCACGAGCCAACCTACCATTGGTCTCGGCAGAAGCTGCTGCTATGATAAACGAAGCCCCAATCTGTGAATTGGGAACCTGTGAAGACAGCGATGGATGGTCGCAGATTCATCTTGCATGTATCAATCAGCGCTGAATCTGGCATACCAAGGGGCATCTTTAGAGTCGCCTGTCGAAAACGTTCAATGAACGTCCGAGTATCTTCTTTCTCCTTTTGCTTGATTTCTATTAAGGAGGACATATTCATGTCCATACCTCCTTCATAGAAGCAAGAGAGAAACATTGCCTTAAATTCGTCAAAAGACGAAATGCAATTGTCGGGTAAACTACGATACCAGTCGTAAGCTGAACACGTCAAGCATCCAATAAATACTCGAGTGAGAAAAGCATCATTTTTCTGCAAATGTACATTCATAATATCAAAGTAATTGATATACTGACTAGGAGAAGCATTTCCATCAAACAATACCATTGACTGTGGCTTGAATTTCGGTAGAAAGGGTATATCATTCCAATGAGGAGGATAAGGTTGCTTAATCCCTAACCTCTGGAGTTGATCCTTTTGCTTCAAAACTTCAAACTGTGCTTTGAGCTCACGCACTGCTTGAATGGCTTCGCTAGTTTGTGGAAGCATATTTGATTGAAAAGTTGTTGGTTGTACCGTAATTCCCACCGGAGATGGTACATCTTCTGGAATAATGGGATCTGGAGATGTAGAATTTTGGTTAACAGCAGGCTCTTGAATATTCAAAGGAATATCAACCCCTTGGCTATCTTGAGTTGGTGCTGCTACCTGTCCCGGTGTTACTATTACCGGTTGAGCAGTTTGCTGAGCCGTTATTATCTGGTACATGCTTTACATCATGTTAAGCATGTCTTTCAATGATTGCTCAACGGTAGTGAGACGTTGTTCTGTATTAACAGATGATGTCTCTGGTTCATCTCCAATAGCGTAGGATTCAACCTCTCTTGAAGATATAGAAGGATTAGTATAGAAGTATGAATCGACACTATCAGTTTCGGACTCAAGAGATTGAGTACCCCCAGCTTCAGAATCAGAAGTCTACAATTGTCTTTGTCTTCTTGATCGAGTATTCTGATATACTCCTTCAAAAGAATCAAGAAGTCTGCTGAATTGTTGTTGACTTGGGGTTTGGGACGTATTCCGTCTAGGACGTCGTCCTCTGTTGGTGTGAGATGCCATGTTGACTGATGCATATGACAACTCATCAGCTTGTTGTTGGGGCGCATTAAAATTCAATCGATCAAAAACTGACCATCTGGAAGCCGAGCAACAACATTTGATCACAATCTGGTGACACTCACAGTGATGATTTTCTTGGGGGAGTGTCACGGGAGATTTTCTATTTTTACGCTTTTGCATTAGCAATTCACGTAAATCAGAAGGAGTAGAAGGAGTAGTCTTCTTTATTACATTTGGGGTAGCAAAACGTTTACTCCCTTGTGTATAAAGAAGATTATTGGCTGCATTCGCAGAACCAAACTGTACATTTCTACGCGTTTGGAGTTGTGTGCGCAAATCTTGAGATTTTTGAGCACGAAGGACTCCATTTTCATTGCGTGTGATTTGTAGGTTTGGTACTTTGCGTAGAGCAGTATAAGAAGGCTGTTGGTGTAGAACTGAAGCTTTACCAACAATATTTTTACGCTGTATGCATTTAGGTACATTCACATTAGATGTAAAAATATCGTTGCAAATTTTAGCTACACTGTCACAGACTTGAGACTTACCTTTACGCGAAGAGCTTAATTTTTGATTATCTACCACGTCACAAACGGGAGATTTTCCTTTACGTGAAGAGCATAATTTTTGTGTGTCTACTACGTCACAGATGGGAGACTTATTTTTACACTTAGAAGCACAAGCATTAGAGTCTGCCTCATTACAAATGGGAGACTCGTTCTTATGCACTTTGCGTAAAATTTGGTTTTTACCCACTGGACGTAAAACCTGATTATCTTTACCGTCACAGACGGGAGATAACTTGCCACACTTAGAGTGCAATGCTGAAGTAAGGACTGCCTCGTTACAAACGGGAGCTCCTACGACAGGAATGGGAAGAATTCCCTTGCCATCAGAAGCAACAGAGTGATCAGAAGCTATTTTGGATTTAGGAATCCAAACTTTTCGTGCTTTGCAAGATTTTTGAACATTGAAGCAGCGAGAACAACCCCAAGTTTGGAGCATCTCTTCATAAGCAGTATGGTCGAAGTGTACAACCTGAGTCATCTTTGTCGATCCAATCGACACATCATCATATTGAGCAATTACCTCCTCGTCAGAGGAGAAGGTCGTCCCCAGCAGAGTCGCCATTTTTGTTTCACTTAACAAAATGCCTGGAAATCGAATTTTGAAAATAAAACGAGAAAAAGTACAAGAAGTACAAATTTGATTCTGGAAAGTATTGCTATGGAAGTTTGATCTGTAAATGATCACTTTGTTCCTTGGACCATACGATGATGATGAAGATCACTGTTAGAAGATGAACAGTTGGAAGAACTAAGTCACCAGAAAGGTATCGACGCACTTGGGCACTGATGGCGAGGCCGAATGCTTTCCTGCTTTGCTTCATTCTGTTCTGGAAGAAAAGTTGAAGAAGAATGCTCCAAAAAATCAAAGTCTCTGGGCTCTGATCTCTATGTATTCTCCCCTTTCTCTCTGTGTGTCTATCTGAGAAAAATAAGTCAATTTATAGACTTGGGCTCTTGTGCGTAAAAACTCAGCAAAAGTTCTGTCTTTACGCTAACAACTGCCACCCATGACCGAAGTCATCCTCTGCATATGTTGACACGTGTCCCATCATTTCAGTAAGAATAGGATGCACGTACACACGTTCTTCGAGATGTGTGGCATGAAAGCCATGTAGGCAAACCACGTTCCAAATTGGTGAAGAAGAATAGGGCGTAAAAATAATCCAAAATACTCTGAGCGTAAAGTAGTAGACTAGGCAAAAAATAGCCATGACATGAACTTCCCGCGTAAAGTGGTTGTTAAATAACCTTGAGTGTAAAAGTAGCCCAAATAAACTTTATGCATACGTCAACTTTTGAGCGTAAAAACTCGTATAGTCTCCGTGCGTAAAAGAAGCCATATTGTGAGCGTAAAATAGCTCAGTCCACATACTAAACGATATCATTGGTCTCTGTGTAAAACAAATCCCTTCGAAATTTGTGATATATGCCATCATTAAATCTTCATGTCAGACTTTGCATTAAATGCAAGACTTGACAGCTTTGTCCAGCGTAAAAGTGGCTAGCCTGTCTTAGGCGTAAAACCATTGGCTTGACCCTGGCGTAAAGTGATTAGCCTGCTTTAGGCGTAAAGTGATTAGCCTATCTTAGGCATAAAAATAGATCATGTTGAGTGGAATGCTTCTATCTCTTTGACTCATTCCATGAAGCACTTTTTACGCTCCTACAACCATGGCTAAAATACTAGTCAAAATACACAAGTACACTAGATGTGCTAAAATTCCTAGTCGATATGCATCTCTAACTTAACCATGACTAAGGCTATATATATATATATATATATATATATATATATATATATATATATATATATGTACACCATGTAGGAACAAAATAGTAAAGCGTAATACTCTAGAGGGGGGTGAATAGAGTTGGCAGCGGAATAATTCTAATTAAAAAAAGTTAGCAGCACAATCACAGAATATTAATCACAACTGAAATAAAGTAAAGACAGAGTTAAGAGAGCAATCGCAAAGACATCGATGTATACTGGTATCCTTCTGTTGAGGACTAATCCAGTCGGTAGAACACTTGCTACCAGTTGAATCCACTATTGGAAAAACCGCAAGTTTTCTTACGAAGTCCTTGCAACTTCTACAACGCGAGCTTTGATACGAAGAACTCGTCCAACTTCAAATGTGAAGAGGTATTCTTCAATCAAGCCATCTGATTACAATCTCTCAGAAACTTCTAGACCGTACCGTACTGGCAAATCGACTAGAAGATTGTAATTGGCTTGGGATCTGAAATTGAAAGCTCTAGAAAACTCTTTGAAAGAATGAAAGCTTTAGATAGAGAGAAGATTGAAAGTGAATGAGTGAGTTGAAATGATCAAAATTCTTCTCTATTTATAGGACTTTCAAAGGCAGACTTCTGACAGAATTCGGGCAGAACTCTATGAGCAAATCTTGGTCAAATCCGCAACTACAGGAGGACCAAGTTCCAAGGATTCAAAATCACAACGACCACTAGCCGAACTCTGGCCGAACTCTGGCCGAACTCGGTCCGAGTTCTGTCAGGGTTAAGTCAGGGTTTAGTTAGGGTTTTGAAAAAGCTTTTTGGTAATTTTTGAAAACCTTTTTGTAAACCTTTTTGAGAGGTTATTTTAAAAACATTTTAAACTCATTTGAGGGTAGCCTATTTGCCAGTACGACTCGGTGTACAACATATTCCTAGACTCAAATAAAATGAAAATACATTACATAAGGAATTACAGACTCGAGTAGGCAAACAGATCTTCGGTCATGAATGCAGTGGATAGCCATTCTTGATCATGTTCAAGAGTCCGAGATGTCCCGACTAGCTTTGTATATCCAGACAGAGTTTATTCAATTATTAAAATCAGGTTTGACCATATGACCAAATGGGCCAACAATCTCTCCCATTTTGATAATTGACAAACTATGAATGATATAACATTAAGCTTGTTCAAAAATATCAAAAAGTAGAAATTGTTCATATCCTGTATTATCTCAAAAAAAATGTTAGATCTTTAATTTTCTTCCCCTTTGTCACTTAGAAAAATAATACAAAAGATAAAGCTTTTTACGACTCGCACCCGGATATACGGATATGAATACGTGGGCCACGCCCAGCCTACGCCGCAGTATCGGCGGTAGAACGCTGTCTAGTACCCAATAAATATACACTACATCTAGAAGGCCTATAACTATAAATATACTCTAGTCACATCACAAACAGCTAGGGATGATAAGACAAGAAGATAACTAAAGTACAAGAGCAACTAGAAACTACTAGAAGGAAACATAAGACATGAAATAAAGAAGGAAAAACAAGATGAACTAAGGATAACTACCAGGCAACTCACATAGAAGAATAGTGAGATCCACCTCAGCTAGCAACATCATGAAGTCCACTAATGGTATAACAACTACTAAAATATTATCAACGGTATCCTGTCAGGAAAATGAGCAAGTACAAGCACTAACAGCAGTTCCATGTGAATTGACAAATTCTATAAGAGACCGTATAATGAACTACAAGACAAAGATATATGAAGGCTTGGGAACCGTTCGGAAGCCGAGTTACAACTCTTAAACCAAACAAGGACCGGGGTTGTAACTCTTCTCCCGAGCAGAACTTAGTCTCCAATCAAGGTACAATGTAAAGGCATGTAGAGCATGTGAGTAACTGTATATCATGGCATGGTGAGGAAAATACTGAATGTAGAACAGAGCAGGATATACGATAAGACAAAGTAAATATAAAATGTGCCTCGAATATTATAGCATAATGTGATCGGTATGGGTCAAGATCAGGCTTCCAGCCGACCGGCTACAAGTACGTGGACTCGGCCCGGCCGGGATGGTAAGCTATGGAGCAAGTAGTAGCACAGGTCAGGCTATACCCATCGTGAGGTGAGGGTATAGCTATGATACAAGTAGTAACTCAAGGTGGGCATTGATCACACTATCTATAATATTCTCCATCCCCGAGTAGTATACGGATCCGACATAACACGTCATGGCACGAGATTCCCTAAGAAGGTAGCTACTCCTTCTCAGGAATCGGTGTCAATACAAGTACAAGAACAAGATCGAGCAAGTATCAGTATTCCAAAAAAATCCAAGAATGACATCTCATGACAGGAATCTGGTATATACTAATCCGTGAACTATCGTGACTGAGAATCAAGTAAGATACTACGACTGAATCGGATATAGCAGATATCAAGACAATGAAAACTATCGGTGAATGTACTCGCCTGCGTTCCTGAGCTGTCAAATGGGGTCGATGCTCAGAGTAATGACACAGACCTAAAGATAAGATATATATAAACTAATTAGGGTTCAACAGTGTTAGGCTTGATTCTATAGTATAAGCTACGCAATCTAGGTCAGACTCAGTCAACTAAGTTAAAATAGGTCACACTAGGTCAATGGTTGACTTACAGTTGACTTTTGGTCAACTGGTCAACTCTAGTCAACTATGGTCAACTCTAGGTCAAACTAGGTCAATGGTTGACTTACAGTTGACTTTTGGTCAACTGGTCAACTCTAGTCAACTTTGGTCAACTCTAGGTCAAACTGGTCTAACCTAGGTCAAATGTTGACTCTACTTCGACGTTCAGTCAAAGCAGTCAACCATAGTCAACAGGGTCAAAGCTAGTCTCTATAAACATTTTTAGGGTCAACATATCCATTTCAGTGATTGTGAAATCACTGGAATCGACGGATCTCAAAATACCACAAAAGGAAAAAGATTATAATAATAGGGTGAAAACCTACAGATGTTGTCGGATGGTGAAACAACCATCACCAACGTGTCTAAAATGGTCAAATCAGCTAGGATAGCCTACCCATAAGTCCAATTTGGACACAGGGGCAAAAAGGTAATTTCGGACCAAAATGGTGTCCGTGTCGGATCCACTTTGCACCGAAAAACATGCCAAAATAAAAGTACACAAAATCTAACAAATTATATGTTCACGAATCCAGAATGACGATACGAACCCAACGGTATATCCAGAATTGGATTCCGTTGACCCAATCTCAAATTGGTCCGTTGACCAGGACATTGGAAACCGATTTGCACGAAAAAGCGTGTCGGAGCTAATGTCCTCAAAACTCAGCAAATTATATGTCAACGAGTCCAGAATGACGATACGAACTCAACGGTATATCCGGAATTGGATTCCGATGAGCCGAACTCAAAATGATCCGTTGACCCAGAAAGTGGGACCCGCTTTGCACCGAAATGTGTGCCAGGGCCCACATTCTCCAAATCAAGCAAACTTTAGATGAAAACATGCCAGAACGACGCCACGAGTCTACTGGTGGTATCAGAAATTGAATCCGGAGTCCCGGATTCAAAAATAGAATTTTACAAGTGCAACACTAAGAATTCGAACGGCCAAATTTGGCGTCGAATTCGACCGACCTAACAAGCTCAAACTGAAATGAAATCTAAAGGGGGCAGGAAGAGGGTTATACCAGCTTCGTAGAGGAACTGGTAGCGTGCCAACCGGAGCTGCAACGACGAAGATACGAACCCGCGAAGTTGGCGTCACGAAACTGTCCAAAAATAACACAATTTAAAACGTCAATTTGGTGGCCGGTTTTGATGTATCAAACGAAGAAATTAACGGGTGAAATTTGACAGAGGTGAAGAGGGATATACCGAGATTGTAACGGAGCAAAGAAATCGCCGATCCAACGGTCGGATTTTCTGAGAAATGCGTGTGAAGTCGCTGTTTCGAGACGCAATTCTGAGTTCCGTTCCCGCGCGCGTCACCGCGGGAACCCGTACGAAACGCACGAAACGCCTAGGCGACGCGTCCCGGAGGACGGTGGCCGCCACGGGGAGGTGCACCTGGCCCACACGCAGCCCGGGGGGGGCTCGCCGGTGACGGCGACGGCCGCGGCGGCGTGCGACTGCCGGTGCACGTGCGCGCATGCTGATGCTGCTGCTGTTGCGGCATTGCTGCCTCGCAGCTGCTGCTGCGGTGGCGCGCCGGCCCTGCACGGCGGAGGCCGGCCACGGCGGCGGACGGGGGCGCACAAAAATGAGAGGAGAGGAGAGGAGGAGAATGGTGTGGGGGTGAAGATGATAATAGTGATGATGTTGGTGTTGTTTGTGATGATGATGAAGATGACCATGGTGATGGTGATGATGATATGGAGGTGCTGGTGGCTGTTCTCGTGGTGGTGTTAGTGGTGGAGCTCGGGGTGGCGATGGTGGTCGAGCTCGTGGAGATGGTGAGGGTGGTGGAGCTCGTGGAGATGGTGAGGGTGGTGATAATGATGATGATAAAAATGGTGATGGTGGTGTTGATGACTTAAGAAGAAGAAGTGAGAAAGAGAGAGAGATGATGATGATGTAGAGGAAAAAAAAGGGGGGGCTATACCAGTACGGAAGAGAGAGGGATGATGTGCGGGGTGTGTTTGTGTGATGGAAAGGAGAGAGAGAGAGAGAGATTATATATAATGTATATATATATGTGCATATATATTATATGTAGAAGCGAGAGATAGATATTATTAGAGAGAGAGGGGAGAGAAAAATAGAGAGAGGGGAGGTCGGCTGATGGTGTAGGGGGAGGATTTCTAGTGTGTGTGTACATGAGTGAGAGGAGAGATGTAACACATGTATACGTGTAGGTATATATATATATATATAGAGGAAGAGATAATAATATAAAATAAAAGAATTATATTTTTGAGTAGGCAAAAAATGGGTAAACACCAGTGGGGTGTATGGACAGTCATGACAGGGCCCACACTAAACTGGGTTGGGCGTTGGGCCAAGTTAGGGCAAGGTCGAGGCCATGATTTAATTAATTAATAAATTAAATAATTTAAATCATGGATGAAATAGGAGCACAAGGGAGGTCGAAATTGTGGTACGCAAGTTGCATCTGTATAGTTTACTCAAAACAGGCCAGGGCCATATATTGGGTCGACCGGATTGGACTGATGTCGGGCCCGAAAATTAAGTTGGAAGTTAAGTCACGAATTACGGCAGACGATAAATTGGTCTAAATTGACCCGAAGTTGCGCGAATCAAATGGAGCACAAGGGAACAAGTTCGAGTGGGACACGAAATATCAACATGAAGATAATCTCGTCTACTACAAACTCTAAGAAGGAAGTTTCCAGAGACTGGCATCCCTGATGCTCTAGAATTCCAAGTCACGGTAAAGAGCATTTAAAGATCAAAATTAATTATATAGAAATGAATTATTGAAAATAATTCATTAGAAAATTTGAAAAATAATTCGGGAAATTCAGGGGGGCTTACATCCTACCCACCTTATAGAAATTTCGTCCTCGAAATTAAGGTTGTAGTAGGGGTAAAACAAGATAGAAAGTTTTAGGCAAAAACTTAGGCACGATCATAGAATGACAAGTTTGCACGATTAAGAAAATCAATTCACAATTATTCAGGCACGATGAAAAATTTCCGCACGATAGAATCAAAATATGAACAGAATCATATAGGCACGATTATAGATAAGTTAAGTCATTGGGACACGATTCAGAAATGACTTAGGAGAACGAAAGTTATAGATGAAGTCCACGTACGAGGTGACGTATAGCACTCGGGTTAACGGATAATCATCCTGAAAGTCACACAGGCTTGATCAAGATGAGAGATAATCATGACCAAAACAAGGCTTGGCATGATTGAGCTGGAGTTTCAGACACAACAAAATCGAAGTCAAGTTCTTATAGACCTGATCAAGATTGAAGAGCATGATTAATAAAATCACGGAATACGCTCCAAGTTCGAGCGTGAATAAAATTGAAAATAGTCTAAGATCACTTGGCACGATAGAGATATGACAACAAAATCAAAACTTAAGCTTCATCCGGTTACAATCAACAAAATATTGATAATAGGATTTCAGCTTACTGAAATTTGATTTAGGATTTGAGATAGGCATGATTAAGCACAAGGAAATTTCAGATACAATCAGAACATCAAATCAAGGTCGAAAAGAGTATAGGCACGAGTGTTTCAAAATCCAAACATGCTCAAAATTGAATCTCAATACAATCATAGATACGGTCAGCTCAACCTTGGTCAAAAGTATAACGGTTTAGGCATGACCAACATGAGACTCCGGCATAATCACGGATAGTATGAAGCCAAATCGTGATTGGAATGGGATTTAGTCATTTGCCAGAATTGAATCGAAAGTTTAAAGCACGAGTGATGATAGCATTATCCAATCACGATAAAGTAAATAATTTAGTCTCAGCACGATTTAAATTGATCAAGTTTTGAGTAAATCAGAATTTGGGCAAGATAGAGAACAAAATCAACGAAGTCTGGACACGAGCATCTAAGAAGAAAATCATATCACAATGGAATTCGAAACCATTTAAGTTTAATCAACAATCAGGAATCTTTCGTACGATAAACAAAACGACCAAAATTGATTGGTCATGGACAGAAGGGAATCAAAATTTTAACAGTATCGAAAATTAAGAAACAATTGAGATATAAAAATTTTAAAATTTTCAGAGTTTTCAAGTGTAGATGACAGATGTAGATATGAGATAGGTGATTGGTGGAACCAAGACATAATTGATCAAGACGGAGGAAGTAAGGGTAAGATGAGGAAATCATCATGAGATGAGGAAGAGAAGAATGGGAAAACAGAAGTAATAGTAGGAACTGCTCTTGCCCAATAGGTTAAAACAAGTGAATCAATTTAAGATACGATCTGATAACCATACACGTCTATCCAAAATCATGTCGCCAGAATTTATGCCACGCCAGTAAACATAGCTACAATAAACGATAGAGTCCATAACCAAGGTATACACCCTAAAATCGTGTCATCTAGATTCCTTACCATGCCAACCGGTAACTTACAGTTAACTTTTGGTCAACTGGTCAACTCTAGTCAACTATGGTCAACTCTAGGTCAAACTGGTCTAACCTAGGTCAAATGTTGACTCTACTTCGACGTTCAGTCAAAGCAGTCAACCATGGTCAACAGGGTCAAAGCTAGTCTCTATAAACATTTTTAGGGTCAACATATCCATTTTAGTGATTGTGAAATCACTGGAATCGACGGATCTCAAAATACCACAAAAGGAAAAAGATTATAATAATAGGGTGAAAACCTACAGATGTTGTCGGATGGTGAAACAACCATCACCAACGTTTCCAGAATGGTCAAATCAGCTAGGATAGCCTGTCCATAAGTCCAATTTGGACACAGGGGTAAAAAGGTAATTTTGGACCAAAATGGTGTCCGTGTCGGACCCACTTTGCACCGAAAAACGTGCCAAAATAAAAGTGCACAAAACCTAACAAATTATATGTCCACGAATCTAGAATGACGATACGAACCCAACGGTATATCCAGAATTGGATTCCGTTGACCCGATCTCAAATTGGTCCATTAATCAGGACATTGGAAACCGATTTGTACGAAAAAGCGTGTCGGAGCTAATGTCCTCAAAACTCAGCAAATTATATGTCAACGAGTCCAGAATGATGATACGAACTCAACGGTATATCCGAAATTGGATTCCGATGAGCCGAACTCAAAATGACCCGTTGACCCAGAAAATGGGACCCGTTTTGCACCGAAATACGTGCCAGGGCTCACATTCTCCAAATTAAGCAAACTTTATATGAAAATATGCCAGAACGATGCCACGAGTCTACTGGGGGTGTCAGAAATTGAATCCGGAGTCTCGGGTTCAAAAATAGAATTTTATAAGTGCAACACTAAAAATTCGAACGACCAACTTTGGCATCGAATTCGACCGAGCTAACAAGCTCAAACTGAAATGAAATCTAATGGGGGCAGGAAGAGGGTTATACCAGCTTCATAGAGGAACTGGTAGCGCGCCAACCGGAGCTGCAACGACGAAGATACGAACCCGCAAAGTTGGCGTCACGAAACTGTCCAAAAATAACACAATTTAAAACGTCAACTTGGTGGCCGGTTTTGATGTATCAAACGACGAAATTAACGGGTGAAATTTGACAGAGGTGAAGAGGGATATACCGAGATTGTAACAGAGTGAAGAAATCGTCGATCCAACGGTCAGATTTCCTGGGAAATGCGTACGAAGTCGCTGTTTCGAGATGCGATTCTGAGTTCCGTTCCCGCGTGCGTCACGACGGGAACACGTGCGAAACACACGAAACGCCTAGGCGGCGCATCCCGGAGGACGGTGGCCGCCACGGGGAGGTGCGCCAGGCCCACGTGCAGCCCGGGGGGGCTCGCCGGTGACGGCGACGGCCGCGACGGTACGCGGCTGTCGGTGCGCGCGCGCATGCTGATGCTGCTGCTGTTGCAACTTGTACTGCTGCTGTTGTGGCACTACTGCCTCGCAGCTGCAGCTGCGATGGCGCGCCGACCCTGTGCGGCGGAGGTCGGCCACGGCGGCGGACGGGGGCACGCAAAAATGAGAGGAGAGGAGAGGAGAGGAGAAGAATGGTGTGGGGGTGAAGATGATAATGGTGATGATGTTGGTGTTGTTTGTGATGATGATGAAGATGACCATGGTGATGGTGATGATGATATGGAGGTGGTGGTGTCTGTTCTCGTGGTGGTGTTGGTGGTGGAGCTCGGGGTGGGGATGGTGGTCAAGCTCGTAGAGATGGTGAGGGTGGTGATAATGATGATGATAAAAATGGTGATGGTGGTGTTGATGACTTAAGAAGAAGAAGTGAGAAGGAGAGAGAGATGATGATGATGTAGAGGAAAAAAGGGGGGACTGTACCAGTACGGGAGAGAGAGGGATGATGTGAGGGGGTATGTTTGTGTGATGGAAAGGAGAGAGAGAGAGATATTATATATAATGTATATATATATGTGTATATATATTATATATAGAAGTGAGAGATAGATATTATTAGAGAGAGGGGAGAGAAAAATAGAGAGAGGGGAGGTCGGCTGATGGTGTAGGGGGGATTTCTAGTGTGTGTGTACATGAGTGAGATGAGTGATGTAACACATGTATACATGTAGGTATATATATATATATATATATATATATATATATATATATATATATATATATATATATATATATATATATATATATATATATATATATATAGAGGAAGAGATAATAATATAAAATAAAAGAATTATATTTTTGAGTAGGCAAAAATGGGTAAACACCAGTGGGGTGTATGGGCAGTCATGACAGGGCCCACACTAAACTGGGTTGGGCGTTGGGCCAAGTTAGGGCAAGGTCGAGGCCAAGATTTAATTAATTAATAAATTAAACAATTTAAATCATGGATGAAATAGGAGCACAAGGGAGGTCGAAATTGTGGTACGCAAGTGGCATCTGTATAGTTTAATCAAAACAGGCCAGGGCCATATATTGGGTCGACCGGATTGGACTGATGTCGGGCCCGGAAATTAAGTTGGAAGTTAAGTCACGAATTACCGCAGACGATAAATTGGTCTAAATTGACCCGAAGTTGCGCGAATCAAATGGAGCACAAGGGAACATGTTCGAGTGGGACACGAAATATCAACATGAAGATAATCTCGTCTACTACAAACTCCAAGAAGGAAGTTTCCAGAGACTGGCATCCCTGATGCTCTAGAATTCTAAGTCACGGTAAAGAGCATTTAAAGATCAAAATTAATTATATAGAAATGAATTATTGAAAATAATTCATTAGAAAATTTAAAAAATAATTCGGGAAATTCAGGGGGCTTGCAAAGCTCCCCCGCAATCAAATGCATAAGTAACAAATAGTGAAAAAACATATATATATAATAAGGCATAAAATTAGAGAAATATCACAGGCATGTATTGTAAGAAAAATCATCACAGGTATGTATAAAGAATGAAGCAATATAAGAAATAGTGCTAGCATAAAATGAAACTGAAACATAGTGCTGAAATAAACTGAATGCCATAAACTGAGGCATAATAAACATGTCTATGAAAGAAAAGAGTACTGAAGCATACTAAAAAGTGCAAATAAAAAAGTACTGATAATAACTTGGAATGTCGGAGCATTTTCAAGTGCACAATAAAATATCAATCAAAATCACATAGTCACATCTTCTCATCATCATCCTCATCATCATCATCAGCAGCTCGACCAGCATGTCCTGAAGGACCAGCTCCAGAGGTACTAGCGCCAGAAGGATGTAGAAGGGCGCCAGCATAGAACTCACCAACATAATCACAATGTGGAGCACGGTCAGGACGATACCAATCATAGGCGTTACCGGGCTGGAAGTAGGCATGAACAGCCTCATCCTCACGGCGGTAACCGAAGAAAGCTGGATCTCTAGGGATGGAACCGGCTGAATGACCAGTCTGGGCGAAACGAAGATCAGCTAAGGAGTTTGCAAGCACCTGATAGCGGGTGACATCGCGGAACTCACGCTCGCGAGCCATGTCCGTCATCGAAACGTGCAAAGCAGATAAATACTGATATATGCCCTCAAATGTCATGGCATACTGATGAGGTGGTGGAGGAGGTGCAGTAGGAGGAGCAGGAGGTGGAGCTGAAGCAATCATGCTACGACGAGATAACTGAAGAAACTTGGGCTCAGGGTTCTGAGTACAAGTCGACATATCGATATCGAAGCGCTGAAAGATGCGTGGAAGAATCATCGCGTAAGAGAGATTTCTATCTCTTGTACGACAACGACCAATCATCTGAATCATGTTCTTAGGGGCAGAAAATGGAATCCCCTTAAGAATGTAGTGCATGGCGGACAGCTCAAGAGAAGTCACATCATCCTTTGAAGTAGATTTTGGAAGGATAGTGGAATGGATGATGTGATGCAATTCATAGTTAAATAAGTTCAGGTTGTTAGCCTTGAACTTTCCAGAGCGTACTCTATCAGGTGCACAGAGTTCCGCTTAGAAACTGGCGAGTGTCGTGCCTTCAGGAAAATCAAATTCAGTGATGTCTACTAGCGGTTCACCTTCGTTAGGGATACCAAGGATCTCCGCTAAGAGATCATCATTGAAATTGATATCAATACCTCCAACACGAGTGCTCACATCAAAATTGTTTAATATGAGATTGCAATAAAATAATCTAATGACATTAGTTGCTATAGGGAAGCAGATTTTAGCAAAAAGATGTAACCCTAATGCCTCAAAGAAATGACGATTATCAGGAAATACAGTCCATTTGACTGGAGCGCCTGTGCATATGGATCTCATGGAGAAGTGTTCATACCACAGTAGGGCTTGGTCTAGGGTTTGAAAGAAAAATCCGTCGAACGCACCGTCGCTCGTTTGGACCGGCGAGAAAAGAGAATCCGTATACGGATGTGAAGATGACCCTTCCTCACTAGGGTTAGTCTTCTTTCTCTTTGATGGATTGAACTTGGGTGCCATTTGTGCAAATTGAAATAAAAATGCACTAATTGAAAAGTGGAGAAAAGGTGGGGTTATACCTCCCGAAATCAAAGTATGTTGAAGAGGACGGCGAACTCCGCACGAATCCAAATTTTGGATAGATTTCACCACTTGGATTGGAAGAAAGAGGGTGGTGAAAAGCTAGGGTTCGGGGCTTCTTCGTGGCTGCTACTGCTGTTGTGATTAGTTTGGAAGCAATGAAGAAGAAGGGCTGTTCGGGTTCTGTATATATAACCAGGTACCCTCAACCGAACTCGGGCCGAATTCGGTCAGAGCTTTGGCCGAATTCGCCTAGGGTTCTATAAAGTTGATTTTAGCCATTCTTTTTTATTGTCTCATTTCAAATATTTAATTCAAAGATTAGTCATTTCAACTTCAATTAACATAATTAATATTATTTTATAGATTAAATGTCGTTACACAGTGACTGTTTCAGATTAGCTGTAGGAGTACTGTCCCAGCTGGCGGAGGTTCACCGGGGAACTCTTAAGTACCGCTTCGCTTCAACCGTAGTTGTGGTGACAGACAGACTCTTTATTGGCTTGTCTCTAACACAGTTTTTGCGTAATGATATATAATTATTAAATAAAATTAATTAATATTATTGACGTCCAAAATTCCTAATTTTCGACGTAAATAATTGAAACGATCTTCCGCTAGAGGTGTAGTGAAGATGTCAGCTAGTTGATTTTCAGTATCTATGTACACAAGGTTTATATCTCCATTTTGATGATAATCTCTAAGAAAGTGATGTCGAATCTCGATATGTTTAGTACGAGAGTGACATACTGGATTCTTAGTCAAATTAATAGTGCTCGTGTTATTACAGAAAATAGGAATATGTGTGTAAAATAAATCATAGTCTTCTAGGGTTTATTTTATCCATAAAACTGAGCACAACAACGTCCTGCGGCGATGTACTCAGCCTCTGTTGTTGATAGGGCTACAGAATTTTGCTTTTTACTAAACCATGAGACTAAAGCCTTGCCTAAGAAATGACATGTGCCACTGGTACTTTTTCTATCAACTTTGCATCCAGCAAAATCTGCATCCGAATAACCAATAAGGTCAAAGGACTTAGTTTTGGGATACCACAAGCCAACAGAAGAAGTGCCCTTAAGGTATCGAAAGATACGCTTAACTGCAGACAGATGTGATTCCTTTGGATTAGCTTGAAAACGTGCACACAAGCAAACACTAAATATTATATCAGGATGACTAACAGTTAAATAAAGTAAACTACCAATCATACCTCGATACTTACGTGTGTCGACTGGCTTGCCTTGTTCATCTGAATCAAGCTTTGTTGAAGTTGCCATTGGAGTACCAATAGGTTTGACATTGTCCAGATCAAACTTCTTTAGCAGGTCTTTTGTATACTTGGCTTGATTTATAAATGTCCCATTATCAGTTTGTTTGATTTGCAGTCCGTGAAAGAATTTAAGCTCTCCCATCATGCTCATCTCAAACTCATTCTGCATATACTTAGAAAATTCTTGACACAGAGATTCATCAGTAGATCCAAATATAATATCATCAACATAGATTTGAATTAAAAGAAGTTTGCCATTAAAAGACTTAATAAACAGTGTAGTGTCAATCTTACCTTTTGAAAAATTGATGTCAAGTAGAAAAGAGCTTAAACGATCATACCAAGCACGAGGGGCTTGTTTTAAATCATATAAGGCTTTCTTCAACTTGAAAACATGATCAGGGTTTTTGAAATCCGTGAAACCTGGAGGTTGTGCTACAAAAACTTCTTCTTTTATAAAACCATTTAAAAAAAAGCACTCTTGACATCCATTTGAAATAGTTTGAAATCATGAAAACATGCAAATGCATATAACATGCGAATGGATTCTAATCTCGCAACTGGGGCATAAGCCTCATCGTAGTCGATACCTTCTTCTTGATTGTATCCTTGAGCTACGAGTCGAGCCTTATTACGAGTCACTAAACCATTCTCATTTAGTTTATTTGGGAATACCCAACGGATGCCAGTGACCGGATGATCAATAGGCCTGGGAACAAGTTCCCAAACTTGATTCCATTCAAATTGGTTTAATTCCTCTTGCATAGCATCTATCCAAAAACTATCACTACATGCTTCATCAATAGTTTTGGGTTCTAGCTGTGAAATAAATGCAACACTAGAAACAATATCTCTACAGGATGTACGAGTACTTACTCCTTTGGTAATATCATCAATTACCAAATCTTTTGGATGATCAGCTGTAAATTTTAACTTTTTCGGTAAATTCTGAAGGTAGCTGGTTCCTGGATCTTCTCTAGGAGGTTCAGCTAGTGCAGAGCTTGGTTGAGGTTCAGCTGATGTTGAGCTTGGTATAATTGGATCTTCGTCATTGTCATCGACCGTCATCTGATTTAGTTCATCAAAGGTGACGTTGATTGACTCTTCGATGATCATTGTTCTTTTGTTGAAGACTCTGTATCCTTTGCTCTTGGCCGCATAACCTAAAAATATACCTTCATCGGCCTTTTCATCAAATTTTTCCAAATTGTCTTTTGTATTAAGAATAAAACATTTACAGCCAAATATTCTAAAGTATGAAACAGATGGAATTCTATCAAACCATAACTCAAAAGGAGTCTTTTTCGATTTGGGTCGAATTAGAACTCTATTGAGTACAAAGCAAGCTGTGTTGACAGCTTCAGCCCAGAAATATTTGGGTAGACTAAACTGATTTAACATCACTCTGGCCATTTCGGTTAGAGTTCTGTTCTTACGTTCCACAACTCCATTTTATTGTGGAGTCCTAGGACAGGAGAACTCGTGTACAAAACCGTGTGTGTCATAAAATTGCTCAAAATCAGCATTCTCGAATTCGCCTCCATGATCGCTTCTTATGCGAGTGATCATGTAACCTTTTTCATTCTGTACCTTCTTGCAAAAGGCGACAAATTTGGATAATGTATCATTCTTGTGTGTCAAGAAATATACCCACGTGTATCTAGAGAAATCATCTACAATTACGAAAGCATAAAGTTTACCTCCGAGGCTAGCAACTTTGCTAGGACCGAATAAGTCCATATGAAGCAATTGTAGAGGTCTAGTAGTACATACTATGTTTGCTGACTTGAATGTGGATCTGGTAACTTTGTTCTTTTCACATTGGCTGCATACCGAGTCCTTCTTGAATGTAATGTCCGATAAATTGCGTACTAGCTTCTTTGTGGATAATCTTGAGATCGTATCCATATTAGCGTGACTGAGTCTCATATGCCATAGATGACTCTCATCACTCTTGGCCATTAGGCATCTACCTGAAATGTTAGTTTCTTCTAACAAATAGAAAACATATATATTGTCTTCCCTGATACCTTCAAAGATAGTACTACCAGTTGAGCTATCAACTATAGTACATTTGTCTTTGCCAAAGTTGATGCCACAACCATGATCAGCTAGATGACTTATGCTGAGTAGATTATGTTTCAACTCGGTAACCAGACAGACATCCTTAATCACAGGATAGGGAGACTTACCAACATCACCGATACCAATAATATACCCTTTCAAGTTATTACCGAAGGAGACATAGCCTTCCTTCTTTTTCTTCGAAAGTGTTGCAAATAGGGTAGCGTCACCGGTCATATGCCGTGAGCAACCGCTGTCGAGGATCCATTTGCTTCTAGCATGTGAAGGGTGTTCCACCTTCAAAACAGTTTGCAGATAAAATTTTTGGTACCCATTTCTTGTAGGGTCCTGAATTGTTAGCTTTAGGTATCCAAGCATAAACATTTAAATCAACAAGCTTTCTCATTCTACATACAGATGAAATATGACCAATGAGGCCACAATAATGACATTGTGCATGTCGAGTGTTGAAAGCTGAGTGGTGTGCATGGTTGGTAGGTTTAGGATTTCTAGTATCGAAGAAAGCATACCTATAATCTTGTTTGGGCTTAACCTTTTGGGGTAAAGGTTTTATAGGGTTAGGTCTGACAGTGTTTGGCTTGGGAATGTTCCGATTTTTCGGTAAGTGACACGTGTTAGGGAAGGAAGCAGCAGGCTCAGGCTATTTTCCTAACCTAATTTCCAATCTTTTGGAAGTGTCATACAACTTAGTATAATCAGAAGTGAGTGATTCTATTCTAATTTCTGCACATCGAAGACTTTTCTTCTCTATAGAAAGTTCTTCCTTGAGTTGGTCAATAATTTTGTCTTTCTCTTCAGATGACTTGGTAGTCTCGTGTAATAAGAGCTTTGTTGAAGAAAGCTCACCAGACTCACTAACATTATTTCTAACCTCAGCTAGTAGATCGGTAAGTCTACCTATTTCACCTTTGTACTCTTTGAGTACCTTCTTAGCGGTATGATACTTGCTACACAGTTTCCTGTAATCAGTCATCAGGTTACTGAAGGCATCTCCTAATTGCTTAAAGGTGAAGTCATCATAAGTATCAACTACAGGTTCAGTAGGTACCTGATCGGATGCCATAAAGCATACGTTTGCAGCGTCTTCTGATTGTTCGTCTTCTGAGTCGCTGGCTTCACTTTCATGCCATATGCTGGTATTGGCATATCTCCTAGATGTTGATTTCTTTAGGTTCCCTTTTTCATACCTGTTGCTCTTCTTGCTTGATGATGAGTTTGTGGGACAATCCTTCTTCATGTGTCCCTTCTTCTTGCAACCATAGCAAACAGCATCTTCTTGATAACAGTTGTTGATGTTGTTCTCTTTGACTCTCTTCTCATGTCTCATGAATCTTTTGAACTTCCTTGCTATGAGTGCTTGATCTTCAGTGTCAGATCCACTGCTGTCTGAGTCACCTTCTGCAGCTTTTCTGTGCTGAGCCTTGAGAGCGATCGTCTTCTCCTTTGGTGCAGGTTCTTCAAAATCTTGTAGCTCCAGTTCATGAGTGAGTAGCTTACCCATGAGTACTTCGAGGGACATAGTTGTGAGGTCGTTCCCTTCAATGATTGCAATACCCTTCGGAATCTAGTATTTGGTAAGTGCTCGCAGGAGTTTGCGAATCTTTTCATGGTTACTGTAATCTTTGCCTAAGGAGGACAAAGGATTTATAATATCCAGGAATCTCTCGAACATCTGTGTAACTGTTTCATTGGGCTTCATCTTGAACGCCTCGTACTCTTGAGTAAGTCTGCTGACTTTAGATTCTTTGACTTGAGTCGTGCCTTCATATGTGACTTCATGTAGCTTCCACACTTCATTAGCCGTTGTGCAGATAGACACCCTGTTAAATTCAGTTCTGTCTAAAGCACAAAAGAGAGCATTAATGGCACGTGCGTCAAGACTGGCCCTTTTCTTTTCTTCTTCTGTATATCTGCTGTAGGGTTTTTCAACTAAAACTCCATCAACATTTATACGAGGTGGCTTTTGATAGCCATCAAGAACAATGGACCATAAATCAAAGTCAAGTAATTTCAAGAAAAAACTCATCCGTGTTTTCCAATAGGTATAGTTCGTACCATCAAACAGTGGGGGTCTGTTTGTGGCCTGGCCTTCACTTGTGAATTTTACAGTTGCCATGTGTTGTACTGTGATCTATATAATAGTTAATTAAAAATGAATAAATAATTACACTGTTACCTTTGCTTTACCTGTAATACCCACTCTGATACCAATTGTAGGAACGAAATAGTAAAGCGTAATACTCTAGAGGGGGGGTGAATAGAGTTGGCAGCGGAATAATGCTAATTAAAAAAGTTAGCAGCACAATCACAGAATATTAATCACAACTGAAATAAAATAAAGACAGAGTTAAGAGAGCAAACGCAAAGACAGCGATGTATACTGGTATCCCTTTGTTGAGGACTAATCCAGTCGGTAGAACTCTTGCTACCAGTTGAATCCACTATTGGAAAAACCGCAAGTTTTCATACGAAGTCCTTGCAACTTCTACAACGCGAGCTTTGATATGAAGAACTCGTCCAACTTCAAATGTGAAGAGGTATTCTTCAATCAAGCCTTCTGATTACAATCTCTCAGAAACTTCTAGACCGTACCGCACTGGCAAATCGACTAGAGGATTGTAATTGGCTCGGGATCTGAAATTGAAAGCTCTAGAAAACTCTTTAAAAGACTGAAAGCTTTAGATAGAGAGAAGATTGAAAGTGAATGAGTGAGTTGAAATGATCAAAATTCTTCTCTATTTATAGGACTTTCAAAGGCAGACTTCTGACAGAATTCGGGCAGAATTCGGACAGAACTCTATGAGCAAATCTCGGTCAAATCCGTAACTGCAGGAAGACCAAGTTCCAAGGGTTCAAAATCACAACGGCCACTAACTGAACTCTGGCCGAACTTGGTCCGAGTTCTGTCAGGGTTAAGTTAGGGTTTAGTTAGGGTTTTAAAAAAGCTTTTTGGTGATTTTTGAAAACCTTTTTGAAAACCTTTTTGTAAACCTTTTTGAGAGGTTATTTTAAAAACATTTTGAACTCATTTGAGGGTAGCCTGTTTGCCAGTACGACTCGGTGTACAACATATTCCTAGACTCAAATAAAATGAAAATACATTACATAAGGAATTACAAACTCGAGTAGGCAAACAGATCTTTGGTCTTGAATGCAGTGGATAGCTATTCTTGATCATGTTCAAGAGTCTGAGATGTCCCGACTAGATTTGTATATCCAGACAGAGTTTATTCAATTATTAAAATCAGGTTTGACCATATGACCAAATGGGCCAACACACCACTCTTCTCTCCTTATCGAGATTAGCAATAAACTGAACCAGACCAATGAAAGCTATCGCTTCTTCTACCTCTGGAGCCACCACCCACATTTCAGGAACATCGTCGATACCGCTTGGAACAGCACAAACAATCTTGATCCCCTTGTCCGTGTCACGAACAAACTCAAAGCTACCAAGAAGGCCCTCACTGTTTGGACTAAAGAAGCATTTGGGGACATTTTTCCAGACAGTTCGAACAACGGAGGATGATATTACCTGCACAGAAGCTCTCTTCGTTACCGATAGAACTCCCACGGCCTGGGCAGCCCTGAACCTCCCGAAGCGTTGTTGAAATTTCGTCTGGAAGTTGAAATAGAATTCTGGAAACAAAAACCAAGACTGACCTGGGATAGTGAAGGAGACAAAAATTCTAGCTATTTCCACTCATGTGTCAAGGGACGCAAACAGCAGCTCAACCTCCACCAGATCACTAATGAGCAAGGACATAATATCAGAGACCCTCGGGGTATTCGATCGACTGCTGCCAATTTGTACACAAAGTTGTTTAACAAAGAGGTCATCACCAAAGACGAAGACTTCCTAGTGGAGATCCTCCGTCTCATCGATGACAGTGACAACTCCTAGATGGAGATCATCCCCTCTGAACTTAAAGTCAAAGACGCAATTTGCGCTTTAAACGAACACAGTGCTCCTGGCCCTGACAGTTTCACTGGTGTTTTTTTCCAGATCATATTGGGACATAATCAAGTCGGATATCTACGAAGCGGTCATCGCCTTTTTCCAGGAAGCCAGGTATCCCAGATCTATTTACTGTGCTTACCTGATTCTCATCCCCAAACAGGAAAGCCCGGAGACCTTCAAAGACGTCCGCCCCATAAGCTTGTGCACCTTCACCAACAAAATCATCTCCAAGATTATTGCCAATCGCATGACCAAAATCCTCCCCAAAATTATCTCTGAAGAGCAGAGCAGATTCGTCCATGGCCGGAACATTCAAGACAACATTTTACTGGCCCAGGAAATGGTCACATGTATGAAACTTCCAGCTACGGGTGGGAACATTGCCATCAAACTAGACATGGAGAAGGCTTATGATAGGCGGGTTTGGCAATTCATGATTTGGGTTTTCAGGGCCTTCGAGTTTTCAGAAACATGGACCAACATCGTGTGGAGATCGATTAGTAACTTATGGTTTTATACGATTATTAACGGCCAAGCCGAAGGCTTCTTCAAATCCAGTCATAGAGTCAGACAAGGAGACCCCTTATCCACCACCATATACATCATCACCACAGAAGCTTTGAGCAGAAATCTAAACAGAATGGTGGGCTCCCCGAACTTCAAGTATTTCCACACTGCTAGTGGTTGTCCGATCATCACACATCTGGTGTACGCAGACGACATCCTAATAATCTTCTCTGGCGATATCAGCTCTATGGAGGTGGTTCATAACACACTGCAGAGATATGCCAAATGCTCTGGTCAATGCGTCAATCCCAGCAAGAGTGTCATCTACATTCACCACAAGACCAATAGAGACTACTCTTCTGCCCTCTCCAGCAATACCTCATTCTCTGTCGCGTATCCACTTTTCTTCCACCTAGGATGCCCGCTGGTATACGGCAGATCCAACGCTAGTATCTTGGAAGGTCTGGTGGGCAAAATCAGGTAAAAAATACTTAAGGGATGGCACAACGCTACGTTATCGCCTGGTGGAAAGATGATCCGGATTCAGCATGCTCCATAATCCTTATATATACCTTAGCCGTCTGCTCTCCCCTAAGAAGGTGCTCACATGCATTGAAAACCTCTTCCGCAATTTTTTCTGGGGCTACTGCGATGGTAAGGGCAAACATCATTGGACGAGATAGGATACCATGGCTAGACCCACAAAAAAGGGAGGCCTTGAATTTTGCAGGCTATCGCATATCGTTGATGCATTCTCGATGAAGCTATGTTGGAAGCTCTAAGTGAGCCACAATATGTGGGCACGGTTCATGAAG